>JBBPFQ010000050.1:4757889-4775142 GCA_037974815.1 Kaempferia elegans
AAAAAATGAGGGACAATTTGATATAAAATATACTTGATTCTAATTTAAATGTACTAAATTTAGAACGAATTATACTTCATTTTGGACTTTTTATACCTTAAAAAAAATTAGGGCAATTAGGTAACGATGTTTACATGCGGGACAATTTTACAGAAAATATACTTGATTTTAATTTAAATATGCTAAATTTAAGATAATTATACTTTATTTGAGACCTGTTGTACTAAAATAAATGAAGGGCAATTTGGTCATCAGGTTTGTATGCAGGGAGTTGAAGCAGATGAAACATTGCATGCAGGGAGTGGAAACAAAACTTTTCTGATGTGGGGACTGCATGCAAAGGTGAAATATTGATTGGGGAGTTTTCTCTAATTTACCGTTAAAAAAATCAAAAAATACCTTGGGCCTTCCCCACACCAAATATTGTGTGATGAATAGTGCAACACCAAAAATGGAGAAATTTGGTGTATAGGTTAGAGAGATTTGGTATTATTTTTAGACTATATTTGATGTTTTGATGTATTGATTGGAGATGACCTTATCGTATAGAAGTTGTTATTCTGTTTATTTATTTAATTAATTACAACTTAATTGCATCTAAAATACAGTTGCCGGACTGAAAAATAGGAATTATTAATCTTTTATCTCAACTGTAAAATAGGAGTTAACGTTGCCGGACTGAAAAAAAAAAATAAAAGAAAAATCTCATCTCAAAATGAGAATGATGGGCCGTACAGTAATGGGGAAAGGAGGACGTGCAAGGGAGAAAAGAACGTAATACACAAGAGGAGTAACGGGGAATTTCTTCCCTGTGGATAGGGCCGAGCCGACGAAAGGGAGACGGAAGGATACAGTAATTTAGGGTTTTCTAGTACTGCTGCTTGAGATTATCCTCGCTTGTACATCCACGGAGCCTCTCTTACTGACGCTGGTCGATCTGTGCTCTTTGTCTTGCTTCCCACCTGAACTCTTCCTTCTCATCAAACCGATTTCACTCCTAGAAGTCATATAATCAAGTTTGTAACGTAATTAAATTTAAAATGTAATTAGATTATATGTTGTCGGCACTATAGGCAGCTAAGATAACAGATTTATCTTTTTTTTTAATTATACTAAATAAAATAATCAATCTTTAATATAATTTAATTAATTATATGATTAGTCTTTTCTTCCTATTTGGAGGACCTGGCACGATCCACAATAATATAAAGTATTTGATAATAATAATAATATAATAATAATTTAAAATTTTATTAATATATACTTTACTGATTAGATAAATTTGAAATATATAATTTAGGTAAAAAAAAATGAATAAGGTGGAGTAGATCAATTTGTATAACTAATGAAAACTGTGTTACTATTATGTAATATATGTTACTTAGGTTCACATTAAATATTTTTACAAAATTTCATATTGCACAGGATGATTTATATAATGTGAAAGATACATGTTAAGCACTTAAGCTGCGGACCAAATGTGTGCAGTTTTGGGGTTTATTTATTTATTTAGCGGGTGGTTGTACCATTTTGTATTTTACCATTAAACATGAAATGAATTATAATGTTAAATATAAAAAAAATCAAATAAAAATTAAGTATTTGTGTCCCTCGAATGTTTCTCATCCTTAACGTCTTACTTTCAAGAGCTTTCTTTGGCCTTATCCTTTGTTGTTGGATCTTCTAGTGCCAAGAGGTTCCTCATCTTCGGGACTTTAACCTTTTCTAAGTCACACTTGGACTTACATTGCCAAGACTATATATTTGAATTTACACCGCTAAGACTTTACTTAAACTTTCTCTCTTTGCTAGGATCATACTTGAATTTTATTGTCTTTATTTGCATCTTGCATACTCACAATGAATATCAAATACAATAATAAATTTAATTTAAACCTTTGTCCAACCATCAAAACCTATGGTACCTAGATTGCTCCAACAATCTGCCATTTTTTTATGTTTGGCAATCCGTTTGAATTAGGGAAATATAAATACAATAAATAATGCAAGTAAACAATATGGAATCTGACTCTAAGCTCCCCTTTGAACTTGAATTTTTCCGCATAGGTAAACTTCTCCCCCTTTGCTAATAAGTAAGCAATCTGCTTATGCTTATATCATGGAACCTAACCCTAGGCTCCACCTTCACCTAAGATCTTCCTTGAGATAGGATTTCTTGCAAAGGTATTTAGGTTTCCCACTTAAACATAAACTTCTCCCCCTTTACCTAACATCAAAAAGAGTTCTAACAATATCCCACTTATTGGAATCTTAGCCCTCTAATGATCATAATTATCATGTATTAATCCCCCATAAGATTACATATATGTATCCCATCCTTTTAGTATTTTATAATGTTGAAAATCAATTTCAGCCTCTATCAGTCGACTGCTCTCATTGAAATAACCTCATAGAGACATTCTGTACTTAAAAA
Source organism: Kaempferia elegans (assembly GCA_037974815.1). Lineage (NCBI taxonomy): Eukaryota > Viridiplantae > Streptophyta > Magnoliopsida > Zingiberales > Zingiberaceae > Kaempferia > Kaempferia elegans. The sequence continues at coordinate 4,760,324 of JBBPFQ010000050.1, forward strand.
AACACTATTACCAATCGACTGGTCTCTGCACCAGTCGACTAATACCTTATTTTAGCCGAAATCAGCATTCTGAATTCAATTTCAAAAATGCATTAAAAATTTCTTAAATCTCTAAAAAATTTTAAGTTTTATGGAGAGATCTATTTTACCCTTGTCTACTTGAAAAAAATATATTAAAAAATATATGCTTCACGGATCTCAAGATTGACATAAAACCTAAAATTAAAATTATCTAAATGGTTCAATTGAACCTTGACCTAAAATTCTAGTTTTGACTTCCTCTTGATGTATCTACCCATACTAAACCATAGTGCACCATAGCATTAGTTTATATGACATTAATATATCAAAATTAATTTTCATACAATATGCACCCAATTTATATTTCCATACATGAAACTTCACCTAATTGTGATAATTCCTTGGGTTTGAGACTAAGTCTGTCTCTAAACCTTTTATCACATATCGTGACCTATCTACCATAGGTTCCAAAGACTCTCTGAGCTCTCCCTAGAGCTCTTAGCCTTAGCCACCTCCCTTAGTAACTCATCCACAATAGTTAGGCCAACTTGATGCACTTTCGGTGCCACATGACCTACAAATTTTACCTTCTCAACCTTCTCAACCTTCTTAACCTTAGACACCTTGTACTTGGTTATTTTCTTCTCTTTATTGACCTTGGATGATCTATCCTTGGTTAATTTCTCTTTGTCATAATCATATGACATCCTAGCATTGATCTTCTTGGCCTTGGAGAAACTAGGTTTACCAATTTTGAGTTTTTGACCACCCAAACACATGTCAAGTCCTCTATGTCGAATAATGAACTTATCTATGACTTTTCTAACTCCTCAAGCCTTGACTTCAATGTATGAATTTTCAATTCTAGGGTTCTAACCCTAAAGTAAACATATTTACTTTAGACATTCCTAGACCTACCCTTCATAGGTATGTGTATTTTCTTCTTAGGATTAATGCATTGATTTTTAACTACTTTCCCCTCCTTAGGCAAAGTAGATTCTTTTCAGCTAGGTCTAACCTTAGCACATGATTTCCTAGGGTTAGATACCTTGTTTACCATATTCTTATCATTATACTTAAATTCATGATTATGCTTAGGTAATTAATCTACATTATTTCTAACAAGCATGTATGCATTTGAACTTGAATTAAAGACTATGTTAGGGATTATTTTCTTATTTACCTTTGAAGCTCTCCCTTGATTTGAGCTCTTCTTCTTCTCCCAATTCTTCAAGTGCGACAACTTCTTGTGCTCTCCTCTCCTAGGGCACTTAGTGTGATAATGTCCCCTTTCACCACACGTGAAGCAAATGATGTGTTATTTCTTCTTGGCACTACCCCTCCTACAATCCACATTAGATTCTAAACGAATTTTAGTGGTTTTAAGAGTTGCCTTTTTGAGCATTGAACACCTACTCTTATAATGTCTCATCTTACCCCACTCGAAGCATTTGATGTGGCTCTTCCCGCTCTTTTCGGTAGATGACGTTGAAGGTTGACCTTCCGAGATTTCCCTTATCTCGGATTGCTCTTCTTCTTCCTCACTTGAAGACATGAACGGTTTCACTTATTCCTCATCTGAAGATGTGGACGCTTCCATTTCTTCTTCCTCATCGGATGTTGAGCTCGTGTCAACATCCGATTGGTACTTCTCCTTCTCTTAGACCAAAGAGCGCTTTTCCTTGGGCTCCTCCACTCTTTGTGTAGGGTGTTCATGAAGAACAATTACCTTCGTCCAAAGGTCATTTGCGCTCTTGTATTCACCTACATTAAACAATATATTAGGATGTAATAAATTTATCAAAATTCTTGTTACCTCCTTATTCGCCTTCGATTGCTCCTTTGTTTCTCAATCCAATACCGAGATCGGAGACGTTTTCCCTTCTTGTCCGTTGGAAGTTCTAAAGGCTCTTCTAATACCATCCATTTAGAACCAAGTATCCAAGTGCGACCTCCAATAACTGAAGTCGTCGCGCTCGTACTGCAGTGGAATCTGGGTGTCCTATTTAGCAGACCTTCCAAATCCATCCTCTTCCTCTAGTTGTGCTCCTTCCGGCAATGAATTCGGTGATGAGCGTCCTTACTCTGATATAACTTGTTGGGACCTTGACATCGGCTAGAGGGGTGAATAGCCGCTCGCCCACTTTGTTTCGCTTCCTACAACTTGTTAGTGTAAAGCGAAAAGCAAAATACAAACTAACAAGAAGAAAATGAAACCTAATGACAATGAATAAGAAGAAAACCAAGTAAACTACTAACACGATACATTTAACGTGGTTTGTAGATAAAGCTCCTACTTCGTGGTTATCTGTAAGGTGGATAATCCTGATCCGTCGGTGGATGACTCCCAGGAAAGACTCCAGCTAGCTTAAGTAGCTCCTTGTGGGTGGAGAAACCTCACCACAAACTCGATCACGAGCACTAGGATCACGGAAGCTTGGAAACTCTAATTAAGGGTTAACCACCTCTAATTTCATCCCCCAGTCCAGCTACCCCAATGTCCATTATATAGAGCATAGGAAAAACACATAGGCTGAATTTATTGTTGTCAGTCAACTGATGACATCACCAGTTGATTGATCCATAAGGGTTGAGCGAACAAAGAATTTCTATTCGCTCCAGTCTAATGGTACATACATCAATCGACTGGTAAACCCTAAACATAGGGTTTTTACCCTGAGTACATTCTTTCAGCTCTCGTCCTCGTCCGACCAACCTAGACCTAGCTTTCTAGCCTCCTCCATCAGCATTGCGTCCCTTGGATGTTCTCCATCCTTCACGCCTTGCCTTCAAGAATTTCCTTCGGCCTTGTCCTTTGTTGTCGAGTTTTCCATTGCCAAGAGGTTCCTCACTCTAGGACTTCAACCTTTGCCAAATTACACTTAGACTTACACCACCAAGACTCTACTTAGACTTTCTCCCTTTGCCAAGATACTGCATCATGCATGCTCACAATGCATATCAAATACAATAATAAACCTAACTTAAATATTTACCTAAATATTAAAACATATGGTACCTAGATTGCTCTAACACTTAATATCATTTCTCTTGGATATAGTATGTTATCTATTTAAATGTAGTATTTTATTTTTTTTATATGATTTATTTGGTGGGATGAGCTCCCTAGATAGCAAAGATTATAATATCAGGCGGTGCAGATTTCACTTGAGAAGTTTAGATTATCTGTGATGTTGGTTGTCTGTCGAGATCCATCTATTTTCTGGATGCATTCTGATAGTCGGTAGGAAAGTTTTGTAGGTCCTGATCGGCCACTTAGTTATCAGATAGTAAGAATGGGATATCTGGAATTTTTTTATTCTTGCAATTAATGACAGATGCAGTTTTGTATATAATGATTTATTCTTTATCATATAAGGTACCTAATAGGCTAAGATTTTTGTTCTTTATCATATAAGGCACCTAATTGGCTAAGATAGAACGCATAGCCAAACAGAGTTATAGCATCGTGAACACAAGAAGTATTAGTGATATAGCAAAAATTCAAATGAGAACTCTCTCAAGACTGAACAAAGGAAAAAGGATTTTTATGTGAATGAAACTTACACATTAGTTAGCCCATCCTAATTGCAACTTTATACAATCTTTAAAAGGAAATCTAGTTACAATTCTTAAATTGGGACAACAATCAATAGCACCGTTGGGAACACATAGTCGACTTCTCTAGTAGAGTTATCTTTTTTTCCTTTAACAGTTTCTAACTTAGCTGAGTGATTATAATGTATCAATGCTCAAGAACTCAAGTAGAAGGATTCATGGGAGCACGTGCTTTAATCGCTGAAGAAACTGCTCTTTTTTAACTTGTTTAGTTGCTCAATAGTTGTTCAACAACGATTAGACTTACTCCAATGAACTTGTGGATCCCAATAAAACTTGATAATTCGGGAGTATCCATCTAGCAAGGTAAATAAATGAGAGTAAAATAAACTTAGATATATATATTTTTTTTCTTCTTCCATTCTCCCTTATTTCATTAAGCCCCAAATTGTAGTCCAACCATAGGTACAAACTCAGTAGGTTTATACGATTACTTGTTTGTAGCACAAGAGCTGTTTATTCCAGAAAAGAGTAGATCTAAAAATGGATCGTCAGTGTCTAGGGAATTGTTTGAAACCAAGTCAAGTTTTGGAATTTTGACAGGTTCGTTTGTGTTAGAAGCAGCAGCAGGTCTTTTCACTGAAACAAAGGCCACCTTCCTTCTCGATTGAGTTTGGGGTTCCACAGGCACATTCCCTGTTGCTGCCTCAGTAGTTGCAGTAAATTTATCCACTTGGGCTCTGGACGAATTAGTTGCATCTGTCGGTGGACTTGAGGTGTTTCCTTCTGAAAATTCACAACAAATGCATGGTGAAGCAGTTATCAAACACCGATATAACATGGTACCATTGCAAATAATGAAAGTTAAGCCATTTATGAAAAGATGAACAGTTTGTTACTGAACAGTAACTAAGTTTCTTAAATCACATACCTAACTTTCAAAATGATCAAATCATATACCCTATACTTATTTTACCCTTCTCATTTACACCAGTCGACTGCTACAGCATAGTGACTGGTGTAATTTATTTTAAATAAACAAATTTCTTTTAAAAACCTATTTATATTTAAAAAATTATTTCTCTCAATATATTGTGTCAAATTGATATTTGAGAACATTGATATAATCAGGAAAATTAGACGAATACATATGACTTAGTTTTATACAATTTTGAACTCTCTAGGTCTATTAACCGATTTTGGCCGAAACAGATTGATAGCCCAGAGAGCTCAGAATTGCATAAAACCAAGTCTACGTCTCCTGATTATATTCATGCACTCAAAAATCAATTTGGCAATTCTGAGAGCAAGAAAAGTGTTGTAAGATAATTATAAATTATTTTGCTGTGATTTAACAACAAAACAATACACTCTTAGACATCTAGAGACTTAAAATGTTTAACTTAGGGTGTTTGAATAATAAATTTAGTATAAATTATTTGTGATTTCTAGAGTGCAAGTTGATTTGTAAGTAAACTTGTGTTGTGAATAATAGCATAAAATGTTCTTCAAGTGGATTTGTAAATTATCTTGCAGCAAGATTTAAGATAAAAAAATCCATTATTTGCCCCCTAAAATTCTAAAATGTTTTTGGTACAAAAATCTATAAGAGCACATTTTAATGAATACTAATTATGGACACTTTTTCGGTAAAATGCTCATTAGTTAATAGTTAAATATTTAGGAAAAGAAGAATTAATCAAAATAGAGACAGATAAAACAGTATATCAGAAGAAGCATTAACTAAACTAATAAACGATACAGCGGAGCAAAGAAGATACCTTCATCAAATAGTTCTAATGTTTTGTAATGAATAGTTGTAGTGGAGGATGGAGCAGCTTGTACATCATCTCTGGTTTCATCCTCCTTGCTTTCTGTCCTCTCAAGCAAGAGATATTTATCTCCTTTCCAAACACATTCCAAAACAAGCCTCTTATGTACCGAACGGTGGAATTCCCTGTAAACCTGCATTAGCTTGAAATGCCAAGAGATTAAGCCGTTATTCCTTGCCCCAAGGACGTTCACAGGATAATTAACTCTTTATTTCTTTCGAGAATAGCTAAAATCATAGCAAGAAACTAAACATAGATAGATACACCGATCAGCCATGAATTAGTCAAAACTTAATATGAGAAAAGAAACAGACCTCTACGCCATCTTGAGATAGTTTTATAGATTGCTTTTCAGTAGTAAGAAATGAAACCTTGTTGAAAACCATAACTACGTCTTGTAGCATCTGTCAAAAGGGCACAATAATAGGCTATGAGAACAACAAAAAAAAAGTACTGCCAAATATGGCATCATCAGGCGAACATGTATGTTTCTCAAGCATCAAAGACAAAATATTTTAGCTACTACAATGTTGTAAAATTGGCAATGCTTCGTAGCAGTCCAACAAGTACGGACAGGAGTTGATGTATATAAGATTGAAGAGAGATGAAATAGCAACATGTTCGCCAGATACAACACATTATTAGAAATGCAAATGTCCAGTCAGTTACCAAATCATTTTACCCATTGTTCTGAACAGTCTACCCAAAAACCATTCATAATCCCAAAAGTTTGTGGTTACAATCAACATGGCATCCACTTATGGCACATAATAATTAAGCAGGTTAAGGATCATTAACCTAGTCATGGTCAAGTTAATATTGTTTTTTGCTGATTAATATTGTTTTTTTCTGAAATTCCTGAAAGGTAGAATTTAAAACATCTTAGATCTATTATTCAACAAGATACTGATGAAGCAATCATGAATAAGATAAAACCATGGAGGGTTGAGGCACTTTAATCATCTGCCTCTCGGGCTAAAAGGAAAGTCTCACAAGTCTTTGAATTGGTTAATCATACTTTATATATCATAGTGTATGAGTAGGATTGTTAGAAAACAGAATGTATAAAATATAACAGAGATGACAATACAAAGATGGATGTGTGGAGTTGATAGAAAGGATAAAATGATAAAATACATTAATATCCAAGAACAAATAGATCAATAGGTAATAAAATGCAAAGAAATAATTGAGATGGTGTGCAAATGTTCAAAGAGAGCCAATAGATTTTATATTTAAGAGAGTTTAATAGAATGGAAGGTGTAAAACATAGAAAGACTAAAGCTGAGTCAATGTAATAAAAAAAAATTAATTGATTATAATATTACCCGTGATACAAACCTTAAATATAACTCAATGTAGAAATAAGATCCATGTACCCAACCTTAGCTTAGTTAGGACATATATAGCTTGATGATAATTATTTATACATTTTATTAAGCATATGTGAGTCATTTTTTTCAACAAATATATCTAATAATTATGAATATTGACCACACCATGTGTCTGGATTTCTATATATTTGTTATAAAGAGCTACATATTGCCTGCATACACTTTTTGAAATATTATTCTTTTCCCAATGCATCACAATATAAGCATAAGCCTTGCTAGTCAAATGCTTAACTCTTTGCAAACAATATGTACTCAACCTAGTGCATAGCTCATGTGTGGGGTATATATTTGTGTGTAGATGCATGAAAGAAAAAAAGCTGAATGCCTTTTTTATCTGTAGATAACATTTGGCACAATTCATCAGGTCATATCATTCAGTTTCTAAGAAGTGAGATCATAATTTCACAAAAAACCATAATGATAATTTGTTTTGACAAATAATACCTGCTGAACAAGAACCCTGAGACGTGCAAGCAAAGCCATTACAGTGATACAAAATCCCGAGAAGAATGATTTAGCAAGCAATAAGGATATCTGACTGTATAAGAAGTAAAGGAATATATCATATTGTTCATCTGGAACATCAAATATTACTGAGTGGTGATAGTTAGTTTCATCAAGCTTTAAGTTACATATTCTGTTTCAATTTAAGTAAGCTTTACACTACTGCAAAAGTCTTTATATGTTATTAAACAAGGGCAATATTGGGAAAATATGATTTGATAGATACAGGAATGAGCAAGAAATTGTTACTCGTAAATATGGAGATAAAGCTAGCAAACCACTAACTAGACATATTTAATATGACTATATTGTCAGCAATGTGATAGAATCAGGAACCATGACAACAGAGAAAACTGACGTAGCGAGAGGCAAATCAGATGAAACAAATCTTTACTATACAAACATAAAAAAAGAGTCTCTGTTTACTATATCAACACAAAAAGAACAGTTGAGGTGCATTGAGTCCTTCAAACGAATTAAAAAATACAAAATTGAGGATACATTGCTGCCTTGAGTATTGGTTCTGTCATCTGTAGAAGATATAAACAACACAAGTCAGATTAACAGATAAAGAAACTAAAAATGTAGAATTTACAAATTGCATCTCAGCTATGAGAACATTTTTAACATGCATGCACATAAAATGTGTGAGCACAGTAACTGGCTGGAAGCAGGATACTTACTTTGCACACCATGTCTAACAGAAATCAAGATAACTTTTCAATTATACATAATACACAGAAAAAAGATATAAATCCAAGTCCATTTGTCTAATGTGAACTTAGCTAAAGAGTATATCTTATATTGTTTCCAATTAAGATTTACATAAAAGTAAATAAGTGAAATTGATAAGATCTACAGCTCAAGAGTCAACAAACACAATAAAATTGAGAAGGATCAATATTTACAAATTTCAGAATATAAAACTACGAGAAGCTATGTATTGCAAATTTGCTGGTTATAAAAATTGTTTATCAAACGCCACTATCTAGTTAACAAAGCGCAATGATGCATAATTTTGCAGAAGCAGAATAACATATCAATATAGTAAGACAAAAATTAAGATAGTGAATCAAGATAGAGTGCACATGCCTGAGATAATAAACGTGCACAACCTAATAGACGATTTTTCAAATTGTGATTTGAGCCAATGCTGTTTGACTTTAAACTGAAAAGCAAAAAAAAAAAAAAAAAATCATAACATATTTAGCTGCAGTATCTTTATTCTTAAAGATGGAGGCATGAATGTATTTGAACATAGACAATATATAGGTGCAAATGAATTGCGTCATAAATAAAACAATTGTTGTCAACATGTGCATTCTTAATAATTTCTTATTGTGACAATTGTCAATTTCCAAAATGTATTGCAATAACAACTAAAAAAACTAGGGCATGCAAAAACAATTATCAAAAGTTTGTGCCAAAGGTATACCTTTCACTTTCTTGTTAATGCTTGATTAGCATCGATACTATTTTTTCCAACAGGAAGGAATGATATAGGACATAAAATTGAAATGTTTTTTCTTATGATAAGAAGAAATAATGGTTCTGACAAATTTCTTTTACACATATAACATAATTTGATGAAAAAATAATGATGTTTATCGGTCTTACCGATTAACACCTCAAAATAATAATTGTTCTACCCTTTACCAGGGTCTTATACGAATAAGGAAGGATAACAAACAATAAAAATGCACCTACACCATCTAGATGCAACTATGCAAAATTCCTCTCGCTCAATTTCACACTCAATTGTCCAAGTCATTACCAGTCTAAGATTGTTAGATGTAATAAAAGAGAAGATCATATGATTGAAATGGTAAAAGGACCAAATAACATGAAGATGTGATTTCGTTTTTCCATCAGAGTGCAAAGATTCCATATAGAGATCTTATTTTAATGCCTCACCTACCATAAGCCGATTGTCTATCTTGATGTCGTTCCTTAAGTTTCTAAAAGCATCTACCATATGAGTACAAATTGCTCAAAAATTTTAAGGAAATATTTCGGCATATCACAAAAAAGACATTTTGGTTAAAAAATGGACGATGTAGATTACATTATAATAATAGCTGGCTCCTTCAATGTCTTGGTCATGTACACTCCAAGGGATAAAAACCAATAGTAACAATTCGTTTCAAAATTAAAAGGTTCACAATGTCACCTAGAAAAAAAATATTAGAAAGCACAAATACCGTGTGGGGACAATCGCCGTTCGAGCAGGTTTTTTTCCATCAATAATGGGAAAGAGCATTTTCAGTATTCGCCCTAACTCAGTAGAATGAAGAAGATTCAAGTCTCTTCTCACCTTTTAGCAAGAAGTATCAGTCAGAAAAAAAGAGAACAAAAGAAAACATGCAATAGATGGAGACAAAAAAAAACACTAGGACCTTTAAGAGATATTGAAAGTAAGAGCCATGTCGATGTTGGTTCTTGTTCCTGTGGACAATTCGATCAAGGACTCCAGCCTCAATTTGGAGTTGAACAAGGAGATGCTGAAACCTGGTATGGACCTCTGAACTGTCGAATGTCATTGCATCAAATCCAAACGAACCTTGCATAAATTAATACAGAAAGCATTAAAAGTTGAATAAAAGGAGTTTCATGCCTATTGCTTATTGCATTAATAATAATAGACTCATTGTCGAGTTAAATTCCACCTTGTACATCGTTACCGCTTAGGTCTGAACTAATTTATAACCAGATTGGTGAAAGTAATAGATTGTGCCAGATGGAAAAGAACATTTTTATCTCAATATGGAATGTACAATATCCCAAAAAATTGCAGCAGTATAGAATTTTTATCTCCATAAACCCATTACGAGGGAAGGGAAAAAAAAAAAGTAAGGCTCAATGTTTGCTCGCGACCTAAGCAACTCGATTTAGTCAAAAGCGGCAACAACTCATTATGCATAATCAAAGCATAAGAAGCGAGTGAGTTACCATTACAACACTCACCGTGCACGAAGGGACGAAGATGCGCTACTGATACGGAGTAGAGAAACCCTTGATGTAGTGATTAAGAAGAAGGAGAAGAGAGAAGAAGGTTAGGCGTGCGCGTGGATGAACAGGGGTTAATAGGAAAGAAGATTGGGAGAGAGAGAGGGATAAGGAGAGGAAGCGCTGTCCTCCTCTTTCGGCGACGGCGACGGCGACGGCGACGGCACGGTAAGGAAAAAAGATAATAGGAGAGGGCTTCCGTCGGGAGGAAGGAGGCGGAGCACGAGAGGTGAGGTGAATCAAACCCAAATTAAATTTTTTAATTTATTTCATTCAAAAAATTAATATGTATTGGATATTTATTCAATAATAATAATATTATTAATAGTAGTAGTAGATATTCAATTGTTAAGAACTGATTAATTCCGGAATAAATTTATCATATAAATTAAGATTATTGATAGTGTGAATTAGGATGTAAAATAAATGAGTCGAACTAAAATTTATATTTATCAAGTTAATTTAATAAAATAATCAATTCAAATTAAATCTAAAATGAATTAAATCATTAAATAATTATTTAAGCTTGACTTTTTTTATAAACTTGAATTTGATTTTTTTTTAAATGTTATTGAGTTGTCATTTAAACTTAATTGATATATATTTTTTTTAATTTCATTTGATTGATTAATGAATTTAATATTATAAACTTATTTATTCATTTTAAAAATGTATTTATCTATTTATAAATTTGATAAATAATTTTATAAGTGAACATAACCCATAAACTTTACTGGTAGACATACATAAATAATTCATAATTTTATTTATTTAGTTTAATAAATTTTTAAACCTGCAATTAATTTAATTGACCTTTTACAGTAGAACATCAAATTTATAAATATTTGATTCGCTTACAAAAATCAATTTGCCTTATTACAACCCGCAATCCACAACCCAATTTTGAATGGCCTATATGGACCGTTGTTGTTTGAACTACTAAGAGAGTGCGCTTGGAAAAAAATTTTAGTGATGAAATTAAATTAAATTATATCATAAATTAAATTAAATTTTTTTATTTAGAAGGAGCCAGTAAATAATAAAATTGAATTAAATTTTTTATTTAGAATGACTAATAAATAATATAATTAAATTAAATTTTTTAATTTAAAATCTATCATAATTGAATTCTTATATTTTTATTATTTTTATCCTTGAATTGAATTGAATTCCTTGAGCTCCGGTAGTCGACGACGGAAGTGGAGGAGAGGTCAGCAGGGAGCGGGTTCAGCGAGAGAATGGCTGCACGAGAATGAAGGGTTGCATGAAAAGACTGCACGAGAAAGCACGAGAGAAACACATAGAGGAGAGCTAAAGAGATCTTTTAAAAAACACATAGAATTAAAATCCAATTCCCTTCACAAATTAGATCTCGTTAGGTCTGATTTATTTTAAGGGATTGGTATGAAATTGAATTCTAAGTTTATACTAATTCCTTATTAAGAATGTATTCTAAAAGATGAAATTGAATTTTAATTTTTAAAGAATTCAATTTTACCCCTTTCCAAATATGGTGTTACACTTTCAAATTAATCTGGATAGTAACGGATGAAAAACTTCTCCACAATTAAATGAATCATTTTTAATATTAATCGGATCATCAAATTTAAATATCTGAATTATAAATAATAATAATAATAATCATAATAAAAATAAAAATATAGAATGATGGGCTGCTCAGCTCGGAGAAATCAAACTTGTGAAACATGCGAATGACATGCGATTTGTTGAATTTTATCCTACTCACAAAATGCCTTGGTCAAAGATATGAATTGAGTTGAAAATTTATAGTTTACTTTAGGCTTTGACTTTCTTCCCACCTCTCTTGATAGTGGAAGATAACAGCTAATAAACATCTTGTAAAGAGTTGAAGGGGATACAATCACACCATGAATGCTCGATCATAAATACAAAAGTCAACTATGCTATTTCTCAAATATATAATTGTGAAAATAATTCTCTCGAAAGCGGAATTGTTGACTAACATTCAAAAGTCAAGAGTGTCCCAAAGTCAAAGAAAAGCACGGATGGTTATGAATCTGCTGAAGCTCGAATTGATCCATATGTCCATTGAACAAATCCAAGAGAATCAAGACTCGCCGCCTACTTAATTTCTTTCTTTCCCAACCAAACCTTTGAAAAACCATCTGCTCTGTTATATCTTAAAAATATCCTCCACCAATATGGAAGACAATTAATGTCATTGATATTGATGGGAATCAACATTAGTTTGATGGAAAGTAGAATAGAATAATTCTAAAAAAAAAAGGAAATAATTTATGCAATGTTGCCTTACACCAATATTTAAAAAAGAGAATCTTGTTTGCTAATTAGTTATTTCAAACTTTCATGGGAAGAAGTGCTAAAAATATGATGTTTTTATATAAATATAAACCAAAAGAAGGAAGCGAGTTAAAGATATATATATATATATATAAACAACACGAGGGAAGCTCAGAAACTCAATCTGGCAATCAAGCTTCACGTCCATGGCTTCTAGCCCTCTCCTCTATGCCTTCTCCTTCCTCACCTTTGCCTCCATCTGCAGCTGCAGACAACTCGAGGAGAAGGACAACCAGTTCAATCTCGCATCAGTGAGAGAGTTCTTGACCAGGGAGGAGGACAGTATTGTGTTCAGCCTCATAGAGAGGGCCAAATACCCCTCTAACTTTCCTGTTTATGATCCTTCTTACTTGGCTGGAGCAGCCTTCCCATTCCACAACCATTCCCTGGTCGACCTCTTTGTCAGGGAGTCGGAGGCAGTGCAGGCCAGGGTAAGGAGTTGACTTCCATTTCCATCTCCCTCAAAGGGTTGACCTGCATTATTTTCAACGTTTTATAGGCCGGAAGATATCAAACCCCAGAGGAGATCCCCTTCTTCCCAAAGAATCTGGTGCTGCCATTAGTCCCTCCTTACAAATATCCAAAGGTAATCGATAGATGTAGCAACAATTTTGTAAAAATTTCCTTCTAAATACGAAGAAAGAAATACAGAATTGAGTCACCTATTATGACTCATTCCTCTTATATTTTGGAGATGATTCTAATTCTCGGATGTGCACTCACAGGTGTTATATCCTGCTGCTGCATCAGTGAATGTTAGCAACACCATATGGCAAATGTATTTTAATCAACTTCTTCCACGATTCACTTCAAACGGAAATGATGGCAGATATGCACTCACAGCAGCTGCAGATCTTGTGTGCTTACAGGTAAATATATCTGTATATCAAACACAATCTCAAATGAATACTTGTCATTTTCAGAAAAGAAGAAATAATTCAGTTATCTGCATGTTTGAAGGCACTTTCAAGGAGGATCCATTATGGAAGATTTGTAGCAGAGGCCAAGTTCAGAGATGCCCCCAATGATTACAGCAGTGCAATCAGAGCTAAGGTAGTACCTCAATAACTCTCCATTTTTCTTCTTTCCCTCTTACAAAAAAATAAGCATTCAGAGACGTTCATATTTGTACAGGATAGGGATGCTTTGATGAGATTGCTAACATCGGAGGTTCAAGAAGAAACAGTGAAGAGGAGGGTGGAGGAGAAGGCCAAGGTGTTTGGGCAAGATGTAACTGTAGATAATGTAATAAGTAGAAACGAGAGCAGTCGTCCCGAGTATAAGGTTGATCCAATTGTAGTTTATCATCTTTATGGAAATTGGGTCATACCTTTGACAAAGCTCGTGGAAGTGGAATACCTTCTCCATCGCCTTGATTGATGATGCACCCATGCAACAAATCGGATATCATTCTTTGGTGCTGAATTTAGAAAGTTATATGTGATACCTACATAGAAATAACTGACTGTTAAATTTATCAAGGAGTAAAACAAAACAGTCTACCTAACGGGCTTCAGTTCTTTTTTTCCATTTAACAGTCCGTGCAATGATCGAGATCAAAATTGGTAAGATAATATACAGAAAATTATACATAGAATTCGTTGACAATAACATTTTTGCATTGGGTCAATATGGTTGGAGCTTGCTGATTTAGTACCACAACCACAATGTACTTATGCGTAGAGGGAGAAATTTTTTTCTGCATATATTTAGGGACCAAACGTTTTGGTGTTTCATTTAGTAAGAACTTATTTATTCAATGCATATAAAGTCAACTAAATGAATAAGCTTAATAGCTAGTTAAACTAAATGAATAAACTTAAATATATATGTGCAGCTTATTAATATTCATGAATAAGGATTGTGGATAGTTTGTGAATAATATTCATAAATAAAATTTATCAACACTCAACAAAACTCTCCTGAACAAAGTAAATAAATAAATTTTTAAAATAAACAAACAAACTTATATTATTAAGTTTAATAATCAATCAAACAAGTTTAAAATTATAATATTTCAAACAATCAAATAGACTTAATTGAAAACTCGATAATATCTAAACGAAGCAAGCTTAAACTTGCAAAATAGATACTAAGTCAAACTTAAATAATCAATTTCAACAATTTAATTCATTTTAGACTCAATTTGACTCACTCGATT
>JBBPFQ010000050.1:4878304-4888380 GCA_037974815.1 Kaempferia elegans
GAACGTTGTATGTTAGTTTATATATTATTAAAATAGTATCCTATCCCCTCTAAAATGTCACTCCTATGTCCTCTACTGAGTAGTTTATTTATATTATTATCTTTCTTCTATTTTTTTCACTTAAATTGACACGTTATAGGTTGCTATACAGTTATAAAAGCTATGATATTGTAGCTGCTACAACTGAACTGTCACACAGTTATAATTATGAAACTGTAGTTGCTACAACTGAAAACGATTAGTTAATGATGCGGAAATGACAGAATAAACTTTTGAAGGTCATAACTTTTGACTCAGATATCATATAATGAGACACTCTTTTTTAATCGAAGCTTGTTCAAATATGTATATTTATTACCAGGTAAAATACGTAATCAACCAAGTTTCAGATCTAAAAAGCATCATCAAGGTCTTTGTTAGAGACTTCGAACATCTTTTTTTACTATCTTTGATAATTTTTAGTTTGTTTATCAGAAACGAACTCCAAGATGCACATGTTGGATTAGTTTCTCAACCCAGACTCAGATTAGTTGATCATAAACAAACTCAAAGATACACACATCAGATTAGTTTCTTGACCCAAAATTAGATTAGTTTATTAGAAATGAACTCAAATATGCACACATTAGATTAGTTTATTAGAAGCAAACTAAAAAAAGCATACAGATTTCTCAACTCGAAATCAGATTAGTTTATTAGAAATGAACTCAATTATGCGCACATGCGATTAGTTTATTGACTTTGAATCATATTATTTTATCAGAAATGAATTCAAATATATACATATTGGATTAGTTTCTTGACTCGGACTTGAATTAGTTTATTAGAAACGAACTCATAGATGCACACATCAAATTAGTTTCTTGATCCGTAACCATCTTTGATTCAAAAAATGTCATTTTCAAGGATTATAAAAGAACTTAGTATCTTTATTAAAGTTTTTTTTTTGTGGTAGCAGCTATGGTTTCGTTGTTGCTATAACTATTGTAGTTGTAGTTGTAGCAGCTATGAAACCGTAGATGTCACAACTGTGAAGTAGCTATATATAATGACGTAGCTGCTACAACGCGACTCCAAATCAAGATTTAGGTGGGAATATAAGTGGGAGCACGTGTGTTAGATACATGGATATGTCAAAAATAATTACTGTACCAGAGAATAGAAGGATAAATGTATAAGGGGTTGGATGCCCTTTTGATAATAAATCAAAGTACAGTGTCCCTTTAATGATGCATTAAAAAAGTGATGTCCTTTTGTTTTTTGCCCTTGAAACAATATGTTGATACAATAATGCCCAAGAATATATTATAATTTTGATGGTTGAACACACTCAAGCTAGAGCAAAAGAAAAAGAGATCTCATTTGTGTATCAGGTATACAAGAAGTCCTTGCAGGTTAGAACGTCAGATGCAAGGCAAGTGAAGTCTAACAAGGTGCCGAATTCTTGGCAAGAGTAGTTTTTGCAGGTTAGAAGGTTAGATGCAAGTCAAGTGAAATTAAAGAAGGTCAAGGATAGAATTTTTGACAAGAGAGGTCCTTATAAGTTAGAAGGTCAGATGTAAAACAAGTGAAATCCAAGAAGATTTAGAATTGGATTCTTCGCAAGAGAAGAAAAATCGGAGCAAATCATGAGATGAGATGCACTAATGGATGAAGACTCGAAGGTAAGGAAGAGTCAAAAGTCCAGAGAACACAGAGAACAAGATCTGCCATCAGGTAATGGAGACATAAGGATGAACAAAACGAGAATTTCAATTCTTAAACTTAAATTTCAGATGATCAAATATCGAACCAATGCAGAAAACTAAAAGTCAGAAATGGCTAGTCTTCCAATGTGACTTCTCATGTGCTGGTCAACGCTTGGAACCCTTGTAACTCTCCACATACTTCAACTCCACATACTTCAACTCTGATAATGAGTAATATATGGTTGGAAAGATAATTGAGTTAGCTTGCCAATGCGACAATCTTGCACGAATTAGACTTTTCTAAAAGGAGTTATGACCCAAACACTAAAGATTACCAGTTTCAGCACGAATCTGTACTGCATCATTCTCTCCAGGCGAGAAAGAAATCATCTCAGAGTTCAGACCATTCTCACCATGATAGGGGGTCAAGTCATGAACAGTCAATGTAAGATGAGTGTGTATATGTGCTGGTAGCTCAATCTTGTATGCATTATCATTTATTTTTCTCAATACTCGGCAAGGACCAATCTTCTTCTCCCAGAGCTTATTGTATGCACTAGTAGGGAAGCTTTCTTTCTCCAAATAAACCCAAACAAGATCATCTTCTTTGAAAACTTGGAAACAACGATGGGTATCAGCAGCATCTTTATAGGACTTTGTTACTTTCCTGAAGCTTTTTCTTTGCTTCTGCCTGGATTCTTTCCATAGATGCTGTAAAATCTTCAACCTTCTTGTTAGATGTTGGGATTTCAGCAAGATCAAGATAGTGAATTGGATTTTTTACATAGACAATCTTAAATGGACTCTTCCCAGTAGAATGATTGACAATATAATTATAAGCAAACTCAGCTCTAGAAAAATGGCATCCCATTGCTTTGGCCTCTTGGAAGCAAGGCTTCAAAGTAAATTCCCCAATGTTAACAACCTCAGTTTGTCCATCAATTTCTAGATGGTAAGCACAACTGTAGAGCAAATTAGTGCCCAATTTTGTCCACAAGCTCCACCAGAAATGACTATGAAACTTGGTATCACGATTTGATGTGATTGTCTTTGAAAGTCCATGAAGTTTGACAACATCTTTAAAATAAAGATCAACAATGTATAAAGCATCCATAGTCTTTTTGCATGGAATGAAATGGGTCATCTTAGAAAAGTGATAAACCACAATAAAAATAGAATCAAAACCTCTTTGTGTCTTAAGCAAACCAACAACAAAGTCCATGCTAATATCTTCCCAAGGAACATTTGGAATAGGTAATGGAGTATAGGCACCCGAATTTTGACTTTGGTCTTTGCAAGTTTGGCATACACGATATCTCTTTATAAATTTAGCAACATCCCGATAAAGAGTAGGCCAAAAATATTTCCCCTTAATCAACAACAAAGTTTTATCTCTCCCATAGTGTCCACCAAGTCCTCCACAATGAAGTTCTTTGATGATATATTCTCTAAGAGAACATTTTGGAATGCATAAAGGTGTCCCCTTAAAAAGAAAATCATCAAGTAAATAATAATCTCCACACCTGCATTCCTTGCCCTTTAGATAAATCTCCCTGAAATTAGAATC
Organism: Kaempferia elegans; assembly: GCA_037974815.1. Taxonomy (NCBI): domain Eukaryota; kingdom Viridiplantae; phylum Streptophyta; class Magnoliopsida; order Zingiberales; family Zingiberaceae; genus Kaempferia; species Kaempferia elegans. The sequence continues at coordinate 4,881,560 of JBBPFQ010000050.1, forward strand.
CTCCGAATACATCTCCCTTATAGAGTCCAACCCTTCAAGCTGAATGGTTATGGAATTCAATAATGCAACTAGTCGGCTAAGTGCATCAGTTACTTTGTTAGGTTTTCCACTCTTATGTCTCAACACAAAAGTGTATTCCTGTAAGAATGATACCCAACCAACATGCCTTGTATTCAAGTTTGTTTGAGAGTTGATATATTTGAGAGCTTCATGATCTAAATTAAGAATAAACTCTTTCTAAATAAAGTATGGTCACCAATGACGAAGAGCTTGAACAATGGCATAGAGTTCCACATCATTAGTATAATACTTCTTCCTTGTTTCATTCAATTTTTCACTGAAGAAGGCAATGGGATGACCTTCTTGGCTGAGCACACCTCCAATACCCACATGAGATGCATCACAATCAACTTCAAATATTTTCTCAAAATCAGGTAATGCAAGAACATGTGCACTAGATAGTCTTCCTATAATATTTTTGAAACTTTCCTCTGCCTCTGGAGTCCAATTAAATTCTCCTCTCTTCAAGCAATATGTTAGAAGTGCTACAATAGTGCTAAAGTTTTTAATAAATTGACAATAAAATGAAGCCAATCCATGGAAACTTCGCACATCATGTAGACTCTTGGGAGTAGGCCAATCTTAGACAGCTTTGATCTATGTCCATCCACCATAATACCTGAAGGTGTAAAACCAAAACCACGAAAAACTAGGTGCATGGCTGGTCATGAAAGAGCACTTTTTGAGGTTTACATAGAGTTTCTCTTTTCTCAAAGTTAGTAAAACAACTCTCAAGTGCTCAGTATGAACCAATAAATTATGGCTTTATATAAGAATATCGTTAAAATAAACAATGACAAGCTTGCCAATGAAATGGTGAAGGGTTTGATTCATTACCCGCATAAAGGTACATGGGGCATTAGAAAGGCCAAATGGCATAACGAGCCATTCATACAAGCCTTTTCTTATTTTGAAAGTCGTCTTCCATTCATCCCCTGTCTTGATTCTTATTTGATGATAGTCACTCCGAAGATCGATTTTAGAGAACACTTGCGCACCAGCCAACATATCAAACATATCATAAATCCTCGGTATGGGAAATCTGTACTTGATGGTAATTCAATTGAGGGCTCGGCTATCAACACACATACGCCATGAACCATCCTTCTTTGGAGTCAAAACCACAGGGATTGCACAAGGGATCAGGTTTTCCCTGATGTAGCCTTTGCTCAACAAGTCCAACACTTGCTGACTTATAAGCTCTTCATGTTCATTCAAACTCATCCGATAATGAGATTTGTTGGGTAGGACAACTCCTGGAATTAGATCAATTTGGTGTTGAATTTCTCGAAGAGGAGGAAGACTATGAGGTAACTCTTCAGGAGTAGCATATATCCGTGAATTCTTCCAAAAGAGTCTTGACATTACTTAGTACTTCCATATGCGCTGCTTCTCTTCCTTAGCCACCAAAATATAGATCATACAGCCTCATTGAGTCTCCTTCTCAAACTGCGATAAAGTAAGCAATGATTCCCATCCTCCTTTGTAGAGGATTTGGTATTACCAATAACTTTACATGGCAAAAGAACAATTTCAGTGTTTTACCCACCACAAATGTGTAAGTATTTTTTTCTACCATCATGAATAGCACATTTATCGTATTGCCAAGGTCGGCCAAGAAGTATATGCCCAACATCCATAGGAGTCACATCAGACTAAACTTCATTTCGATAATTTTTTTCCATTGAGAAAGAAACAAAACATTTCTTATCAATTCTTATGTCATTATCTTTCTTTATCCACGAGACTGAATATGGATGAGGATGTGGTTTTGTCATAAGCTTAAGTTTATCCACCATTTCGGAAGAAACAAAGTTCTCAAAGCTGCCCCCATCAATGACTAATGAACATATCTTTCCATGAGACTTACATCTCATCCGAAAGATGCTATGCCTCAACAAAGGATGATTTTTGTCATGCTTAGGGGCTACAGGAACTCTCTGGATCACCAAACATTGTCCATCTCCCGGCTTAATTTCCTCACGTTCACGCCCATCATCATCATATTTTGGGCCTTCATCTTCAGGCGGTGGTCCTTCATCTTCTTCAACTACAACTCCTACACGAGCATCAATTTTCCACCATGAGCATTTGTTCATGTAATGACCAGTTTGGCCAGACTTGAAACAAGGCTTTAATTTATTTTTAGGAGATGATTTAACCAAATCTTTGTTTCCTCTTTTCTTTGCAACACCCCTGCTTGTTAATTCCACTTTTGAGGGGTAGAAACTTTGAACAACGGCGAATTTCTTTGCCCCACGCCTTAGCAACTTTGATTCAACTTTTAATGCTAGTCGATAAGCATCATTAAGCCTCCAAAGTTGTTGCATCACTATCTTATGTTTAATGGTTGCCTTCAGCCCATTGAAATATCTTGCAACAAGCTGGTCTTCCGATTCTTGGTTGCTAATTCTTACAATCAATTTGTGAAATTCTTTTGTATAATCAATCACACTTCTGTTGCCTTGTTGTAAAGTATTGAATTGCATAAAAATACTTTGAGTAAAGTCTGCTGGAAAGAAATTCTCGCGTAACCTTGTCTTTATCTTTTCCCAAGAAATAATCTTGGACTTTCCTCTAGGTAATCTCTGTTAGTTCTTCGTAAAACCTAAACTGTATGAATTCTAGACAATCCAAATAAGAACTCGAATAGGAAATACAAGAACAAGAAGATCTAGTTTTATCGTATAATATGACATAACAAATAAACATAAATAAATTAACAAGGAATATGATTGAAGAGTCATTATTCTTGTCCTTTAGCGTCGTCTGGAAGATCCTGAGAAAGAAGAAAGAGCGGAAGCAAACGGAGAAGATCTTTCAAGGGGCTTAGGGGATGACAGCGCCGATCTTCCAAAGGGCTTAGAGAATGACGGCGCCGAAAAGCTTCTTATCAATGGGGAACAAGAAACTAGTTCAAGATTTTTCCTTAACGTTAAACCCTCGGGGACCTCCCCTTTATATAGAATTTCAATCCGTTATCAACCCATATATAATAACGGATTGACAAAGGGTTCTACACATTAAACCCGTATCCAATAACTCAAACACAATAAACATAAGTTAGATCACTTTAAAAGTCGGATTGTATTCACATATTTAATTTACAAATAAATTCACTTAATATGGATCCCACCAAGCAGATGCATAATCTTGAAGTCGAGTTGCAACGAGCTTAACATTCTGATCTTCAGGAACATACTTATACTCAAAGAATTTCTCTACAGCACTAAGCCAATCAAGAAACTCCTCTAGTTGCAAACGACTGTGAAACTCTGGCATGCCAACCTTCATATAATATATGTAGTGCGAGTAAACTTTTCAAAGATTTTCTTAATCTTTCTGTTAGCAAAAGGATTCACATACTCCGAGTCATCACTGTAATAACCATGGTTGGATCCACGTTCACTTTTGGCTTCCTAACGCTCAAGACTTATGGTCAGCTCCTCAACTTGCCTTCGAAGTGCCAGAATTTCAGCAACTCGTTCATTTCCCAGATTTTCCATGTTGCCTCTACCTCATCCACCTCTTCCTCTCCTTACTGCCATAGGAGAAAGAAACAGAAGACAAGAGCATAACTCTAGTTCTGATACCAAATGATGCGGGAAAAATAGTAAAATCAAAGGGGATGTAACAAATAGAAATGCTAAAGTCGACTTCCAATGTTGGGAACAAAATGAGAATTTCAATTCTCAAACTTAATTTCAGATGATCAAATATTCCTCTCCCTTTGGATAAATTGTATGACAAAGTAAAATCATCTAAGTTAACATTGTGTTTATAGCGCTTTAAGGTTTCCGCTGGCCAATCTCAACGAGCCCGTCAGGTCCTAACACAATGGGCATAAAGGTGTGTTTAGATATTATTCTCTTAACGAGATAATAAATAAATGCCATCAAGATGTGCCATCAAGTTTAGGGATGAGGACCCATCCACAAGTTTAAAACGTAGATAAAGTTTTAAGTCAAGGTCGTCAAGACGTGTTTAAAGGTTAACTCCTTTGATATGGCTGTATGAGTTTAATTTTGACTTCAAGAATACCCTATTCTAAAGTCAAAGTATTTAAGTTCGATCCCAATGTTAATCTAGAAAATCTAAAAAAACATTTTAAATACGTTGCTCTAGTTGATTGTCTTGATCTAATAGATTAGAATACCCTATTATAGTCAACATTAATGGCTAGATAATCTTTGTTACTTCGCTTACATTATCAGGAACTCATCATACGTTCTGAGACTTGATTAGTTGATTTGAACAATAAATTAAGCCTTAGGCAATAGTATCTTGGTGGAAGGCTTCATAATTAACCAAGTCCTAGGTAAAAAAAAAATGATAAATCCCTATCTTTGGGGTGGTCGGCTCGGTTCTATGGAAATTTCCCACCGGATTTGAACAATAAATTAAGACTTAGGCAATAATATCTCAATGGAAGGCTTCATAATTAACTGAGTCCTAGGTAAAAAAAAAATGATACCCAAGTCCTAGGTAGCTCTCTTAGTGTATGGTCAATCACACATCATTACATTAATGTTGGCCCAAAGTGAAAATCAAAGATTACATTCGCTATGTAATCTCTCATGACTTTGATGCCTCTAGGTTTTCAACTTTCAACTTTGAAAACCAAAGAATCTTTGGTTTTTTACCGAATCGCGTAGATAAAGTTGCAAAATTACTAAATCACGTAGGTAAGTTTCAAAATGACGAAATCACGTACTTATTTCCGATTTTACCCTTATCAGTCGAATCAATTTGATTCTGTACAAAATCGCAGGAATCCAAACAAATCAATTCGCCTGATTTTGAAATCAGTGGAATTGATTTGAAATCAGTTGAATCGATTTTATTTTAATCCAATAGTTGATAGACCAAACGACTTCGGATTGACATGAAACTAGTTTCTATGTGTTCGTCTACCTCTCCTAGTTATATCCGTGCCCTCAAATAACAAATTGACTCAATATATTAAGAGTAATGAATTTTTGAACACGAATTAAATTTTTTAATTATATTCATGTTAAAAAAATCATTCTTCTCAATATATTTTGTCAAATTGATATTTGAGGGCATAGACATAGTCGAGAGAGATAGACGAACACATAGAATCTAGTTTTGTGTCAATCCGAGATCGTTTGGTCCATCAGCCGGTTTTGGCCAAAACTGGCTGATGGACTAAATGACATTGGATTAATATGACCAAAATCGATTGATTAACCAAATTACCTCGGGTTGACATGAAACTTATTTCCATATGTTCAACTACCTCTGTTGATTATGTGCATGCTCTTAAACATCAATTTGACTTAATATATTGAGAGCAATAAATTTCTGAACACAAATTAAAATGTTCAAACATATTCATGTTAAAAAAATTATTGTTCTAAAGAGATTTTGTCAAATTAATATTTGAGGATATGTCTATAATCAAAAGATGTATACGAACAGATAGGAACTAGTTTTATGTCAATCCGAGATCGTTTGGTTCATCAGCCGATTTTGATCATGTCAATTCGATGTCATTTGGTCCATCAGCCGGTTTTGGCCAAAATCGGCTGATGGACCAAACGATCTCGGATTGACATGAAACTAGTTCCTATGTGTTTGTCTACATCTCTTGTTTATAGACATGTCCTCAAATATCAATTTGACAAAATATCTTGAGAACAATGATTTTTTTAAAATGAATATGTTTGAAAAATTAAATTTGTGTTAAAAAATTCATCACTCTCAATATATTAAGTCAAATTGATGTTTGAGGGCATGCACATAATCAGGAGAGGTAAACGAACACATAGAAATAAGTTTCATGTCAATCCGAAGTAATTTAGTCCATCAGCCAGTTTTGAGCATGTCAATCCAAGGTTATTTGGTCCATCAGCCGGTTTTGGCCAAAACCGGCTGATGGACCAAATGATATCAGATTGGCATGAAACTATATTATTTGTGTTAGTCTACCTCTCTTGATTATATCCATGCCCTTAAATATCAATTTGACAAAGTATATTGAGAATAATGATTTTTTTAACATGAATATGTTTAAAAAATTCAATTTATGTTTAAAAATTCATTGCTCTCAATATATTAAGTCAAATTGATATTTGAAGGCACTAACATAACCAGGAGAGGTATACGAACACATAGAAACTATTTTCACATCAATTCAAGGTCGTTTGATTTATAAACTAATCAATTAAAAAGAGTAAAATAAACCAAACCGAGGGCACTGATTTTATTTTACATTTTTTTAATCGATTAGTTTATAAACCAAACGACCTCGAATTGATATGAAATTAGTTTTTATGTGTTCGTATACCTCTCCTGGTTATGTTAGTGCCCTTAAATATCAATTTGACTCAATATATTGAGAGGAATGAATTTTTGAACATAAATTAAATTTTTTAAACATATTCATATTAAAAAAATCATTGTTTTCAATATATTTTGTCAAATTGATATTTGAGGGCATAGATATAATTAAGAGACGTAGACTAACACAAAGAATCTAGTTTCATGTCAATCTGATATCTATGTGTGTGTATACCTCTCCTGATTATGTGCATGCTCTCAAACATTAATTTGACTCAATATATTAAGAGCGATGAATTTTTGAATACAAATTGAAATTTTCAAACATATTCATGCTAAAAAAAGCATTGTTCTCAAGATATTTTGTCAAATTGATAATTGAGGACATGTCTATAATCAAGAGATATAGACGAACACATAAAAACTATTTTCATGTCAATCCGTGATTGTTTGGTCCA
>JBBPFQ010000050.1:4907397-4918074 GCA_037974815.1 Kaempferia elegans
GGAATACGTTATAGAATCGAGGGAGAGAAGTCCGGGCAAAAGTCAGGATTGTAGACTTCTGTGTCTCTGGTTTTGGCTGCATTAGTTGACTCAAGATTTATTGCTGGTCGATTTTGGAGGAAAAGAATAATTTATAAATGAATCTAGTGGACTGAATCTAGACAGGCTGTTCCAGAAGATGGAAATTTGTAACATCGTGTCGCAGAGCACTTTCCTCTGCCTCCTCTTGTTCCTCTTCCTCCCCCACCACCATCTCTCCGCCGGAGCCACCACCGGCGCTGGTGATGACTTCACCTTCAACGGCTTCCGGGGAGCAAACCTCACCCTCGACGGCACCGCCACGATAACCCCCAACGGCCTCTTGAGGCTCACCAACAACACGAGGCAGGTGAGAGGCCATGCTTTCCACCCGCCGCAAATTCAATTCCGCCCCCCTCGTCGCAACGGGACCGTCTTCTCCTTCTCTACCATCTTCGTCTTCGCCACCATCATCAAAGACCGGTACATCGGCGGCAACGGCCTCGCCTTCTTGATCTCCGGCTCCGACAACTTGTCCAGCGCACTGGGAAGTCAGTTCCTGGGCCTCGTCAATCCCAACAACAATGGAAACTCCACCAACCACGTCTTCGCCGTCGAGCTCGACACCATCTTTAACCCTGATCTCTACGACATCAATGGCAACCACGTCGGGATCGATGTCAACGGCGTGGTGTCGAACTTTTCGGTTCCCGCCGGTTATTTTTCTGACGACACCGGTGTGTTTCAGAATTTGAGCCTTATCGGCGAGCAAGTAATGCAAGCTTGGGTGGAATATGATGCAGAGAGCATGCGGATCAATGTTACCTTGGCTCCGGCTCAAACGGCGAAGCCGAGGAGGCCGCTGATATCGAGGGCGATCGATCTTTCGCCGGTGTTCTTGGATTCTATGTCTGTGGGCTTCTCTGCTTCCTCTGGTTCTTACCAAACGGCTCACTATGTGCTCGGCTGGAGCTTCAAGATCAACGGCACGGCGCGAGCTCTAGACTACTCGTTGCTCCCTTCGCTTCCTCGAACCAAATCCGGCGGCAGATCGAAGCTTTTGGAGGTCGGGATCCCGCTTGCTTCCGCCGGAGTTGTTTTGGCGATCGCCGGCGTGGTGGTTTTGGTGGTGAGGAGAAGGATGAAGTATGCGGAGCTTCTCGAAGACTGGGAGAGGGAGTACGGCCCTCACCGGTTCTCCTACAAGGATTTGTTCGACGCCACCGGCGGCTTCGCCGAGGCTAATTCACTCGGCGACGGTGGGTTCGGCAGGGTCTACCGAGGGGTTTTACGGAGGACCAAACTGGATGTCGCCGTAAAAAGAGTGTCTCATGAGTCGAGGCAGGGGATGAAGGAGTTCGTTGCGGAGATCGTTAGTCTCGGTCGTCTCCGGCACCGGAACCTCGTCCGGCTGCTGGGCTATTGCCGGCGAAAGGGGGAGCTACTCTTGGTCTACGACTACATGCCCAACGGCAGCCTGGATAAGCTGCTGTACGATCGCCTCCGGCCATGTCTCGATTGGCCGGCGAGGTTTAAGATCATCAAAGGCGTGGCGTCGGGCCTTCTCTACCTCCACGAAGACTGGGAGCAGATGGTGATCCACAGAGACATCAAAGCGAGCAATGTGTTGCTCGACGGCGAGATGAACGGAAGGCTAGGCGACTTCGGATTGGCGAGGCTTTACGACCACGGCAACGATCCGCAGACCACCCACATTGTGGGAACCATGGGATACATCGCGCCGGAGCTGGTGCGGACCGGGCGGGCCTCGGCCGCCACCGACGTGTTTGCCTTCGGGACGTTCCTTTTTGAAGTCACCTGCGGGCGGCGGCCGGTGGATTGGGCCGCGGACATCGACCAGCTCGAGTTACTGGAGTGGGTGCTGGAAAATTGGCGCAAGGGTTCGATACTCGAGACGAGGGACGCCAAGTTGGGGGAGGAGCTTGTGGCAGAGGAGGTGGAGCTGGTTCTGAAGCTTGGGCTGCTCTGCGCGCACCCTCTGCCGGCGGCGAGGCCGAGCATGCGAAGGGTGGTGGAGTACTTGGAGGGTACTTCGCCGCTGCCGGATCTGGCGGCGACGTACTTGAGCTTCAAAACGATTGCGCTACAGCACAGTAAGAGTTTTGAGGATTATATGACGTCGTATCCGTCATCATCCTCATTTGCTACAGCATCTTCTGTCGCCGGAGCTCAGTGACAGTACAAAACGACAAGTTACCAAATTTGTGTGGAGATTTCTTGATTAACAATCGACTGCCTTGAACCAACAGTCGATTAATGGCGAGTACACTTCTGTGCACAACTTCGGATACATTGATCCCGTCAATTCCTGAATCATCAACCTTCCATAGCATAACTCGGTAGAAGAGCTACTCCTTGTGCGGTTGGAGAATCAGATGTTAACGAGTAACCTGTTACACTTTTCGATAGCAAGACCTATTTCAACGCAGCTTGCTTCTTGTTGTTTAGGTTCGGATTGCGGGATCATTAATGTTCCACCGCATCTCTTGCCATTCATCCGATCTATTGTCCTGCCAGGCTGCCACTGGCTTCACTCGATTTCAATCTAAAGCATTAGAAGCCATAGAATAATCTTTTGTAACTGCAGTTTCAGATCGTCAAAACAAAAGTATGTGCATGCTTTGGAATGCCTGGTTCTATGGAACTCTGTCCCAAATATTTATCATGAGAAAGCAATTCTTTTAGAAACAAGAGCGACATCAGCAAGCAATTCTGTAGCTCTCAGCATCAAGATGTCTCAAACATGTGCTACTTGACTCTTGTTGCGAGAAATACTCAGATCCTGATTTGGTATTGGCAGCCTATTTTCTTCTCACAAAGTCCGAAGATCCAACCAAGGATATGACAGGATCTTAAGAAAGATACGCCGGTGTGCATAGGAAGATCATTGGGTTTTAATGTCTGGAGGAAGAGAAGTCAGGGCAATAGTCTCGACGAGGATGGTTGACTTTTCCGTCGCTGGTTTTGGTTGCATTTAATCGACTCAAGATTTTCCTCTGGTCAATTTTGGAGTAACAAATTAATTTAGAATCGATTGGATTTCATAAATCTAGACTAGCTGTTCCAAAGATTGAAACTTGTACCATGTGGCAGAGCTCCATCCTTTGCCTCCTCTTGTTCCTCTTCCTCCACCCCTATCTCTCTGCTGGAGTCACCACCGGCACCGGCGATGACTTCACCTTGAACAGCACCCTTGACGGCACTGCTACAATCACCTCCAACGGCCTCTTGAGGCTCACCAACAACACGAGGCAGGTGAGAGGCCATGCTTTCCGCCCGTCGCAAATTCAATTCCGGCCCCCTCGTCACAACAGGACCGTCTTCACCTTCTCCACCACCTTCGTCTTCACCACCATTCTCAAAGACCAGTACATCGGTGGCAACGGTCTCACCTTCTTCATCTCCGGCTCCAACAACTTCTCCAGCGAGCTGGGAAGTCATTACCTGGGCCTCTTCAATCTCAACAACAACGGCAATTCCACCGACCACGTCTTCGCCTTCGAGCTCGACACCTCACCTTCTTTAACCCTGATATCCAGGACAGTGAGCAACAACAACCACGTCGGGATCGATGTTAACAGCGTGGTGTCGAACTCTTTGGTCCCCGCCGGTTACTTTTCTGACGACACCGCTGTGTTTCAGAATTTGAGCCTCCTCGGCAAGCAAAGTAATGAAAGCTTGGGTGGAATGATACAGAGACCATGCGGCTCAATGTTACCTTGGCTCCGGTTCCAACGGAGAAGCCGAGGCGGCCGCTGATATCGAGGGTGATTATCGATCTTTCGCCGGTGTTCTTGGATTCTATGTTTGTTGGCTCTTTTCGGACGGCTCACTATGTGCTCGGCTGGAGCTTCAAGATCAACGGTACGGCACGAGCTCTAGACTACTCGTTGCTCCCTCTGCTTCCTCGAACCAAATCTGGCGGCAGATAGAAGCTTTTTAAGGTCGGGATCCCACTGGCTTCCGCCGGAGTTGTTTTGGCGATGGACCGGCGTGGTGGCTTTGGTGGTGAGGTGAAGGATAAGTATGTGAAGCTTCTCGAAGACTGGGAGACGGAGTACGGCCCTCGCTGGTTCTCCTACAAGTATTTGTTCGACGCCACCAGCGGCTTCACGGAGGAGAATTCACTCGGTGACCGTGGGTTCGTCAGGGCCTACCGAGGGGTTTTACGGAGGACCAAACTGGATGTCGCCGTTAAAAAGTGTCTCGAGGCGAGGCAGGGGATGAAGGAGTTCGTCGCAGAGATCATTAGCCTCGGCGGTCTCCGGCATCAGAACCTCATCTAGCTGCTGGGCTATTGCCGGCTGCCACCGACGTGTTCAACTTTGGGGCATTCCTATTTCAGATCACCTGTGGGCGGCGGCTGGATTGGACTGCCAACATTCACCAGCTCGAGTTACTGGAGTGGGTGCTTTAAAGTTGGCGAAAGGGGTCAATACTCGAGACAAGGGACACTGGGTTGGGGCACTGGGTTGGGGAAGAAGTTTGTGGCAGAGGAGGTGGAGCTGGTACTGAACCTTGGGCTGCTCTGTGTGCACCCTCTGCCAGCGGCTAGGCCGAACATGCACCAAGCGGGGGAGTACTTGGGAAATAGCTCTCCCATGCTGGAGCAGGCAGCAACCTACTTGAGTTTCAAAACGATTGCGTTACAGCACAGTAAGAGTTTTGAGGAGTATATGATCTCGTATCCATCATCATCTTCGGTGGTTACAGCATCTTCGATTGCCAGAGCTCAGTGACAGTACAAAACGAGAAGTTACCACTGTTAATACACTAAACGATATTCCACCAGGTTTTCAGTTTTTATCGATACAGAAAAGTAAACTACTCGGATAGAAATTTGACAATAAAGTTACATAAAGTGAGGATGTTACCATCTAGTGCTTCTTTGATGGTTTCTTGATAGATTTCTTTGGCTTAAGCTTACTAGGAGTAGAAGATCCCTGGCTCTCCTTTTCCATCCTTCGCTTCCTCTCCTTTTTCACGTTAAACATTGTGACAGCCTGTTTCGTGATGATAAAAACAATAAGGTGGTGTTTTTGGCACTCATTTTGTTGATATAGACGAAACCTACAAGCTGAATCTGTTGGTTTAAACACTATTGAATATCTTACCTTATTGACATCAAGTATATTGTTGGAGCTTTTGGCCATAAGCTGTTCAAGAATTTTTGCTGTTTGTTTTCGCTCTTGTGAGCTCATTCCCTTGCCTTCGACCACAGGGAGGAACTATATGAACAACAGAAAAAAATTATGTGGCATCAGTTTGCAAGATGAGATAGAAATGCTAGAAAAGAGGAAACATGTAGGGTACTACCAACCTTTCGATGCTTGCCAGTATGTTTGAGAGGTTTCTCTCCTGGAAGCTTCTGATCGAATTTCCCACCACTCGCTGTAGCTGTCGCTGCCATCCCAGCTACGTTCTCAAGTTCTTCTTTACTAGATTTGGTAGGCAGATCTGCACGGGTTCCTGTTATGGGCAATGCTGTTGCAGCCAATTGTATGTGACTGCAAAGGAAATTGTGTTACCAGATTAGATGATGAGTTTTAGATACTTAAGAATTCGTTTGGGTAACTAATTTCATATATGAGGGAGAAACATTTACAAAGTTGCAAAAAATTTATAGCATGTGTTGATAATATTTGATAGTTCTATTAAAACAAGTTTCAAATACTTCAATGCCAAAACTACAAGTTTGAGAATGAAGTCATAATTATATAACACAATAAACTCAGTAAAGCTAGCAAACCAGCAGCAGAAAGAATACATGCTAGCTAAACTATATGAGCTTAGAGGCCTTAATATTATGGTTCAACTAGTTAGGATTGGTTATATAGAGTTTTTTTGCCACTAAAAAGTTTTGTAAGACTCTCTTGATGGCAGAATAGGCATAAGAAATATGGATGGTTAATCATCAAGAAGAAAAACAGTTATTTCTTTGTGTAGTCTTAGTTCCAGAGTTAAAGGAAGAACAAGAACAAAAGATAACCTTGGAAGGGCACCAGCTTTAGCAGCTTGCTTGAGGTTCTGCAACCGATTTTTCTCTTGTTTTTCAATTCGTTTTTTCTTTTCAACCTTTCTTTTGCCAAAAGGGTCCTCTCCTGGCTCTGCACCATATAGCAATAGATGAGTCAAATGAAGGAAACAACAATAATCATGTTTTAATTCCATTCAGACAACTACAAACATGATTAAACCATAGCAGGCTGTTAAACAAAATACTTACACACTTGAAATGACCAACAACATAACACAAGAATCACTGTTGGAGGCAAAGGTTGCAAGCAAAGTATAGTTAAATGAAAATTAGGATTGATTTTATTTTTCAGAATGGAGTAATGAATTGGAGAGTTCATATTGGATTATGCAGAAGAGTATTACGTGACAATAATGATTTTTTTTTAATAGCATGAGTGTAGCTCCAAGGCTATGGGGATGAAAATTACACACCCTGAAAGAACCAATGAAATATTTAATGGGAAATAGAAGTTATACACAGATATGTATAACTAGGAGAAAAGAGATAAGAAATGTAAACAGAATATACATATAATTTGATGCTTTATCCCTTCAATCTTGAGCCTGTTTTTCGGTGTTCAATAACCAAAATGACAAAAAGGGCTTGGTTATTCCAGCTCTGGTCCAGTATATTTACATATATATAAAACATATACACGCATATAAATGAACTTCACTTTAGACGTATTTGAAAAATACATTTATATATTTTCTATTTTCAATTAATTGTCAATGTTGATCTAGACATGATGTAGACAAATGTGGTATCTTGACAACTAGCATTTGATTGATTTAGACTTGGAAAATTTCTCACACCCCTTGAGCAGGTAAAAATATTTTTTCCTATATACATATTAAACCAATATTAAAATTGATAAGCATCTCAAAAAAAAAACAAAAATGGCAAATTGATTAGCATATCATAGATAGTATAAGGCAAAAAAAGAAAAACAATATTGATGCCAATTTTAATCAAATACAACAAAATGAACCATTACCATCTGACAATTTAGCCTCGATGATTGGTATATCTTTATCATCATTGACCCGGTCATAACCATGAGTTCTTTTCCAAGTACCAGTTTGTTCATCAAAAGCACGCTTCCCTTTCTTCTGCTTCGTTATACCTGCAAAATGAGTGTTCAGTTATATTCAGTTGTACCATTCTAGACCTGGTAGCATGTAATCAACAGAAATGTTATAGAAACATTTTAAAACTGACTCCACTTCGAGGAATTAAGTGTTAACCTTTCATTTTAGCAAACAATTCCCACTTTGTAGGAGGCTTAGGTTTGGGAAACTGAAAAGAGACAGAAACTGAATCAGTGTTATTGAGAATATGTAAACAAAAAATATAAGTTGACAAAAATGGATTTACTGAATCTTTGTAATAATATAGGAAATTGTTGGAAGAAACACAAGGAAGTTAGAACAGTGTCTGTAAACAGCAAATGAAAATTATCATAAGTAATTTGAATGAAGCTCTTGCAAATGAATTTACAGTTATTTTGATTTCTTGTTCAAGAAAACTGAGAGAATGAATTTCTTGACTAAAGTCAATGCAACAGATATCGAACTAGCATGGACAAAAATTGAATAATATTCACACGGATGACTAGAAACAAAGGCTAGTTACTCCAAGAGGCATATGAGAATTTTTAAAAAAATGAACGGAAACCAAATAAACACAAGGAATCAAATAAGAACAGACTACTACATCAACACTCCGTGCATCTGCAATGCCAAAAATTGGAAAATAGAAAGTCAAAAAGAAAGGGCAAGCAACTTTTGACCAAGGTTCTTGCAAAGAAGAAAATAATTAGAGAAAGAAAAGATAAGAGAAAAAAATAGAAAATGAATTATCAAATATATTTTATCCAATTGTTTCTTTGGAAGGGAGGGAGGAAAAGTTTAATTTTAAAATTTTACATATTAAAGTCATTAACCAAAAATCGATTTGAAAAGAAAAAAAGATATAATCTTTTTAAGTTTAGATTTGAGCTACATTGCACGTGAAAGTGAGTTTTCTGTCTAAATCAGATAAAAGCAATATAGAGTAAACCCAAAGCAAAATTTCTCCGACCTTTCTCTTTACTCCTCATTTCCACCAAAGGAAACCGAGAGAAAGAGCACTTGAAAAAAAAAAAATCCAGTGACTCATATCCTTGATTTCCTTCCCTCGGAGGAAACACACCCTTTGTGGTTGCCAATCGTAGTGTCATCCACACACAAAGATCATTGTCTAACTAAGTAGAAATCATTTCCATTGTCTAATTGGATGGAAGAACAAAAACCAAAAAGAAAGGAACAATTTAACTCTTTTATCCCTACTTTTGGTTCCTTCCAAAAATGAGAAGAGAGGAGAAAGAACAAAAATGTGTTGAAAAGACTAGTTGAACCTTGTATCCCTTGGGAATAACAGAATCAACGGGTTAAAGTTGTCATTTTATCAGATTTACTCTTCCTTTCTCTCAAGTAGACAAAACAAAGAAAATCCCTCTCTCCCTTACCCTTTTCCCTCCCCACGCTCAATTCATTTTATCCACTCTTCTTCCATTTAAATAGATATAGCATTATTTTGCAGGTACAATAATTCGAATACTGGCCATTTTGACCGCTAAAAGATCTATATTACTTTTATAATTATACTAAAGAACATTGCAAATTACTGAAAGATGAGAAATAAATTTTACATTTTCTTCTAATTATAACAAAATGCAATAAATCTGAGTTAATTCAAAACTAACTAAATATAAGGCGTGATGGACAGAGAACCAAATACATACATGTTTTTCCCTCGGAAGCTTGGTAGTTGGCTGCGGCAACTGAACGATGGGACCATCACGATCCTCAGTTGCAGGAAGTGCGAAAAGACCATTGGCTATGGCTTGGACTAGCTCCGTTCCCTTCTCCAGGCACAGCTTGGTTAGCTCCTCCCTAATCATCACAACAAAGAGAAATGCAGAAGCTCAAACAAAAGAAGCAGTATAGGGTTTTAGCACAGTATGGCTAGAGTTTTAGCACATAGGCTCAAACAAAAGAAGCAACGCCGCTAATATTATAAATTCCAATAAGGCTTGGGCTTTAGCAGTCTTAAACCCAAATCGAAAATACGTAAAACACAATCGACAAGTAAGAAAAAAGCCCGATTTCACGCTAAGTAGAAGTAGAAAAAACGGATGGTTACACACCGAGAAGAGGGGATGGAGTCTAAATAGTGAGTGGCGTCGAATCCCATGAGGTTTCCCAAGTCGATCTGATATTTCTCCAGCTCCATCGCGAAGGTATGAGGTGGAGAAAGAGGACGTTGTCCTCTGGTGCAACTGAAATAATATTAGGGTTTCAATCTGACAATTCTCCAACTCAATCGAACGATGAAAGGGTAGGATGCTATATTGTTTCCAGAGGCAGTCCGCAGGCAAAGGCGAACAGATGGAAGAGACGGAGAAGCTGCAGAGCCAGGGGAGGAGGGCCGCGGCGCCGCTGCTGACAACCGGCGCTTGGGCGACACCTCGATGACAGCAGCGCAACGGAGAAGCGAGTAACGTCGAAGACGCGAGCAGGAGAATTGAAATAGGGCAAAAATGAAAGGCCTCCCTGTATTTATAGTATACAAGATGATAGAAACGAACCGTTTTCATCAATTATGTAAAGGGTGCCCCACCAAACGGGCCGACCGGTAGTTCCGGCCCGGTCCAGCACAACTTGTGATAGAACGGCCCGGACCTAATAAATATTTTAAAAGGAAAAAAAAATTAAGTTTAATTTTATCAGTTTTTTTTTTTAGTTTTTGAAATTTTAAGGATTAGATTATCCTCTAATTTCCAGAGTTGACTGCAGCAATAGGTTTATATTGTCCTCTAATTGTTAACTTGTTACGGTTCGTTGTCAAACACATTGATGTAGATGGGTTCGTTAGATTAAAGGCAAAGCGCCACTTCACATAACACACTTCAATTAAAAACACAAGAGAACTATGAACCAAACCCTTGGTTCATGGCCTATTTGTGTAGCAACTAGCTTATGGCGATGGTTCTTGCCATGATGAAACAACTTGGGGCCATGGTTGACCTTGTGGTCGAGCACCCAATCTAGTAATATCTATTTTTGCCTCATTGTTGTAGAGATCTAACCTAGTGGGTCAACGATTTTACATTATAAATTGCATTTCATTTTTTTTTAGTTAGCACTATATATTTCACTTATATGAATTCATCCTAGAAATGACCGGTCTAGTCTCACAAAAATTTTCCATGCTAAAGTTAAGACTCAATTCTTAGATATCTGAAAAGTTGAGAAGACGCTCTACCACTATATCATTATTCTGGAAACATAAATTTCTTCTCGTTGTTCCTTATTTAGGTAGATCATATTTGACCCACTTAGTTTGACCGTTTGATTCTATCACTCCTACAGTGAAAAAATTTGTCAAGTATCATTAGCTACTTAATTGAACACCCAATCTAGGGATTTTGAATTGCCTCATCGTTGCACAATTATAATCGATCCGATCCTATAAAAGTTTCTCATCAACCATTAAGATAAATCTAAGAAGGGCTTACATAGAGGGGTGGGGTTGGGGGGTATTTTCCCACATTATTTCTTATTTAAGGTGGTCAT
>JBBPFQ010000050.1:4947357-4960488 GCA_037974815.1 Kaempferia elegans
ATGGATTATTTTTTACCCTAAATGGCATTGGGTATCTAAGAGCATCCGCATCAGCTTCTCTATTTAAAGTTTTTACTCTAAATTTTAGATAGGGTAACTAAAAAACCTTTGCATTAGTTATCCTATCCATTCCCTAAACTTAGAGTTTGTGAATAGTGATTATCTAAATTTAGAGAATGAAGTCTTTACTCTAAAAATAAAATAATATTTCTTTCAATCTCTCTCCTTCTACTCAATCTCTCTCTTTTCCACTCATTCAAAAAATATAATAATAAAAAAAATGAATGAGAGATAAGAAAATAAAGATAATAAAAAATTTAGAATAACTGATGTAGTGTGTAGTAAAAAGTGATTATTTAAATTTAATAAAATTGATAGTTTACCTTAAACTTTAGATATATAATAGGAAAACTGATGTGGATGCTCGATTGTATTTTTATTTTATTCTCAACTATTTCAACTCCGTTACCGGAGTCTTATTTCTGAGATTCATACAAATTGTATCACTAGTGATCTGTTAATTGAAATGTGTTTAATTGTAAAAAAAAGTTAATAGTCGTTTTTGAAAACATATTGCATCATTTTAATTTTTCTCGGTTTTTACATTTAATTGTGTAGTAATTTACTGAATTTTGATGTTTTGTTGTGCCTCACTAAAACATATATATGTTTTGTTGTTCCCTTGGGGCGGTGCGATGGTTAAGACATGGGAGGTTGTCACATGAGGTCTAGAGGTTGAAACTCGGCGTGCCCGAGCATATACCTCCCGCATGTCTTAACCATTTGCACTTATGGCTAGTACCCACCTGTGATTTACCTCCTCCATGTTAGCCTCACAGATTGGCGGGGGCGCTGGGGGCAAGCGATTTCAATTTTTTTTTTTTTTTTTTTTTTTGCCACAAAAGCAAGTTTTCTACTTATTATAAAAAAACACTATTAAGCTCAATCATAAGTTAAGAGTCGTTTCTCCAATAATGTCGACATCAATGACATCAGTGTTTACTTTTTCATGGGTGAGAACAATTGCGCAGACAGCTGGAACAATAGCTAGACAATTTGGTCATGTTTAGTGAGAGTTAATTAGTCTTGTAATCAAGATTACATTATAAAATTAATTATTTTATTTAGTATAATTTTAAAATTATAATTTAATGTAACATGAATTATAATTAATGGTAATAAAGTTTTATAATATGAATTATAAAGCTAATAATATACAATCTAATTATATTCTCTAAGTCCAAATATATTGGAAGTTTAATTACATTATCTCTAATTAAATATATTTCTAAGGTTAAATAAGTCGTCCGAACTAAAGTGAGAACGAATAACACCTAGGAAGCGTACTATTATGTGGAAATATTAATGAGAAATATTCTTCATTCACAGTGAGAGTGTGTCGTTACATGAATATAACTCCGCATATCTAACTCACATATTGATAGATTAAACAATTATTAATGGATCCTAATACTTTAGTAGTATATATCAGATATTAAAATGTATTGCATGATTTATTTATCATCTTTTAAGAAGAATGTTTCGTGTTTGTAACGATATGGAAAGTCGAAAAGAACAAACAAAAATAGTAATATAACTAACGGCCGGCAAAATATTTTTTTTTAAAAAAAGTTGATATAACGACAGAAAATAAAAACTTCCCAAATAAAAAAAATATAAACATAACGTAGCCATTCAAGAATTAGCTAAGTGATACAAATCAAATCTGACGATAGATTTAGATGTGATGACATGGCAATGTTGGATTCTCTCCGAATCTCGGGGTTAGATTAGGGCGGATCCATGCTGATTGCTGAGCTTGGAGATTGAGAAAAGTCTAAATCATGTGTGTTTTTAATAATTAAAAAAAATCCTATTTTTTAAATTTTATTTTACAGAAAAGAAAGAATATAAACGGGTAAAAATTAAAACTCATACCTTATTTTTATTAAGGCGAGTGTCTTATTTTTAAAAACAAAAAACAAAAGAACATTTATTATAATATTTTATCTAAGAATATTTTTATTTCAATGCTATTGTAAAGCTATAATGATATTTATTTATTTTTATTTATCATGTATCTTATAATCCGATTAATTCTGAATAAGTTTTACATTTTGTCCACTAAATAAGTAGCTTGGAAGCATTATGGTCTGTCCACAATCCGATTATTATTTTTAACAATAATAAAAATAAAGGATGTCTTTTAAATTTTTGCCATTTTTGTTTGGCTTCTCATGATTTTAATTAATACAATTCTTTTTTTTTTTCATAAACTAGATTTTATTTTCTTCAAGATATAAGAAAAGAAAGATATCAAGATAATACAATAATTATTAAGAAGTCAGCATTTTAATAATCTATTTTTAATTTAAATATATAAAATTCTGTTTGCTTCAATATAAGTAGTTTTCTGTAATAGGAATTCAGGTTATTTTCTTTTAAAATATTTTTATTTTCTTTATTCTCTTTGAAAAAAGTCTTTGAAATCACATCTCAAATGAAGGGAATTAAAGGGAATAAAATACAATAGAACAAAACTACAAAGCAAATACATCAAGCAGTTTGTTAATGGCTTAATCTGTAAGATACACTACTTCAAAAGGGTTAAAATACAAATTAAGAGCTGTTTCTCTCCCACACAAAATACATGCTGAAGAGTTGCAATAAACTGCTGGAAGGAATCCCTTCATTGCCACCATAATCTCATCAAGGAACTTCTTCTAATCCAAACTTCTCAAGAATTGCAGTTGTTTCTGGTCTCGCACTGCATTTTGAGACACTTCAATCATCCAACTGACAGAATTTTATTAAACAGAAGGAGAAAAATAATCGACTAATAGGCGCATGTTCATGGCTATTGGTCGTTTGTTTCTGGTTGTTGTATGAGGTTTCATGGTCCAATCTGCATATAATCTTTTACCTTCCAGGTCTCAGAATCTTGAATGATCCTGGGTTTGTAAGATCGACGACTGTTGAACCGGCACTGCCAGAAGGAAGAACTCCACCATCGTAAACGTAGGCGCAATGTTGCCAAAGGTTTTCAAAATCTTTGATGCTAACACTGCTGGGTTGTCCGCTAAGATTGGCACTTGTGAGAGCTAGAGCACTTCCGGAATCACGAGCAATGCTTCTGATAAACTCGAAGTCTGGCACACGAACACCAATACTGTCCAAACCGGGATTTAGAGACTTCTCCAAAATGCTAGAATCACCTGAGAAAACAAAAAGAAGGCTGTATCATGTCCTAGTGGATGTAAAGTACCAAAATTGGGGTAGTACCTCGCTTAAGAACAAGAGTAACAGGTCCAGGAAGGAGGCTATAGAGCAAATCATGAGGTAGGTGGTCGACAATGGCAAAGCAGGATATATCGGATACATCACCAACAGATATTGCTAGAGGACTTGTCTGCTTACGTCCTTTGATCTCATATATTCTATTAACTGCTTCTGAAGAGCTGAGAAAAATGCAATTTCAAAGGTCGAAATGAATACCAAAGAAAATATACGAAGAAATGTAAAACAACAGCAAATTTTTTTCTAGGAAAAACAGTTTTAACAGAGTAATTTGTGACACAATCGAGTGCCGATTGTGCTGAGAACTTTGAGTTGACTACTTGACTAACCATGAGCTGCTTTAGCTTGTTATATACATGATGTACTTGTGTAAGAACATATACAAAGAAGAATAACAATCAGAATCAATTATAGAGGCTAAATCAGAAAGTGTAAAAAGTGAAATTAGAATATATACAAAAAAAAAACTCAGTTTAATGAACTTCGCAGCTGAAACAACGAAGAGTCAAATATTGCAGCAGATTATAGAGTATGTCTTTTCGAGAGGAGAAATTGATGAGAGCAAGAATGGAGAAGAAATATAAAAATCTGAAAATTTTCTGCAATAGAAGAGAGGAAGGCGTGACAAACTGAAATTTCTGGAATGGAAGTGAGGATAAGGAGGAAATGGTCTTGTTATACAATAGCAAGTACATGGAATTGCGAATCCTAATGCATGATGTTTCTTATTCAATACATTCTGAAATTGGTAATTGGGATTACTTATTAGCTGAACTTGGAGTTCATCTAAACAGCTGAAAGGAACTATGACAATAATTAACATTAGTTACCGAACAAAAGCTGGATAGAAGAATCTAGATCAATGGGTTTCAGTTCTAGGTCATTTTTCTGATAACAAAATCTATGTGTTATCTACTTGGACAGAAATAGGAGGGAAAAGGAAGAAGTAAAACCATCAATTTTGTTTTGACTACGAAGCAAATAAGGAGTAGAAATGAGGGAATTCCATCTGAATCTTCTATTTCCTTTATACCTCAATTGGATGGAAATGACAAGAATTTAAGCATCTGATAAACAAAAATGAACCAGTGATATTATTTGCTACTTATGTTTCCATCCAAAGAAAAAAAGATGAACGCAACATAAATGATGGACTAAACATCTCTAAATCAACCAACAAACTGCAAAAATCCATCTCTCGCGTGCATTTAACACACCATTGCAGAATTTTGTACCTTTAAATCCTTAACTGTTTTCAAAGTGTCATCTTTCTATATTTGGCATCAACAACAATTCTTAATGTTCCAAGGAACTGTCTAAAAGGGAAGCATCAATACACTGCAGATAATTCATGTGTAAATTATCATTCTCCTATCACTAACACAGTATGTCCCTTCCAATGAAGTGGTAGGCCTTTGGCCTTTATCATCTCATCATTTTCAATCTCTCTCATCCATTATTTAACGGCAGTTTTTTTTAAAAAAAAATGTCATAGATTCTCTCATTAATTTGCCTCCAGGTTAGAAGTAACATTCCAAATTATTTCATTGGCAATATATACATTGTGTATTCCTCTTTTCCTGGTTCAAGTTCAACTCTGAGAAATTTCAACACATAAACGAAGACAAACATATAGCAAACCATCAAAATATAAAACTACCAAGAAATCTGAGTGCTCAAGAAGAGTTGAAATCAGGAATATTTCAAGAACTAAAATACCAGACAAACAAAAGAACTAGAAAAACTAAACGAACGAACTCTCTGCAGTTCAAAGGGAGCACGAGCCTCGTTCTGCTTACCAAGCATCACATGCGAATCCATAAAGAGTATCTGTGGGCACTGCAATAACTTTCTCAGCTTTGATTGCCTCAATTGCTTCTTCAACGTGAGCATCTGTTGCAGGAAGAACAACTCCCGCCTTGCCTTCAGAGCGTTGCACAGAGTCCAGGCTTTGCGACATCCTGCTCCAGATTGCTCCAGCGAAACTACTCTTCTTCTGAGACACCAAACCGAAGCTGCTTATCTCAGCACACCTGAAACAATAGATTCTAATTGATCTATTGCATGTAAAATAGACGAAAAAGAAGATGAGCATGCCCCTAAATTGTTGATTTTGTAAGAACAGCGAAAAGATTACATTTTTTCCCCCTCGTATTGATGAGAAACTGCGCCAAAGAGTTCCTTTTCAAGAAGCTGAAAAGGAGACGAACGGGAGAAACAGAGAGATTTGATTGTAAGAGAACAGACCTGCGAGTGATCTGCTTGACGGCCGGGAAGGGGAAAAGAGGCAATCTTTCGAGCGTTTTCACGGAAAAAATCATAGCTCTCATCTGTGTCGCTGAAATCTAAATACTGAGAGTTGGGATACGAGTTCATCTCGCAGGAAAGCTCCCATAATCTAGGAAAGCATACGATCTGGCCATTCATTTGGCATCGAGCGGCGAGGAGAAGGTCCGCTCTCGAACCATGGAATGGGAATAGGGCTTCCCATGGAAGCGCCTGCGAATTTGAGCAAGTTAGAATTCTGGTTCGGTTCGACTCAAATTTGGGTCGGTATATATTTCGGCACACTAGGGTTTACGCTTCCCTTCATGCTGAAATGGCAGAATCGATCTCCAGGTCGCTGAGGGACGGATGCTTGGAAGGCGAACACGCCCCCGCCCTGACGATCGAGGACTCCCTCGCTTCCTCTCTCGGTTCCATCGTCTTCGATCACTTCCTCGCCAACCTCGCTTCCCAAATCGCGGCCGGTAAATCTCAAGCACGGTCAGCGCTACTTCTCAAGAAAAAAGTTCGATCTTTATTTTGGGGGGATTTTTCATCGTCGGTCACTGATTTTTCGGATTGTTTGCGACAGCGGCTTGGTGCTCGTTGCTTTCAATCGAAGCCCGGCTTTCTACTTGGAATTGCTGAGGCGCAAGGGAGTAGACGCACAGCATGTGGATAAACGGTACGTGAGCTTGCGGAAGGCCTTTCCTTTCTCTTTTCTCGCTGCTTGGCGTCGTAATGTGACTTGAAACTTTGCTCTGGAACGATGTGGCAGCGTTCGGATTTTGGACTGCTACTCCGACCCTCTTGGTTGGAAGAAGCGAGTTCCGCCATTGAAGACTGCTCAAAACCTTCCGGTGAAGGCAAATATCGCCGCTTTCAGCGATGCGAGGGACACTAATAAGTTGATAACTTCAATTCTTGACCTTGGAAAAGGTACTTGATACAGTGGGCTTGATGCAACTTCCTGCAATGTTCTTAGAGCTTTCTTACATCGACATTGCTATATCTATTGACAGAGTTTGTTGGGGAAGGCAAGTCTCGGTTTGCAGTCGCCCTTGATCTGGTATGCAGTATTCGTATTCCAATGAAGAATGATTGATCTCTAATCTTGTAATCAAAAACTGTTTCAGTGACTAAACTTCATTACTACCAGATATAGTAATTTATGTTGCGTTTGGTTCCTTTTGAAGTTAAGTTACATTAGATTTTTCTCCCTGTTTATGGCATTACTTCATGCCACTACTTTGAGCTCTTATTCAGCTAACCATTTTCAGGTTAGTAGTTTGTTACGATACACTTCATTACCAACTGTCGGCGGCCTACTTAATAAGCTTCGCAGCAATGGTATTGTAACATTTTCCCTTCTTTCTTCTTTATTTTGTAGATTAATTTTGAGGATGAGAAATTTCTTCTTTTTTTTTCATTTTGTTGAATCAACACTTTATTCCATCTATTGCAGATCAAATATCCTGTATCGTTTGGTTAATCCATTCAGACCTCCATGAACAAAGGGTCTCCGCAGCCCTTGCGTATGTGTCTACTATGGTTGCTAGCATACAACCAATAGCACAGTGCACTGACGAACAAACAAGCCATCAAAACTTGGTATGGCTCGGGAAGAATTCCGATAAAGCAATACTCCATGTACGACTTAAACGTCGAAATGGGAGAGTGAAGCTACTCGTAAGCTCGAATCGTGTTTTGATGTTTGTTCCTTTTCCCCTTGTAGAAGTGTGTCTTTAGTCGATCTATTTCTAGGCAGAAGAACTACATCTAGATCAAGTTGGTGTTAAGTTTACAGCCGTAGGTGCTCAAAATTCGAATGTCGTGAAAAGCCTTTTGCCCAAGGTCACCACTTTTCATGTTTCCTCTGAACTTCTATTTGTAGCCTTAACTGATTGGTTTTGATGTAACTTGGTCATCCCTTCGTCGACAGGTACATTTCAATCTTCAGCTATCAGAACAAGAACGAGTCGAAAGGGCAAAAGTTGTTCTTCCCTACGAACATCAAGGTATAAATCTTATATCGGAAACTATTGTGATAAAATTGTTATAAGTCGATGCATTCAGCACATGTTTGTCGTAGGCAATGGTGAGGAAATACAGATTTATGATGGCCGGAGATCTCCCTCCGACAGCATCAGCCAGCCATCTGCTGCTTCGCCTGTGATATCAGACACTCAGGTTGCTCCCGCGATAGGCGAAATACATTACGTGCGGGATTCAGACGACGAACAACCCGATTCAGACGAAGATCCAGACGATGACTTGGATATATAAGCTTGTTCTTGTACATAATAAACATGTTTTGATCCTCATTACGACGTTTTATCTTTGAATATGTTCAATATGTACATAGGAGAGCTCATGCTACTCCGGTCCATTCGAATCAATATGCGATTCTCGAATCGAACCAAACGATGTGGTTCAAAGGCCCAACTTGCAATCCTTTTGGCAACCACGACACTAGCTACTTCAATTGTTATTGCTAAACTTTTGCCTTTACAGAGATCACAAACATTAGCAACATGAGAAATTAAAAGAAAATCATAAAAAATATATATATATATACATACAAATATTAATTATGATCGAGTTTTTTGACGTCACAGGGAGGCATTGCCGACGTCAGCATGGTTCGGATCATCTGCTTCTTTCTCATCTCCTTGACGCTCTTCTCTGGGTTCTTCCCGTAGGCCTCGAAGAACTCCTTGTTCTCCTTCTCCAGCTCACTCCACACTGCTTCTCATGATATTCAAATTAATATTTTTATATATAAAAAAATGGTTTTTTAAATCAAGAAAAATGTGTGTGTGCAAGTGGCGCACCTGTGGAAGTAATGACGGAGTCGACGTGGGCGTGGTGCGAGAGGGCGTCGACGCACTCGTCCTTGTTCAGGTGGAAGAGCAGGCACTTCTCGATCAAGTGATGCACCTGAAATTAATTAATATAAACATATATAAATAAATAAATATATATATTGATTGAAATTATATTTTATTTTTTGAGAAGAAAAAGAGAAGAAAAGTGAGAGAATGACCATGAGAATGTAGGAGTCGGATGAAGAAGAGGAAGGATGGGCCATGGAGGAGGGAGGAAGACGAGGAGAGTGATCGAGAAGGTGTTGGTTTAAAAGGAAACGAGAGAAGAGTGGGCCATGGCATCACGTGGGGGAGAGGCAACCATTGGCAGAAAAGGCAGATATTGCCACGTAGGACGACGTACTGGCGGGGGCGGGTTTCACGTGCCCGGCGGGAGGCAGATTTGACTGGATTGAGGTGGGCCAGGGGTGACGGCTTCTGGTCGTCGGTTAATTCTCGTGGCGGCGTGCCTCTGGAGGGAGAGAGAAAGGGTACCTTATTTGGAGGGAGGGAGGGAAAAGATGAGAAAGGATTAACTTTAATTTTACATCTCAATTTGGAAGGTAAGTAAGGATAATTAAAATAAAAACTCTGCTTATTATTTACATGTCATCTCAGACTCTCAGGGTCGGTCTGATTCGGATAAATGGGAATCAATCTTCTTCTATGCTCTCGAGATTACCGAAGATGAATTGTTGATGGTTTTAATTGAGAGAAATTCTCTTGGGGAAGGAGCATTTGGTAAAGTGTATGCTATCCGGACACATGATGTAACACACGTTATCGTCAAGAGGTTACTTAATTCTAGTAATTTGTGTTTAAGAGTAGTGAAGGTTGAGATTAAAAATTTGGCTAAGGCCCGACTTTGAAATGTCACAAAATTGTTAACCTTTTGTTATGCAAGTATCATCCTGTTGGTAAATTTGACACCGATGATTAAACTTAGATTTTGATAATAATCAATAGTATAAAGGTAGATATTATGTGATCTAATATTTTACCAAGTGTGTAGAATTAACAGGTTTAGAAGACCTAACACCAGGTTTAGAGACAAGACGAGTGACTACAAAATATAAGTAAGATAAGTCACTGGAGGAGAATGACTCGGTGAGGATGCGTTCCCTTTTGAGGGAACAGTAGGCGATTGTCCAGCTTAGATCCATTTAAAAACAAAAGCTGAGACCTTAACTAGATTCTAGTGTTAATGAGATAAAATCTAATTAATAGTGCTAATTTACTGTGTTAACTCTGTTTTACATAATAGATATTTTTTCAATTGGATTAACATATTTTTTGTAGAGAAAAACAAAGAGTAACTTTAGATGAACAGTGCTCAAGTCGCTTCTCAGACTGTTGGAAGCACCTCAGATACTCTGGTCAAAGGCTCCGCATAGGAAGGCGCAGAGGTGCCTCCAAGGCGACTGGAGACGTCTGACGGAGGCACCTCGGTGAGCCCTAAAGGCGCCTTATAGTGAATAGAAGTCGCAGTTTGCACGGCTTATAACGATCGAAACGCACATGATCAAATTTGCACCTGGAAGAGCCTCAGAGGAAGCTGAATGCACCCTCAACAACTCATTTAAGCATTGTTCGAGCAGCCCTTAGAAATCAACTAATATACGAGCTACAATAACTCTTCTACTGCTACAAACATGTCCAACTACTGTTGTGTTGCTGCTCCGAGAGATCCAACTGCTGCTGGCAGATCGACACCAACAGCCGAGCCCAATCAAGTTCAAGTCTTCCTCGTATTGGTAACTTTAATTTACCATTGTTATTTTATTATTAAGGCAGTGTAGTTTGTTACGCTATCCTTTATTACCATTGTATTCGATTCACTCTTCTGATAGCTTCAAAAGAGAATTTCAATGTATTATCCAATGATACAGTCTAGAACACCGTAAGTCTTAAGTATGAGTTGATGAAGACTCTGAACTAAATAAAACTATTCGTATTTCGTGGTTCGTGTTTATGTTTTCTTTCTCTATCTCCTTTCTAGTGCACTTTGTTTTAAGTTATTAAAATACTCTATTTTTTAAATATATGTGATTTATATCTCACTCTTATGTGCGCTACTTCCCATTTCTGAATATCTACCAAAAGGTCGCTTGGGAGATAGTCTCCGTAAACAAGGCTTCTCCCTGGATTAATATACTTTAAAAAAAAATCAAGTCACTATATATTTATCTGAAATAATAAAAGAATCTTCTATTATTTTAGATTCATAAAAAATTTCTAATCCTTTTTACAACTTGATTTTTTTTTCTCCTACAAAAACCAAGTTGCATGAGATTTCGTTTTAATCTTTACGAAAAAAAAACAAATAATTTAAAATAGTTCAAATATTATTTAGATTTGTTTTTTTTTAATATCCAAGCAAATAAATAATTTGAAATAATTCAAGAAATTAATTTTATAATTTTCTATATTTAATCTTTATTTTTTTAAAAATAAGATAACACCTATTATGTTAATGAATTTTTTCTCCCTTCCGAAGAAAAATATTTTACCCTTCCTTCCCCTCCTCTGCCTCTTATCCCGTCAGTTATTGAACCTTCGCTCTTGATCGATGGGAGAACACAGGAATGGCATGCGATTAGTACCCCTGTGTGTTGGCCCCATGATACGGTGGGCGGAAGGGCCCATTCTAGATTGTAGACATGTAGTGCCCCCCTTGCACCTTGTAGCCTTGCCATTGATGTTGATCTCTAATTCGATTTCAGCCTTAGATGCCCTTCTTACAATGATCAAACTAAATAGCAGAAGACATCTCAAAATTCATTTCTTTTTCGGAGAATTTCATTTTCAAATTAAAAACACACTCAACGACTTCATATACGACACGCCCTTTTTGAGACATTTTGGAAACCATATCTCACCTGACCTTTTAAAAATAAATAAATAAATAAAATGTTAAACTAGAAACACTAAACTTGATGTCCTATGAATTTTTTTTACTGGTATTAAGATAAATCAAGGATAAATCAGGCGTTTATGGTAGATGACCTAGAAGCCTATTATCCATAGTAGCATGTCCCATTTAGAAAAAAAAAAAAAAAAAAAAACTTTTACAAATACGTTATATAACCCGAGGATCAAACAGTAAAATCTTAAACTTTAAATACCTGACAACCAATGAAACAATACTTGTACCTTGCGCTGCAACCTTTTTGGCAATAGACAAGTGACTGTCTTTTCTAAGCTTTTGTTTGTGATTCTTCAGTTGAATCCGACCCATAGCAAGTTACATCAACCGCTGAGCCTAAGGCTCTTTTCACTGAAAGCAACAAATCATACAAATAAACAGTCAAAGAAGACCAAAAAAAAAAGTAATACAAAAATTAAGAAGATAAAATGTAATATTTTACTAAAAGATCATCTACATCGTAGTATTCCACCATGTTCCAATAAACCATTGACAACCATCAATGCTAGTGTTACGTGTTACCTGCTACAAATGTAACATTAAGGGGTGCTTGGTAAATTGAAGGTATGATAATTGGAATGAGATTAATAAAAATGGGGAATGGGAATGAAGGGGTTTTCATTCCCCCCATTTTGTTAAGTAATGACTCATTCCCCTATTTAGGGGTTTGATTCCGTGGGACCCACCACTAATTCCCCAAATCAAGCACTAATTTTTCATTCTTTTCCCATTCCTCATTCCCATACCATCCAACCAAGCACCCCTAACTTCGCCTAAGTCAAGGATGAGACAGATGAGGAAGTAGAAAGCTGAAGCTAAGAGAGAAGGTAAATAGATGAAGTTTGAATGATTAAATAAATATATATATTTTTTAATTTGGGAGAACATAATATCTTCCTAATTTTATGTCATCCGTATGCTAATTGTCAGATCTGCTGATCCACGTTTTGTAGATGAAGAATGGTCCACATCATAATTGTGATTAGATTATGATCATAATCTGATTGTAATTTCTTATGATCCATCTATAGATTCATCTTTCCACATAGATTATAGTTTAGATTAGACCGGAGTCTAGAGGCCGCCGGTGGTGGGCGGGTGGCCGGCAGGCTCCGAACGAGGGGTGGCCTCCGAGCTGTCTTCAGCCGTCTGTCTCGATCCAAACTCTAACCTAGGTGGGAAGGTAAATTCATTGGTGGATGGTAAGTAATTGTGACCGGATTGTGACCATAATTCACCTATAATTACAGAATAGATCATTTCTGATTAATAAAAAATGGACTAGGAGTCTAGGAGATCCTACTCTACAAATGTAACACTAACTTCGCCTAAGTCAAGGATGAGACAAAGATGAGGAAGTAGAAAGCTGAAGCTAAGAGAGAAGGTAAATAGATGAAGTTTGAATGATTAAATAAATAGTTTTTTTTTAATTTGGGAGAACATAATATCTTCCTAATTTGATATCATCCGTATGCCAAGTGTCAGATCTGCTGATCCACGTCTTGTAGATGAAGAATGATCCACATCATAATTGTGATTAGATTATGATCATAATTTGATTGTAATTTCTTATGATCCATCTATAGATTTATCTTTCCACACAGATTGTAGTTTAGATCAGACCGGAGTCTAGAGGCCGCCGTTGGTGGGCGGGTGGCCGGCAGGCGCCGAACGAGGGGTGGCCTCCGAGCTGCCTTTAGCCGTCTGTCTCGATCCAAACTCTAACCTAGGTGGGAAGGTAAATTCATTGGTGGATAGTAAGCAATTGTGACCGGA
>JBBPFQ010000050.1:4983398-4994373 GCA_037974815.1 Kaempferia elegans
CCACAAGGAGCGACGAGATCGTAGCCGGAGGCTTTTCGGGGACTCATCCACCGACGGATCGAGGAGTGGTTCGTGCACACTAACCTCGTAGGAAAAAGAAGACGCACTCGAGTCTAGCCGTACGCGTAGGTCCCAACAATAAGCTCCTTGCAACAACCTACACAATTATAAGTGAAGATTCAGTAGTTGGTAATGCTCAGAATAGAGACATGACAGAACCCGTCTCTCTACTAAGCTAGAGAGCTCCGATTGTACCTAGAGAGCTCCGATTTTCAGTAGTGGATTTGACCAAAATCCATTGATGGACCTAGAGAGCTCCGATTGTACTCATTTTAGTTCCTGTGGATTTTTGAGATTGCAAGGAGTTCAAATATAGTATCCATTATTTATTTTTAGCTTCTTAAATGTGTTACAATCAAATAAGAAAAATCGGCTAAAAAAATCTTAATGGTGGGCTTGATATGATTCATATCACTCCCAGCATGAGCCTGATACTGATATGAATATATCAGGCCCAAATGCCTATGTGTGTATGCATGAAAAAAAAAATAAAAGGAAAGAAAAAGAGAATAAATGAATTTTTTTTTAAAAAAAAAATTCTTGCATGCAGCAGTGAGAGAGAGCGAGAAAATGAATATAATAAATTGATTGATTTGTCAGAAGGTTAAAAAGGAAAAAATACTTAAAAAAGTGTGTCATTTGGTAAATTTCAAACTATTGTGCGCTTTTGATAATTTTAGAATTTCACATATGCCCTTTGGTGAAATCATATAGGAAAATAAAATAAAACTCAAGATGGGAGAAGCATTGGACCGGATTTAGTGAAAAATTCTCTCCCTTATTTGTTAGATGATTAATTTAATAGTAAATTAATTAAAAATTAACGTAATAAAAAAATTTGTATAAAAATAATAACGAATTAATAAACAGATCATAAGCAATACTGTAATTTTCATCTCTAGTGATATAGCAGGGCTATTATGATATTCTTAAATAATTTGCTAACTATAAAATGATAAGAATTTTGAAACAATGAGGACTCGTTTTGAAGAAGCACTAGAGTATTTTGGAAATCTGTGACTTTTCCGCCGAACTATTTAAGCCGACCGCATAGTCTCCCTGCGGATGGCGGTATATCTATGGCGGCGGAGGCGCCTTCTCCCGGCGTTCCGCGCCTCCGCCACCTCCTCGAGCTTATCGAGATCAAAGCTAAAAAGGACCCTGTTTCAGCCCTCTCCCACCTTGACTCCCTCGCCGCGCACTACCCGTTATCCTCCCCCTCCAATTCCCTCCTCTTCGGCCTCCTCCGAGCCCTCTCCGCTTCCGCTCCAACCCACCTCCCCCGCCTTCTCCGTTTCCTCAGTCACCACCCTCGTCGCCCCAGCTTCTCTGAGACCGTCGCCGTCACGGCCCTCAAGGGCTTCTCCCGCGCCCTAATGCCCGACGAGGCCCTGCGCACCTTCCGGGCCCTCCCCTGCATTTTCCGCTGCAACCCCGGCGTACGATCCCATAACGCCCTCCTCGACGCCTTCGTCCGTGCCGAGCGTTGGGAGCAGGCTGAGTCCTTCTTCGATTTCTTCTCCACTGGCGCGCGGGTTCCCCCCAATCTTCAAAGTTACAACATCCTCATCCGGGGCCTCTGTGCTCGTCAGCAACTCGACCGGGCGTGGGAGCTCTTCCAAACTATCCGATTCCGGGGCATCGACCCAGACCACGTCACGTACAGCACGATTATGCATGCATATGTCAAAGGCGGAGATTTTACCAAAGCAGTTGAGGTGTTCGATGAAATGTCCGAGAGGAAGGTGACTCGAGATATCGTTTGCTACAATGTGCTCATTGATGGGTTCTTGAAAAAGGCTGAATTTGACAAGGCAATGGCGATTTGGGAGAGGCTGGTGATGGATAAGAGAATCGGTCCTAACGTTGTTACCTATAATTCGATGCTCAACGGTTTGTGCAAGCTTGGCAAGTACAAAGAGGCGATGGAGATGTGGAATAGAATGCTAAAAAATGGCCACTCTCCTGATACCTTCACCTACGGAATTTTGATTCATGGGTTATGCGAGTCTGGAAATGTTGATGGAGCATCACTATTATATGCGGAGATGATAAAAAATGGACTAATTTTTGACATTGTCATATCCAATGCATTGCTTGATGGCTTCTGCAAAGCAGGGAGGTTGGAGGATTCTTTTAAAATGTGGGAATCAATGGAAAGAGATGGCAAACTTAATGTTGTCAGTTATAACATACTGATCAGAGGTCTGTTTGGAAAAGGCAGGGCAGAAGAAGCTCTCCTCTTTTGGGAGCAACTGCAGCAGCAGGATAATAATTTAGAACCCGATTCGGTGACATATGGTGTTTTAATACATGGGTTGTGTGAGAAGGGATACCTTGGGAAGGCATTGGAGGTGTTGAAGAGCGCCCAAGAAATACAAGAGAATAACATTGATGTATTTGCATATACTTCTATGATAGATGCTCTCTGTAAACATAAGAGAATAGATGAAGCTCTTTCCATATATGATGAGATGAGTAAATTCGGTTGCAGACCAAACTCACGTACCTGCAATGCCCTCATAAACGGCTTCTTCAGAGTATCAAATATCTCAGAGGCTTTGCAATTTTTCAAGCGGATGAACACTATTGGCTGCGCTCCGACAGTTGTGACCTACAACACCCTTATCAGTGGTCTTTGTAAAACAGAAATGTACCATGAAGCTTACTTACTTGCAAAGGAAATGACAGGAAAAGGATTCAAATTGGATCAAGTAACATACAGCTCATTGATAGATGGACTTTGCTGTGATAAAAAGCTTGATGCTGCTCTCGATATATGGAATAAGGTCTTGCACGCTGGACGCAATGCTGATGAAATTGTGCACAATGTTATCATCCACGGTCTGTGCTCTGCTGGGAAAATGGAAGAAGCCTTATGTGTTCATTCTGAGATGAAACAAAGAGACTGCATCCCTACCTTGGTCACATACAATACACTTATGGATGGACTTTACAAATGGGGAAAATATGAAGCAGCATCAGCAATTTGGGTTGAGATGCTAAAAGTTGGACTGAAACCTGATATCATCAGTTACAACACAGCTTTCAAAGGTCTTTGTTCGTATAACAAGGCATCTGAAGCCATCCAGTTGTTGGATGATGCCTTGAGCCTTGGCATTGTACCAACTAACATCACATGGAATATACTTGTCAATGCAGTACTCAAAGAGGAACTCTTTCAGAATTGATTTGTATGAGATTCTGTCAAGGTAAAGATCATATTTAAGTGAATTCTATCACCTTCATTTTTGTTTGATTGTTATATGCAAACACTCCACGATATTATATATTCTAGTGATGACTTAGCATGTTCTTTTATTTATTTTTGTCTTTAAGATGATTGTTAACACAATCTTCTGAACTATGTTATGACAATGCCAGTAACACCAACCTTTGATTTGTTATCTAGCCTTTGTAAAGCTGCATTACCCTTTATAAATTCACCTTCATGTACAACTTGTTGACAGCACGATATTATCCACCAAGTTAATTACTGTAGCATCCACATCTGGTAATTAGATCTATTTTTTCCTACACATGAGAGTGGATAAGAACAAAATTACGCATTCTAGGGCATTACCCAGTCAAACTTCTTTGGCAGCTTATAGTTATTTCTAGACTAATCATTTGGGAAGAAATATCTTCAGTTGATATCTCAAAGTACAGGAGAACATTTTTTCTTTTCATTTTGCATCAGCATTACACCAACTCTAAGCAAAGAAAGTTTGCTGCTGATGCTGATTAGACTTTACTTTGGATAAAGTAATTTTTTACCATATAAATCTTAAACCTTTTCTCTTATCAACTTCATTACTGGTGTCAGGCAAACCCAAAAAGGTTAAGCAAAATGCTGTAGCCTTCTGCCATTGGAAGATGGAATTATCAAAATCATCATACATATCATGGCAGCAAGTAAAGCCATAATATCAAGGTACAAGGGTTGCTAAATATTCAATCCATAACAAGGTCCAAGCCATAGCTTTCTGACCTCCTTGATTTGTATCCATGCTCATGCTCTCAGTTTATCAGCTTCCAACCTGGGTACTTGTAAAGCTATACCGCACGAAGAGGAATTTTTTATTGCATTGTTGGCATGAGTCAGCTTTCTCGGTGTTGGAATCTTATTGCCTAGTGTTGTATGTCAGCCATCTTCGATGGGGCCGTGGTATTCTTAACTTGCAACAGTTCAATTTGGCCTTGCTGTGCCATTGATGATGGGTTTTCCTCATTCCCTTACATTCTTCCTGGTGAAAGTCTTATATCAAGGACATATTTTTCTGCCCAAACCCTGGAAGCTGGTGGTTCTGGATTGTCATACCTTGGGAAGTGTCAAGTGAATCCATGATTTTGTTTGGTCGCCATTTGCCTAAAATTTTGTAGAACAGATGTGTCCTTATGACATAGTAGGTGGTATGGGAGTTACCAAAATGGCAATTCTCCTCTGTTTTTTACATTATGCAACGATTTACAGATAGACTTTTTTCCTCACCATCACTTGGTCTCTCTTTTTCAAGACAGTTTTTGAAGGAATCTTAGCGCTCTCCCAGGCAGTAAGAAACATCCAGTAGGGGCCAGGTGATTTTGAGGTGAGTTTTAATGGACTTTTCCCTGTTAGCTCAGCTTACAACATTCTCTTGTATAGGGCCAAGGTGGATCCTTCGTATCGCATTGCCTTGTTTGTTCCTCCTTTTCAATACCCAAGTTTAAAGTGCTGACGTGACTACTTCATGACAAGGATGGTTCTCCGGAGAAACCCAGTGCAACTTTCAGACTTTTCTTGTGTAGCATGCCCCCTGCCTAACCTTCCAATGATGTGGAACAGTCGTGGAGGGATCGTCAACGAGGTGATTTCACTTTTTTTTTTTTAGCATGCATTGTAACGTTTTGGTGAGCTAAACAGATGAGCCAAGCATACGCCTTTTTGTTACCCGTACATCTGCATTAGTTGGCTGGTCTATGTCACCTTTTAAATCTTTCTATATATTTACATCCTTAAATAGTTTCTTTGACACCCAAATTAATCTTGTTAAAAGGGCAAGTTAATGATAATGATGTGGCTAACTTCTTTGTTTACCATATTCCAAAAGGAATTTAACCAATGTTTCTCTGGAACTAGAGGTTAGTATTCAGTTAAAATTGATCCGAACCCGACTAAATTAATCGAACTGAATTAAATTGATTTTTTTTAACAACCCGAATGGGTTGAATTATAAAAAAAATTAAACAAATTGAACCAATAAAATATTAATTAATTAAGTTTTTAATTGAATTAATTGAATTTGTTTAAAAATTTAATTTTTTTTAATAAAATTCAGTTTTTTAAAATATAATTTAGTTAAATATGATTTAAAAATTCAGTTTGATATAAAAATTTAGTTAATTTGGTCTATTTGATTTAACCAAATAAAAAAATTTAAAAACCGAATCAAACCTAATTATCTGAATTAATTAATTTTTTAGGCAAAAAAATAAATTTCTAAATAAATCTAATTAAAATTTACAATTTGATCAATTTATTCTAATTAAATTTTTATTCACCTCTACCCTTACAGGAAATTCCTTAAGATATTTTCTTGCATCTCTCGTGGGACAAATTTTTTATTTTCTAACCAAAAAAAGTTGCCACACGAAGTCAAAGTGTTTCTGAATTTGGTAAATCAAGAAATTGATACAGGATTAACAAGAATACAAGATGATGATTCAGATGCAAGAAAATGCCCTTGAGAACTTTCCTATTGCTTGATCTGAATTAGCGGCGGGCGACAGAATGAAAAGGTAACTCGGATACTGCCTATTTAATTGTTTCCTTACTACAAAGAAACACTTTCTGATTTCATCTGGTGTATGGTTTGTATGTTGACAAATTACTAGATACCTAACTATCTTAGCTTTTAAATCAGGTATTTTATTCACTATTCTATGGTTTATTATCAGTTTTCTTTTTGTTCTTTATTTGCCCTCTTGATATGTGCATTTCACCAACAACCAAACTGCTATGCACGTATGATTTCATACTCCTGATGACTACTACTAAAGTGTGTTAATTTCACCAACACTGTTGGTATAAACATGATAAGCAAAAGTATAAACATGATCGGTTAGTAGCATCCTCTGATGATTGAAATTTGACGAAAACACACCCATGATAATGAGAATCGATCGAAAGACAGCCTTAACTTTCCTGTTCTGCTAGAAGTATATATTCTGAGATAATAAATGCTTGTTAACCTGCACTGGTTATATAAACATTTTAGGTTTCCCCTTTGGTGGAGTAATTCTATGATTGTTTCAGAAAGAAGGATGAGAATAAAATAGTCTGGCACTCAGATTGTTGTAGGTACAGGTAAACAGCGATATGCAGTTTGTGTGGCATCCAAGTAATGCAGGTGTAATGGTGCAGTTCTTCTACCAAAACCTTCATGCTCAAGGTTTCGCTCTACCTAATGCTTACAGTGACTCCGCAGCTGCTGCATTTCTCATCCATTTATTAGCTTCCGTTGGAAACCCATTCCATGCAAACAAGAGAAAGAGCAAAAGAAAAAGAGAAAGAAGAATGAATTCCTCTTTCTGGACTTTCCTGTTTGTCTTTAGCTCTATGGCTGTTTACTCGGAAGGACTGACTCGGCATTACAAGTTCAACGTGAGTATTTCGATTCTGAATTGGTAAAATATGTGGGCCATAGACAGTCCAACTGACTTTCTTGTCTGCTTTGCTTTTCTTGCAGGTGGTGATGCGAAACCTGACCCGACTCTGCGCGACCAAGCCAATCGTGACGGTGAACGGCCAATTCCCCGGTCCGACCATCTACGCGCGCGAGGATGACACCGTCCTCGTCAAGGTCGTGAACCACATCCGCCACGGCGTGACCATCCATTGGCACGGCGTCCGGCAGCTGCGGACCGGGTGGGCCGATGGTCCGGCCTACGTGACCCAGTGCCCGATCCAGCCCGGCCGAAGCTACGTGTACAATTTCACGCTCACCGGCCAGCGCGGCACCCTACTGTGGCACGCTCACATCACGTGGATGCGGTCCACGGTCCACGGTGGCCTCGTCGTCCTCCCCAAGCTCGGCGTGCCGTATCCGTTCCCTCAACCCCACCAAGAACACGTCATCGTTTTAGGTAATTAATTTTCCTTTTAATAAAAAATCTATTTGTTTATATTATTTTCTGTTTTATTTTAAAAAAAACAATTCAGCGGAATGGTGGAAATCCGACCCTGAAGCTGTAATACGAGAGGCTCTGAAGGTCGGTCGGGCTCCCAATGTGTCGGATGCCCACGTCATCAATGGCCACGCTGGAGCTCTCTCCACGTGCTCCTCCTCCTCCTCTTCTCTCGGTAATTAGTCCCTAAATAATAATTAATGGATTAATTAGAGATAATAATTAATGAATGAATATATAGACGGGTTCACGTTGACCGTGGAGAAAGGGAAGACGTACTTACTCCGAGTCATCAACGCCGCGCTCAACGAGGAACTCTTCTTCAAGGTCGCCGGCCACCGGATGACCGTCGTCGAGGTCGACGCCACGTACACCAAGACGTTTTCCATTGACACTATCCTCCTCGCCCCCGGCCAGACCACCAACGTCCTCCTCACCGCCGACAAGACCGCTGGCGGGCAGTACCTCGTCGCGGCTTCCCCCTTCGCCGATTCCCCCCTTGTTGCCGTCGATAACCGCACTGCCACCGCTACCCTCCTCTATGCTGATACTGTCTCCTCCTCCTCCTCCTCCACCACCGTTCCAGGCGCTGCCACTGCCAGTGCGCTCACCACCACCAAGCCGCCGCCGATGAACGCCACCCCGGTCGCTGCTGCCTTTTCCGACGCGCTCCGCAGTCTCAACTCACAGGCGTATCCCGCCCGCGTACCGGCCACCGTCGACAGGTCGTTGCTGTTCACGGTGGGGCTGGGGGCGAACCCCTGCGCCAGCTGCGTCAATGGGAGTAGAGTGGTGGCGGGCGTCAACAACGTGACGTTCGTGATGCCGACGACGGCGCTGCTGCAGGCGCACTACTACAACCTCAGCGGCATCTTCACTGACGATTTCCCCGGCCGGCCTCCGGTGGCATTCAACTACACCGGGAGCGGGCCGAGGAACGTGGCGACGGAGCAGGGGACGAGGCTGTACCGGCTGCCGTACAACGCGACGGTGGAGCTGGTGCTGCAGGACACCGGGATCATCGGGCCGGAGAGCCACCCACTGCACCTCCACGGCTACAACTTCTTCGTCGTCGGAAAGGGCTCCGGCAACTACGACCACAAAACTTCCCCAGCTGGGTTCAACCTCGTCGACCCGGTGGAGCGTAACACGGTCTCTGTTCCCTCCGGCGGTTGGACGGCCATCAGATTCAGAGCGGATAATCCTGGTAATTTTAGAGACCCTTCAATCCTTTATGGATCATAAATGAATAACCATTAGTGAATGAATCACCTTTTACAACATAAATAGATAGAATCTGATGGATTAATTAATTTGCAGGTGTTTGGTTCATGCATTGTCACTTCGAGGTGCACATGACGTGGGGGCTAAAGATGGCGTTCGTTGTGGACGACGGCGAAGGGCCGGAGCAGTCCATTCTGCCGCCGCCGAAAGATCTGCCTGCGTGCTAATGAGGCGGTGGCCGCCGGCGACGATGCGGCCGTGGCACGGTGGCAGTGAAGCATTTGGCAAACAAGTTAACACGCCGTAGTTTCTTACTTTTTTGTGGTTTTTTTTAAAATTTTTTTTTATTGCAAGTGTGATTATATTTATAGGACGACTGATTTCAAATTTTTTTTAATGTGGGTTCACGGATATTTCACTGTATTCATGGAAGTTGATGAGAATAAATAAATCGATCTGTCACAAGCTTTAACTATGTTCCGTGTTTAAGAGCATTGCTATTGATTTTAAAATTAATATTTGTTGATGCTGTGGATAGAAGAGGACACTTAGAAGTTAAGTCAATATCAGATCGAGTATTCTACATAGTATCTGAGTGGATTAAGTAGTAAGAAGAAAGACCGCTGAGCACCAAATCGATCCGAGGTTGCCAAGAAACAGACATAGTGTTGGATATCTCGTAACAATTGAATTAACTTTCTCTTTTAAATTAATAATTTTTTACATATATGTTCTAATGTATAATTTTATTTACAACTTTCAACCCAACAATGTCATTATCAAATAAAGGATCAGAGACCTTTCTCGAGTAGAAAATCTATCCGTTTAACATTTGATCTTCGACCCACCTGATCTTCCTGTCCATTGCTTCAACGAACCTACTAGTTCTTCCTGTCCTTCGGTCTATCCGATCTACTAAGATTTCTTTCCCTCTCAGTCCAACTAACTTACTAGGTCTTTCTGTCCCTTGGTTCAATCGATCTACTAGCTAGTGTTCTTGTCTTTCGGTCTATCTGATCTATTAGGATTTCCTTCCCCCTTAGTCCAACTGATTTACTAGGTGTTTCTTCCCATCGATCCAACCAATCTGTTAGGACTTCCTTATCTAGCCACAACTATAACTTCCCTACTTGACTGTCTACCAGGACTTTCTACTTCATGTATGTATGCCTCTTGATTCAGATATTAGAGCTTCCACTTCTTTTGTTTAAAGTCAATATTCTATTCACATGACTCAATTAAACTTTAACTCTTATGCACAATCTATGGTTAAATTTCTGACAATTTAGTATAATACTAATTGTTGGGACTGAAGAAATGTAGACATCTCCATAATAGTGATATTGTTCACTTTCGACCTAAAATTTGTATTTATAAGTTTTACCCAAAAAAATCTTATACCAATGAAATATCTTTCTATTTTAAACCTATAATATTTTTCATATATTTTTAATATAAAATTTTATTTGTAACCTTGCCAGCTTATGTTATAACTTTGAGGTTCAAAGCGAACATTGTATATCTCTTTGACTAATATAAAAATATTTGCCTACAAAATAAAACCCTAAAACACATCTAGATCATTTCCCTAAAGAAAGTCTAAAACCTTAATTATCAGTTACTCTTTATTTTCATGCTCTGAGTGGGCGCTTAAGCATTTCAAAAATGGAATCAAATGACCAATATCAATTAAATTGAAAAATCATTTGATCCCGTTGATATAATAAAAATGTTTGTTTTCGCTTCTTAACTTAGAAGGAAACGAAAAAAAAAAAATTTAATTTATATTTTCTATTTTGTCTCGCATATATTTGACAAAAAATCATGAAAAAAAGTTTTCATGCATCATATAGGTACAAAGTATGTCCCTCTCTTCAATTCCCTCTAAATAAATAAAATAATTTTTTTTTTCTTTTTTATTTAATTTATTTTAAAATATCAGACAGTATGGAAAAAAAAAAGATCTTAATTCAGTCAATTTGAAAAGACTAACTAAAAAATCTTATTTACTAGGGAAAACAGCAAAAACATAAAAATAAAAAATAAAATAAAACAATTCGTTTTCTTGTTTGATGAATGAACTTAATTCGTTATATTTATTTTCTTCGTTCTATTTTCACCTAAAATTAGATGGAACTAGGAGAAAATAAATCTTACACGTTTCATAAACAAAACTTATATTAATTTAACTGATTCTCTAATTAGATTACGTTAAACATATAATTTAATCATCTTCTAATTAACTACATTGAGAATTATTCCAACTGAGTAAAGAAATGAAATATTGTTGAAAAATTAGTTTTGGGTGGGTGAAACATTAATGTTAGGACCTAATCGTACGGCTAGACGACGTGTCTTCTTCTTCCTACACATGTTAGTATGCACAGCGGAATACAAATACTAACACTAACAAAAACAAGCAAGAAGACACCTGATTTGTTGACTAGGGTTCGGAGATAAAGCTCCTACTCCCCGAGTTCTTAAGGTGAACCACTCCTCGATCCGTCGGTGGATGAGTCCCCGG
>JBBPFQ010000050.1:5025022-5035947 GCA_037974815.1 Kaempferia elegans
AATGAGATTCACAACTAAGGGATGATTGATTTCTGGATCGCCCACCGCGAGTGCTTCCCGATTTACCCCAGTGGCTAGTGGGAAACTTCCGTGGGGTTGGGCCGGCCACCCCTAGAGATAGCTAGGTTAATCATTTTTTGTTGTGTCTGCCTTGTGTGCACTTTTCCTTTAGTGCATGGGATTGATTTCCTAAGACCCGGTGTCTGATGCCATTGCTTTGCCAAGCACAATACTTGTATGCTGAATGCTGCGAACTTCGCTTTGGTTTCGACTGTCACAAGCTTGCTTCTAGCACCACCTATGTGGGCACTTAGACAACTTATCCCTGATAAGATTCTTGAAAATTATCCAGAACGATATCAGCCAAGATTGGATGGGCTCTTCCATTCCCGATCAAACTCAGTTATCTTTATTTATTAGGTTGACATTGGCAACTTGAACCTGAGATCTGTCTAGGAATGGTGAAGTGTTCGTAGGATTTGGATCCTACAATCTATCTAATATAATTTATTTTTCATATATGAATAGATATATGATTGATTCTATTTAACTACTAAGATTTTTTTTTTCCTTATGCAGGAAGTTTTGACTTTTATAAAATGGATGATAAGGGCAACTGTTAATAAAAAACCATTATATCTTGTTCCACAAAAGAAATGGTCTAATATTACTAAATGACAAACTTTAAAATGTTGCGAGAACTTAGACACTAACTCGTGATTGTTGCGATTAAAATCCAACCTAAGGGAACATACTATCTAATTAAATTCTTGAATATTAAATCAATTACTATCCTATTTGAGATTTAGATGCCCATTGTGGACAGTAAGATTGTAAACTTCAGATCTCTTTCTTGATAACTTTGCTACGATCAACACTTAAACAACCTCGTTGCTTAGCTGTAATTTTCTTTCCCAGAGAATCAGCTTTGTAATGTTTGTTCTCCATTTAGTGGGCCTAGTACTCCATTATGATAAGTCATTGCGGACTCTAGTAACTGTCCCAGGCCACACACTGGTTTCGCCAGCACTGCACCTCCAACTATGCTTTTCTTTTTGCCAAACTTCCATGATAGAAGCAAAGTAGTACAGATATTTTCACTTGCTCTATTCCATATCATTGTCGACTTAATGTCAGCAGCAGCAGGAGTTTTTTTTCCCCTTCATTTGTTCTTTTCCCTGGCTTGATTTGACTCATGTTAGCTTTTGGAGAAAAAAAATGCTGGTTTGAGTTGGTGTTCTCAGAACCTTGTTTCCCTCTTTTTCTCCATATAACCTGCCTGATCTGTCTGCTTGTTCACGAACCTCATCTCATCTATAGTTTCGACTTTGTATCATCATGCTTTGGCTGCTTCTTATGGTTAAATCAAGTAGCTGCATGACAGTGGATTGTAGTGTGATACTTCCATTCATACCTTGGCATTGCATCTAGCTTTCTTAACTTGATAACTTGGCCTCAAGTGGCTTGTTGTACGGGGATACTATGTCATAGGTGTTCTTGTTGTCTTTTTCTGCAGGTTGGGCACTGGTGTTCTTATCTATTGGGATTGGAAAATTTAAGGGTGTAATTTCAGGTGGATCGGATCCGATTCGGATAGAATTGGAAATTGTTTTTTTTTAAAATCCCAATCCGAACTAAATCAATTAGACCAACTCGAACCCGACCAGAATAATCCAATTTAAAATGATTTTTTTTCTATTTTTCTTATATATGTTCATTTTTATCTTAATACTTCATTATTACCATACAAACATTGATATTAATATATAAAAAAAAATATCTTAATTTTTAAAATAAAATTTGATTTAACCTAAAAAAAATTCCACTAAATCCTAAATTCAGGTCAACCCAAATCCGACTTGAATCTAACCTAAAAATTTTCAA
This sequence comes from Kaempferia elegans, assembly GCA_037974815.1. Lineage (NCBI taxonomy): Eukaryota > Viridiplantae > Streptophyta > Magnoliopsida > Zingiberales > Zingiberaceae > Kaempferia > Kaempferia elegans. The sequence continues at coordinate 5,026,907 of JBBPFQ010000050.1, forward strand.
TCCAAAAATCCTTTAATCTAAACCCGATCCGAACTCAAAAATACCCACCTGGAACTTTTTCTTTTCGTATCGACTTAGATTATGGGGTTAAATTTATTTTTGACACCCCTATCAAAAATGTATTCTCCTCGTTCTACACTTGCGGTGTTCTCTTCCAGCCATAACAATGGTTTTTTTTTTTTCTTACTTAACCCAGGTTTAAAGGATTATCTCGTATTGCTATTTTAATCTCTAGCAGAACGATATAATTTTTGATAGTGTATCTTGCTGACATTTAACATTACACTTTACACTTTTAAAAGTAGCACATATGAGTTTTTATAATATTTATATACATTTCTTGGTTACCCTAAATATAAATTTAAAATAATTATGAAGCCAAATAATTAAAATGTTCAAAAACAACAAATTATTAAGATATGTTCTCATAATACAATGAGCTGCGTCCGATATGGATATCGGATTGAAGTATTAATCTGTGTAGTATCTAAGTTTAATTTTATAAATTTTTAGGATTAATATTAAATAATGATCCAAGAAATTTATATTAAATTTACTTTTTTTACATGTCTATAAAAATATCTTTGTTAACCATTACAGTTCCATTTAAACTGCCACAATTAAGATTGCATTAAGTATAGATATTAGGTTTGCATACATTTCGAGCTCTCTGAATTGGTGCAACTTTTCTTTACTACTTTTAGTACTTCGGCTTTTGCTTTTTTTTTTTTTTTTTTTTCTTTTCCTGTTTTTAGTGTTTTGTCTCTTCCTTGTAATTGGTATACAGATTCAAAAGAAAAGTCAAATGAGCCGAAAGTTTTATTGCTCCCATATTTTGGTAGATAAAGGATTTAAGTAATATAATTGAATTGAATTTAGTTAGAAATTGAATTTTAAGAATTGAATTCAATTCTTATATTTGGAATGAGTTAATAAATAACAGAATTGATTTAAATTTCTTGATTGAGAATTTATCAGAATTGAATTCAATTTTTATATTTTTACCATTTTATCATTATTTAGCAATTCAACATATCAAATGAATTCCCTTCCCAAATCGAACCTAAAGAGGTTTGATTGATTTTGAAGAGTTGGAATGGAATTGAATTTTAATTCTTTACCAATTCTTTATTGAAAAGTGATTCCAAAGGATGAAATTGAATTCTAATTCAAAGAATTAAATTCCTAAGCTTTCCAAATATGCTGTACCGAATTTACCTAGTGGGTGGGCGGGAATGATACGGTTCAGCTGTGTCAATGAAATATCGATCCAGATTTGAAATGATAGTTTTATCCTTTGTCCTTCTAATTTGAGTCTATTACATGGAGGGAAAGATTGAATACATTAAATATGCACAACAATGCATAACTATATGCATGTGATATTTTTAGTTGGAAGTCTTATTTTGTTTTTAAAAAATAATTTCTGGTCATCCCTAGATTGTTTTGGTTGTCCTCTGGTTTCTATGTTATTACGTGATCGTTGCACCTTTGCAGGTGCGATAAAGACTGGCTTCTAAAATCACATGCACGATTGACTATTAATGCAAGCTGGTTCACTTAAGTAACCCTGAAGTTTCCAGTTAATTAGCTTGACCGCGCATGTTGGAAACAGATTAATAGCCATTAGACCTCGAATTTAAATTATCCACAATTTAAATAATTTTACCAGGGCAAGATGAGAAACATGGTGTGGCATAATTGTGGAGTGGAAATTTCAATTTTCTCTCCATAATATTTTATAGAAATATCATATTTTGCAATCTAGTTTTGCAAATCTAATTGTCTTTTGCATCTTAACTTTATTTGTTCATTTATGGATATCACCATGTGAGCTTGCAATGAGATAAAACTAATTTCCAGTGGTTTTCATAGAATTTCATTGGACAATTCAAATAAAAAGCAACTACCATTATCATTTTGTTTGATATATATCAATGGAAGGCCTTCAAGCCTTCATATTTATGATGAAAGCGGCTTTTGAACACCTTGACAACATATTTAAAGGTTCTTACTAACTGAGATAGTTAACACCTTTAATTGCCGCAGGTAGTTGCATAGAGCCCAACTGACCATGACAGTTGTTGTCCATTACTGTATCAACTCTTTTTAATTGACAAGATAAACAGGTAGTGGAATGCAATTGAAAAGTCTAAGTGCTCGTGATGTGTACATTTCTGCATGAAAAACAAAACTGAGAGCAGATAAGACATGAACGTGTTGGTGTTATCCAAGAGAGAGTTCTACTACTTTAAGTGATCAATTGGAGCACGAGAAAAACCATCTAGGAGGTAAGTAATTCTGTCCATTTTATTTAAATAATTTATAGTATTCACATGCAAAATTTGACTTTGATTTGTTCTTGGTCCCGCACATGAGACAATCATTTTTTTGTAATGGTTAATTGGAAGTATCATAGTGCCTGTTGTTGTTGTTGTTGTTAATTGTTATATTATCTTAATTCTTAGGATTATATTTATAGAATATATATTTCATAGCTTTCATCCATGATAATGTTTCTTATAATATTTTTGGTTTTCAATTTGTAACAATAGAGACAGCAATGGTTGTAAATCATCAACTAGTAATATTCACTGATTGGAATGGTTATGTACTTGGGTTGGGGAATGAAAACCACCTGTCGCTTTGTCTGAATTCATATTTCTATATTAAAAATTTGCTTATAATTTATTTCGTTTCACATAATCTAGTCTCTAAATGTGAGGAACGCATGAAGTGAGCCTAGTCACCATAGGCTACGATAATTCATATTTGTATCATTCATCATTTGTACTGTTTATCTCTCTATTCATGTCCACCGTTCATGGTGTTCTATGCTGCTTTGTCTTTTCATGTAAGATGTTTGCTAGGCCAATTGACATTTACTATTATTAGAGGTGTTACAAAGAATCTGACCCGGCGATCTAACCTGAGTTGATCTAAGTCGATTAAAAAATTTTAAGTTCGGATTGGATATTTACAAGTTCGGATTAGATTCGGGCCGGATTGACTTAAATTTAGGGGTTAGTGGATTTTTTAGGGTTAAATTTTATTTTTAAAATTAAGATATTTTTACGTATATTAATATCAATATTAATATGATAATGATGGAGTATTTAGATAAAAGTGAAAAATTACAGACAAAATAATAAAAAAGGTCATTTTGAATTGGATTATTCGAATTGGATTAGGGTTGGTCGGGTTTATAGGGTTTGGGTTTAAGTTTAGGGTATTTCGGATTATATTCATGTTCGGATTGGAATTTAAAAAATAAAATTTTAATTTGATTCAAATTTAATCTGATCTATTTAAATTGACACTCTTGCTCTATTATGGTGTTCCTTTAGCTTAAAAAAACTTATCATTAGCTCTTTTCTAACTTGCTAGCCAATTGACATGTACTATTATGTTGTAAGGCCTCTTTTCTAAATTACTCACCTATTCAATTTCATTTTCAGTCCTTTGAATAGATTGCTATAGTATAGTAATTGATTTAGATATTGTTCATTAGTATATTAAATAAAAAATTGATTCATGTTAAAAAAAATTATTACTCTTAATACGACTTACAAACGTCGTATTAAAATAATGTTTGAGGCATGAATATAATTAGGAGCACTAGACGAACACTTATGATTTCATTCTATGTCATTTTGAGTTTTCTAGGTTCATTAGTCGGTTTTATCAAAATTGACTGATGGACATCGAGAACTCGGAATGATATTGCACCCGGTTTTATGTGTTCGTTTAGTTCTCTTGATTATATTCACATTCTCAAACATTATTTCCATACGTCGTATTGAGAGTAATACTTTTTTGAACACGAATTAATTTTTTTGGACATATCATTGTTCTAAAAATTAATTTTCTTAATATGATGTGTGGAAATGATGTTTTAAGGTATAAATATAATAAAAAAAATCAGATGAATACATAAGAATTAGTTTTATATAATTTTAATTTTTCTAGGTCCATTAGCTAATATTGATTGAAATTGGATAAAAATTGGTTGATGGATCTAGAAAGCTCAGTATGACATGAGATTAGATCTTATATTTTGTCTAATTCTATTAATTATATTTATAGCAATTGACTGATGTAATGTTACATAATCAGATAATCATTCCAAATCGATTGTCTGATTTACCTAGCAATCAATTAGTAATTCTATCTACTGATCAGGAATCATAGGAGGGGTAAAATGGATATTGAGTATATATAATTTGATCATTTTAAATTTTAAGTTTTCAATATATGATTTAAATAGTTTTGGATTTTAACTAAATGGTTATTAACTTGTGAATTTTCTTTTCTTTAAATTATGGATTTAAATTGCACGTGGTTGGCGTCGTATTCTAGCGAGGAATCAAATCATAGATGGCCATCTTTGTTTTTTATGTTGTTGTGTAAAACATTGGGTGCATGTTGACAGGGGAAGGAGACAGGAAGAACGGCCACCATTCTTGGATTGCGACGCCTCAGGGAATCGGTTCAACTGGTTGCCACGGCATGGTCCGCACGCACCCGCCGCAGTGTCACGCCTTCAAACCAACGGTACGATCTTGCTTCCTCGGTTGATATACTTGTTGTTACTGCCCTTTAATTGTTACGCCAACCTCCGTTGAAATGCTTTTCTAGTGCATATATCATTCCCATTTACGGTTATTTACGCCAATCTAAGTTTTTTTAAAAATAATTTTCTATAAAATAATATAATGAAAGCATTCAATACTTTGAATGTGTTCATTGTGTTAGCGTTATAACGCTGATGTTGTGTTCCTGTCTGCAAGTGGGAGAGATGAACATTTGGGATGCTGACTTCCACGTAGAGTCAAAGAGAGTCATCAGGAGGAGAAGATTGACATTGTTCAAAATAAACTCGAAAAAAATCATTAGTGACCAAACAGGAGAGGCGTCCCTTTGTTTAGTCATCCGACACTCAAGTTAGCTCAATCGCAGAAGAAAATGAAAACGGTGAATGAAGGGATTGGAATTGATATTATTCACGTACCTTTGATATCTATAAGAGACTATATTTATACATGGAGAATGAGGAGCGTTGTTTAAGGCGTTGTCTTAAATATCATCGACAATTTATGACATCTGATTCCTTTCCTTAATAGGTTTTCCTTAATTGGGCGCGTCATCCGTACATGTCAGGTTTGGAAGCTTCTTGCGTACAAGCCATTACAACGTCTGTTTCTGACAACAAATATTCTCCTTTTGTTCTTCTATCATTTTGTCGTGTTAGGCGACAAAGAGGACCAATAGCTTTGAGGCCGATTGGACGTTGCACCTCAGTGAGTACCTTCCGACTGGCCGACTGCTATTCTCGGTGTAAGCGGACGACTTTCATTGCTTGATAAGTATACCTTTGCCATTATACAGGATGAGCCACTCAACTCGGCCGAGTGTATCGCCCGGTCAGGCAGCGAGACATCTGTTTTACATCGTTTGCAATCAATCTAGCCGACCGAGTGCGATGCTCGGTCGGCTCTCTGCACGCTCACTCCCTTCTGTAAAGTTTGTCTGCAATCAATCTAGCTGATCGAGTGCACTTTTTGGTCAGCTCTCTACACGCTCACTCGCTTCTGTAAAGTTTGTTTGCAACAAATCTAGCCAACTGAGTGCGCTGCTTGGTCAGCTCTCTGCACGCTTTCTCCCTCTGCAAAGTTTGTTTGCAACCAATCTAGCCGATCGAGTGTGCTACTTGATCGACTCTCTGCACGCTCACTCCCTTCTGTAAAGTTTGTCCGCAGCTAATCTAGTCGACCAAGTGCGCTCTTCAGTCGGCTCTCTGCACGAACAATCCGGCTGATCGAGTGTTTCACTTGGTCGGTCAGCTAATCTACCCATTGCCTGTTTTGAGAGTAGTTGACGTGACTTTTTTGCGGACCTACCCTTGACCTGACTTCTCTTCACCCGGATCACGCTGCATTGGTTTTAACGCATGTGATGCTTTATTTGAATATTATAACATTCAAATAACACACCAATGTAGGTGCTCGATCAGACCTCTCGTCGGCTTCCGGGGCTATGATGTAGTGGTAAAGGCGTTTAGTTGTCTCATAGGCACTCACGGTTCGATTCCCACTTACGCTCATTTGTAAGAATTTTTTCTCCAAATGAGACTCGCAACTAAGAGATGTTGGGCTTCTGGGTTGCCCGCCGTAAGTGCTTCCCGATTTATCTTGGTAGCCAGTGGAAAATTTCTGTGGGACCGGATCGACCACCTCTAGAAATAATGAGACTAATTAAGTTAATTATTTTTCGATCAGACCTCTTGTCAGTTAGCATTATTATAAGAACATTGTCTATTCCTCTTTTCAGTTAGCATTTACTATAAAGAACATTCTCGATTTGAAATATGTTCGCTCTCTATAGAGCCCGTCCGATATGGATAGTCATTTGCCCTCTTTTTCAACACGTCCTAATAAGTTTAGCCAACAAAAGGGCAACTATCGGTAATCGTTGCTAACCTTGTCAGAATGACTGCTAGTAGTACTTGACGCGGCCGGGATAAAGAATGGTTTATGAAATCGACACCACCGTACCATAATCGACATATCCTGTAATTACGGATCTATGATTGTGTTTCATTTCTCTACTCTTAGTTCTCTCTGTTAGGGTGGAGTTGCCTTGAACATCAGTTCTGTCGGCCATCGCCGATGCCTTCTGACCAATGTAACACGGAGGTGTTAAGGCGGTCGAGACGCAAAGGCGATGAGCTCTACCGATTATAACCCACATTTAGGACAACAACACTAAAAATCTATTCTTGAGGAAAAAATCTCAGCCTTTTTTTTTAAATCATCGTTGGGTTTCCTATAATCTCTATACACTTTTCAAGATTTCTCCTAAGCTCAACAATTTGTAGTATGTAAAATACTATTCGAGTGCTGAAAGTCGTACACAAGAATTCTAAAAATATTGAGCCATAGCTAAGACTTGTTAAACTCAATATCCTGTCGAAGTGACATTCCGATTAACAGTCAAATTTAACTGAAAAAAATAAACTAAAATTCAAGAGACTGAACAATTCTACATTTTGTCTGTATAGGTTCCATAACATTGCCTTTAATTAGCACCGGTGATCACATTGGGTGGATGATTTTCTCTGACAATCATAATATATTTTAAATGAATGAATCAACTTGATCTACAATCCTGAGTTGTACATGCTCAATCCGATCTGATTTCCACAACTCCAACAGCTACTGTTCCCATGAATGGGACTCTGATGATAAAACAATGGAAATCCTTGGCTTGATTCTGTGGGGATTTAGATTTAGAGCGATCCCTATCTTGTTGGAATGAAATTACAAATCTCGCTTGCAGCTCAATCCCTACCTCAAGATATGGAATCTAAAAGCTAACCATGACGATAACCACCTTCGTGGTACTTAGTGTGAGTCGATAGAGATGAATCTGATGGTTAAGTTGTGAAGTGAGGATGGATAAGATGTGAACGACGGAGAGTTCTCAAGCTCTTTGGTCCAATCTCAAAAGGAGCTGGCTCGGATGGCTCAATTGTTATCTTTTGATAACTGAACCAACAATAGTGTCACGATAGATGTGAAAAGACAAGTTAAAGGTAGATTTGATTATTTATAACTGATTTTGTCTGTCAAGCGAGTAGTCAAACATCGGGAAGGACCTCACGTACTCAAATTGAAGAATTAATAAGGTGGCAGCATTCAGACCACTGCGCATCAAAGACGAGCAGATAGCGTTAGCCGACCAAATAGGGAAACGCCCCTCCGTGTTTGATCCTCTGATTCTCAAGTTAGCCGCAGTAGCAAAGAAAGTTTGCTGAAGGAGAAAAGTGGCGTGAAAGGATTCCTGTGCGTACCTGAGGCTTTCGTCCAAAGGCCTATTTATAGGTGGAGAGAGATTAGAGTTCCTTACCAGCTGTCCACACGTGTGAAGATTTCCTTACATCCACATGTCGATTTCTGATAGGTCTCTTAGTTTGCAGGGAATATTCTCTGATATTCTGTTAGGCTAGGCGTCAAGGAGGACTCTTATCTTCTTAGCTGATTTGACTCCATCATTGCGGTGGCTCGGCCGAGTGATCCGATCGATAGTTGACCTTGGCTACTCATCTTTGTCGACCGGTCTACTGTTGAAGAGGTGACTTCTTGCTTTCAGAGGGACGCGCTGATGGCGTTCTCTAGAAATGGTTCGTCCGATCGGACAAATTTGTCCGATCGGCACATTCGGCCGCTTGGAGGTATTACTCAGTTGGTCCTCAGCTTAATTCTGCTAATTGCTGACCTGACTTTTCTGATGATCCAGGTAATCTGACACATTCTTTAACTCGACTAGGACCTTTCATGATGACCTGTCTTCTGGGTTGACTGGCTCCTGACGACCGGATAACATGCCTTCTCTTTAATTCTAGTCGAAGGAGGTCGTAGTACCGACTGACTAAAATTAAGTCTAAATAGTATCTTTCACAGTCCTTTAAGCCTGAAACCGACCGACTGGAGATTTATCCGGTTAGCTGCTTTTGACATTTGATGAGTAGAAGCTATCCTGGCTGTCTTTCAGCCGACTAGGTAGAGATAATTCTGACTGGCTATCAGTAGACTAAGTAGAAGCTATTCTGACTGGCTATCAGCCGACTGAGTAGAAGCTATTCTAACTGGCTTTTTGCACATGATGATTTTAGGCTCTTGGTCGACTAAATGGGCGTTAGACCAACTGCCTGTCTCTCAGCACGCTAATGTCCTTCGGAATACGTACTCATCATTAGTCACTTTTTAATAAATGTTGCGTCATTCAGTCATTAAGGCACAACATGCTGGTTGCGTGTGCTGAGTGACCTTCGGGATATTTCGTATCTTCTCTGATCCTGTCTGTCAAGCGAGCAGCTGGACACCGGGGATGACCTTGCACACTCGGACGGAAGAACTGCTGAGGTGGAAGCACTCGGACACACTTGGCGAAGAGGGATGTCGAAGAAGGAGCACTCGGCCGCTACACAACAAGGACGAGCAGAAAGCGTTAGCTGACTAAACAGGGGGACGCCCCTCCGT
>JBBPFQ010000050.1:5059881-5088355 GCA_037974815.1 Kaempferia elegans
GTAGAGCATGGTCCCCAGAGTCGCCGCCATGATCACCGTGCCCATCACCGTCACCGCCACCGCCAGCGACCGTCCCTCCGCCCCCACTACGATGAAGCACAGCGCCAGGAACGACACGCTCACCAGCACGCAGGCGGCCCACATCAGTTTGTTGATCACCGCCATCATCCTACGCTTGGCCCCCGGCTCGATGACCACCACCGACGTCTGCACCACCACCACCGCCAGCGAGATGAAAAGCGCCACCGCGTCGAACACGAAGAAGACCATGAACGGCAGCTGGTGCGCCACGTTGGCCTCCCCCAGCGTCAGTCCGGGCGCCATACCCCCGGAGTCCACGTACTCCCCAGGCACCGTGAAGATCGCCGCGAACGTCACCGACGCGATCAGCACCGCCACCACCGTCGTCGAGTTGATCGCGTTGTTCAGCCCCTCCTCGTGCAGCTTGTCCAGCCGCCGCGCGATCCCCTGCACCCGCCGCCGAGTCTGCATCGTGTGCTCCATCTGCGACTGCACCTCGTGCTTTATGTCGCTCACCGTCTGCTTCAGTTCCCTAGCGGGGTTCCCCGCGGCTGCAGGCGGCGGCCGAACAGCCCGCGCCGTCGGCACTCCGCCAGCCACCAGCATTCCGGTGATCTTTTCATCCCCAATTTTCTCTGCCACATCCAGCGCCGTCTCCCCGGTCTTGTTGATAGCCTTCTTCTCCACCGTCTCCGCCGCCGCCTCCATCAATATCTTTATTATCTGCAACACAAAAAAATGGCATTCAATATTCCTTCAGCATCGTTCGTGACGAACTACATTAATTAACCCACCGGAGCTCGGCATTTCCTGGCCGCTATATGCAACGGCGTGTCCCACTTCTTGTCGACGGCATTAAGCAGAGCAGGCTCGGCAGCGAGGAGCGCCTCCACCATCTCCGGGCTCGTCCCCTTGGCGGCCATGTGGAGCGCGGTCTGCCCTTTTTTATCCGTCCTCGTCGCGATCGCAGGCGTTTTCCTCAGCAGAGCCTTCGCCACCTCCAAGTGCCCGTTCCTCGACGCCGAGTGCAGCGCCGTCTTCCCATTGCTCCTCGCGATCAGCGCGAGGCTGTTGTCGGCCGCCAGCAGAAGGTTCACCACCTCGATGTGGCCCTGCGCCGCCGCCGTGTGGAGCGCGGTGGTGTTCGTCAAGTCCACCGTCAAGGAGAGCTCCGGCAACGAGTTCAGCAGCACCTTCACCACCTCTGCCCGATCGAATCGTATCGGAAGACGATAAAAAAAAGGGATCTTTTGTTGAAATCTGCGATCCATCGGGTTAGAACGCAATACCTACGTCCCCTTGCTTGGCGGCGATGTGGAGGGCGTCGAAGCCGTTCTTGGCCTTGACGCCGGCCATGGTGACGTCGTGGTGTTCGATCATCTCCTTCACCACGTCGACGTAGCCGTACTCGGCCGCGACGAACAGAGCGGTCTCCCCTGCTTGGTTCTGCCTGCCTAACAAATCCTGCAAACCTCGGTCCTTCGCGCTGGAAATGAGCTCCTTCACCGCCGCCAAATTTCCTGACCTGGCGGCGGCGTGCAGGGGGGTGTCGTCCCTCTTTCCGGTGAGCTGCTTCGTCATCTTTTTCCTGCGAAAGCTCGGCTGCCGGGCCGGCGGTTCCATGTCGTCGCCTTAGTGATTTCTTCACCGAAGTTTTTCGAAACGATCATGGATTTTGATGCCCATGATTGAATGCATTACATCGCAGAGAAAAGAATCGAAACAGATGGACGGTGGAATTGTGCCGCTCTGGATCCTCTCCCTTGAATCATCCACAACTCCAATCAATTTTGAACAAGAACAGAGGAATATCTAAACATCCTCCAGCAACATGATAAAAATTACGAAATATGAATATTTTTTCTTGCAAAAAAATTACCTCTTTTTTTCTTGAGAAATTGGGAAGGATTGAATCAATGGATGATTATGGAAACTTTTCGTGCGAAAAAAATAACGAAAGAAAGAAAAAAGAGATTGGAACAAGAAAAAAAAAGAGATTCAATACCTGTAAAATCAAGGATCCAATGAGCAGAGTATAACCTCCTAATTCAATTCATGGAGGGTAGAAAAAGGGCATCGTTATTCAATCAAATGATGATGATGATGAAGAAGAAGCCCCAGTCTCCTATTTAAATGCAAACCAATCAAAGGACCAAGATACTTGCGTTCCTGTAAACTAACATAGAAATAGCTATGAAAAATATTTATACATATACACGAGTTATTTATTTATTTATTTATGCATGAAAACCATGAAGCATGAGAACTTTATAATAACTTGTCTGGAAGGATAACAAGTTTTCACTAGATATTCACAGTTCACAACTACAATGTATTTGTATGAATTTTCCCTTCTATTATATTATTATTATTATTTACTCATACATAATAATAATAATTATTATTATTATTTTAAGTTGAAAAATCATGTATTTTTTCCCCTTCCATATTATTCTCTTTACATTAAAAAATTAATACAATTGGTCCTAATAGAGATGGTTTAGCTTTAGACTTATTATCTTAAACCACTAGACACTTACATCTTAAAACAATTGGAACTCACGAAATCATCATTGGAGAATTCGGATGCCAAATACTCTTTTAGACGTTATGCCAATTGCCAAGTACTCCTTTAGACGTTCACCGGCTGAATGCCCCTTGTGTTTTCTGTATCAAGTAGAAAGATTTTCCTATCCATCGAAATGACAAATCGGATCCAACAATTAAATTAACATCATAAATCTATCTCCATATATAAAACTCCCAACAAATCGTTTGTGGGAGCTCATCCATCATCAATTCGGAAGAAGCAGAGATTTGGATGAGATTCGAGTCACCCTCCGCGTGTAGTCTTTTAGTACAGGGAGAGGAAAGGGAGGCAAAATAATTGCTACGGCGAGGGAGAACGGAAACGGGGAAATTATTGCGACGGAGAGGCCGAAAGGAGGAAGGGATATATATAACCATTTAATTCAAAATAAAGTATATTTTAACCCCTCTAGCATACGAGCCCAATATACATACTTTGGATATTTGTAACAAATATGAAATTAGTTAAAATTATAAGAAATTTTAAGAGCTATTTCTAGAAAACTTGTATTTGGTATTTTACTAATTGTATTTTCTCATCTATCTTTAAAGGCAAGTACTCGTGGCTGAGTACAGTTAATTAGTATTTAAATAAGTGTTTCTTTAATAGATTTTTAGGTTAATTTTTAACGAATATAAAATATTTTATTGACCACTGTACTAGATAAAATATCCTGATAATTTACCTACTTATCTTTACCAATAATATTAGACCGTTTAAGGTAAACGATATCATTCCAAAAGGCACTTATAGAAACTTTTTTATTTTTTTATTTTATTTTAAGATTCCCCAATGAAGTATAGTTTATGCTTAATTAGAATAGATGGATTTGATGACTATTAACTATTTTCACGGTAGTAGGGGATTATTTTTAAAATTTCCTACTGTAGCAGTGATGGACGTTAAATTTATATTATAAAAGCCACTGAACAATAGTTACTACAACTGGGTTGTGATTTATTCAATCACATTATAATAATTACGGAACAGTAGCTGCTACAATATAATTGTGATTTGTTAAATCACGTTGTAGAGTCACGGACTCTACAGCATGATTTAACAAATCACAACGAAGTATAGTTTATGCTTAATTAGAATAGATGGATTTGATGACTATTAACTATTTTCACAGTAGCGAGGATTATTTTTTAAAATTTCCTACTGTAACAGTGATGGACGTTAAATTTGTATTATAGCAATTACGGAATAATCGTGACTCTACAACGTGATTTAACAAATTACAACCATATTGTAGCAGTTATGATTTCATAACTACTACAATGTAATTGAACAAATCATGACCACGTTGTATGGTTTAGCTGCTGCAACACAAACTTAATTTTATAACAACTATAAACTCGTAGCTGCTACAATATGATTGAACAAAATCATGACCACATTGTAACTGATACGAATCCATAGCTAATACAACATAAATTTAATATTGTAGTAACTACGGACTAGTAACAGTTACAACGTGATTAAATAAATCATAACCATGTTGTAGCAACAATATTGGTCCATAGCTATCACAATACAGATTTAATATTCATAAAAAATAATTTTAAAAAATCTACTATAATGAAAATCATGCATAATTGCACAGTGGGAGTCACAGGGCATATGAGCACTCTTAGCATATGTCCATGTATTACTTATTAGAAGGGATCTAATTGTTGTATGTAAAACATTCACCTACTAGCTTATAACACTGCTATTAAGTTGTATATACGCATGATCATAGTTTCAATGAGCATATCTAGCAGTTGTTGATAAGATTTTTATATCGACAGAGTGACCGATAAGCCATATGGAGTGAAAGTGATCCAACTAGACTGAAGCCACATTTAGTCAAAACTAGGATCTTTTGTTAATTCGATGACATGTGACGGTGCATCGTCATGCAAATACTCTTCATACGACTTCAACCTAGGTTCCACCATTGACCCACGTCTTCTTAGTCATCGAACTTGAGTCCAAGCCAATTCAACTCAGCTGAACTCTGAGTACAACTCAATCGGAACCGTTTGCCTACTTTGGCTCCATTCTCCAATTGAGTTTCTGATTAACTCTAGAGATTGATACACTTCTATGATTATTGCAAATCTTCCATTGTTAACTATGGTCTAAAGCAAAAAAGCATGAACTTTGCATAACAATCATGAACTGTATCTAGTATGAAACAACTCGATCGAATAAAAGGAAATGCTCATTTGTATCAACAAAATGTTCACTGTCTGAAGTTATAAATAGAATAAAGACTTCCAAAGAATGAATTCTCTACTGAACCTATTTGTCTACAACCAGTACATGAGTAAGGCCCAGAACGAATGCTAACTAATGAAATTAATACACGGTACAAGAAATAGCTCCGTCTACAACTATTCGGCATACAAATGAAAGAGAGGGAGTGCATCTATGCGATTCTGTAATATTATTGGGTTGTTTGATGAACAAATAATGATTAGACGAGAAGAAGAGCTTACTGACTCCTTGAACTAACTTCCCTTGTTTCGCTTCTTGGACTCACTGTAGAGGATTACTCCAATGACCGTAAGTGTGTACCCTGTCATTCCTGTAAAGGAGACTGGGTTCTTGAATATTAAGATTGAGATGACTACTGCCACAGCTCCTTTTGCATTTCCTAGAACCTACAAGGAAACCATGAGCCAGGAATGTTATGTAACTCATGAAACATGTCTTCGAGGCTTGATAAAAATCAAGAAACAAGGATGGAAGAATTTTGGGTGCATACTTTAAGTCTGTGAACTTGATTTTTGCATTCACAGGATTAGATTCATATCAAGAAAGCATAATATATCAAGAAGAAACTACTGGAGTAAACATGAGAAATTAAAAGTTCAGTTAAAATTTGCTTTGAAAAACTGTCTTACATACCAATTTGGTTAGTCAGATTGTTAAAATTGAACCTTGGTTCCTCTGGTAGAGCTTATTCCCTAGTTACTGAATTGGTTGACAGTTGGCAATGGAGTTTTGCTCAATTGAGCAGATTAGTAGACATTCAAAATTTCCAATGTCATTGAAAATAAAATTATAAAACTCATTTCAATAACTAAGCAACCGTAAGAAATCTACAACAGCTTAAAAGTTATGCATCTTTTAAAAAATAATATGCACTTTCATGAAATAAGTAGGGAATAAAGCAGCGCAAGCAATGTTTCAACTTTCAACAAAGCATACCTGGAGTGTCAGAGCACTGGTATGCTTGGTGACCAGGAAATTGGTCAAGTTCACAAAATAGGCTAATGAAGAATTGATCAGCAGATACCATATAATGTTGAAGTCTTTTCTAGCAAGTGCCAATGTAATGCCAACCACATTTTCCTCCATTATAATTGTTGCCGGAAGTAGAAAAACAACTGCTATTGGAGCCATATATAAAAGCAGATTCATTGAGTTCAACTTCTCCCTGAACATTAATAAGAGCTGATAAGAAGGTAGAATATCATTTTTAATAAATTTACAAGTGACTATAACTCACCCTTCAGAGGACATCAATATTCCTTGCAACACTGACTTAAGTGCCCTAGCAGCAGTGGCGCCGATGCACATAATAAAACCAAACAAATGAAAGCTTGGTTCCCCCTATAAAGTTGAACCAAAAAACTGTAAATATTCACATCTTTTTTTAAAAAGAAGACTGCCAAGAATATGGAGTCCATATGTTTAGGAAACCATTGGCATGAACATAAACACATGAATGGTGAACAGAATACTATCAAATTAGAAAAGAACACCAACAGAGAATCAAAGCCTAACAAACCCATGGCTACATGACTCAATTATACTGCTAACTTCCTTCCATCTCAACTAAGGCTAATCTATTTGTTTCATGTTATTTCCAAACAAGGGTAAATGCAAGCAGCAGAAGCAGTTAAACAATTTTCTGAATCTGTGAGATGTGCACAAATAGAAAGAAAGACAATTGGGGACAGCGAAAAGTAGGCAAAGTGGAATGGCTGGTAATTCAGCTGGGTATGCCATGGAATCTCCAAGCTAGTAAACCAACTGATAACCATTCAGAAAACCTCTTCGTAAGCAATTGTTTTAAGAGGAGCCAAAAGGAGATGCGAGGAGATGACTGATCATCAATGCAAGCGTATTCAACTAACTTTGCATTAGAAACTTATCACAGTATAACAAGGAGGTGGATTCCCCATCAGATTCGAAGATCTAAATCACGAAATTCACTTCGATTTTTTTATCTCCTCATTGATTTGCACCATCCATGTATCTGCTGGTAGATAAATAATATAATATATAGACGACCCGAGATTTTTTTCTAAATTTATATGCTTAGAGTTAGAGAGTATAGATAGAACATATTACAGGAATTGTAGAGTGTAGTTAAATTTAGAGCAAAAGCGAATGCAACCAAATAAACAGCAAAGCAGAGCACTCACCCCACTAGCGATAATAACACCGGTAACGACGGGCACGAGGGTAATGTACGTGAGCCACGATTCTTTCCGGAGAGTCATGAGGTAAGCAAACACAGCCGTGAAGAAGGGAGTGGTGGCGCCAACGGCCTGGTTGAAAGAGACAGGAAGGTAGCGGAGGGAGATATTGCCGCTGACCACCGAGCCGCAGAAGACGAGGCTGAGAGCGCTGATCTTAAGGAACTGGATGCGCGACCGTATGGACTGCATCGGCACGATCTTGAGCCAGGCGATGGCGACGTAGCTGAGAAGCGAGCAGGCCATCATGTGGCACAAGGTGAGGAAGATCGGGTACTTGAACCCGTAGTTGCTGAGCAGGAACTTGTTGAGGAGGAGCACCCCGATGTTGGAGGCGTACCAGGCGGCGACGAGCCCGAAGGTGAAGAACCTCCCGTTGGCCAGCGCTGGCGGCACCGCCACCGCCCTCGCGCTCATCTTGGCCGCCTCCGGGTCGTCTTCCCCGCCGCCGCTGCTGCTTCTCCTCATCCTGATCTACGCTGGCATGCGAGGGGAGGGCTCAGGGTTCCGATCCAAGTGGGCTCTCCGATTGGGGAGTCCGTTGTAGATCGGCGGCCGACGAGATCCGTACTGGAGAAGGAAGAGCTGATGATTCGATCGGATCTGGGACGGAGAGGAAGGAAGCGAAGTGGCTGATGAAATCGAGGAGGGAAAAGGGATGGATCTGGGAGAGCGAGGGAATGTAGGGTGGATGGGTTGCTATTTTATATGAGAGAAGAAGCGACGGTCACGATAACGGTGACGGAGAAGTTGACGGACACGTAGCGCCCATTTTATGAGAGCTGGCTCAATTTGATAAGCGAGTGTCTCTGTCACTGTCAATTTGTGGATGACAGGATGAGGCGAAATTTGATAAATGAACTTATTTATATGCATTTAATATATAATTAATCAATTAATTTTAAATAATTTATTAAATAAAATTTAAAAGTCTTTCAAATTATCATTTATAAATAATCAACGCATTTTCACAACTCCAATGATATAATATCCAATCCTGTGGCAAAAGGACAGTGTGATCGGATGAAAGATGCACATTTATTTAAATGTGAGGATATAAATTGAAATTTAAAGATTTATATATTTTAACATGAGGATATTTATTAATTCCGTACTACACGTGTTCGATAATTGACATCGATGGGAGCGGAATAAGGCAACGGTCGATCGAGTCGGCCAGAATTTGATGGTCAGGGGTCGAACTCGAACCGGTCGCCATCGGAGTTCGAACCGAACGTCTCCATTTCCGTGTCGCAATTTCAAGGTGGCGTCCAACGTCACGTTTTTTAATTAGCCGTCCACCTTCTACACTGTTACCGTTGCTCGTGGGACACATGTCGGCGCCTGCGATCACTTGCACCGTCTCCCCTGTCTGCGACGCTCCCATCCTTTTGCCTCTACCCTTTCCTTTCCTCTCCCTTCTGCGTTCTCTCCACTTCCACCACTTGCCTTTCCCCGCGAGGCGTTCCCTTTCTCCAAGCTTCTTCTTTTGCTTCTCTCGCCTTCCGATGAAGCTATGCTCGTCGAGTAGCCGCCCATAATGCTGATCCGGAGACTGCTCGCTTTGCTGCCGGTAGTCGTGCTTCTGGTGGCCGCAGGGAGGGGCAGAGGCGGCGAGGCGGTGATGTTCAACTTCCGATCGCTTACATTGGGGAGTCTCAAGCTGATCGGTGACGCGCACCTGAAGAACAACAGCATCCGCCTATCGCGCGAACTCCCCGTGCCCAACTCCAGCGCCGGCCGCGCCCTCTACGCGGAGCCCGTCCGCGTCCGCCACCCCGTCACTCGACTCGCCCTCCCGTTCTCAACGTTTTTCTCTTTCTCCGTCGTGGATCTCAACCCGTCCTCTGACGGCGGTGGCCTAGCCTTTCTCCTCGCTCCCGACGACGACTCCCTCGGCGACGCCGGCGGGTTCCTTGGCCTCTTCAACGCCAGTGATGGCGGCAAGGCCTCCGTCGTCGCGGTCGAGTTCGATACCAAAATGGACGTTGAGTTCAAGGACATCAATGCGAACCACGTCGGTGTGGAGCTCGCAAGCTTAGTGTCGGCGCGGGCCGCCGACCTGGACTCTGCCGCGATTGATCTCAAGGGTGGAGACCTCATCAACGCGTGGATCGAGTACCATGGCGCTGCTGCGGAAGGGCTACTTGAGGTATTCGTCTCCTACTCCACTCATCGCCCCGCCTTTCCCGTACTCTCCTTCGAGGTGGATCTCGGCAAGTATTTGAACGAATTTGCTTACGTCGGCTTCTCTGGATCCACCCAAGGGAGCACCGAGATCCACAGTGTCGAGTGGTGGAGCTTCTCCTCCCCTTCGATTGATGCTGCCCCGCCTTCAACGCCGGCCTCTCTGCCGCCGCCGCCTGCGATTCCCATCTTTCCCTTCTCAGTTCCCCCGCCGCCGTTCTCCTTCTCTGCTTCTGCCCCTGTGCCGATTGATGCCGAAGGACCAAGAATTGACACAGTGAGGTCATCGTCAGGTTCGCCGTGCCAGAACAACGGGTTGTGTCGTCAGGGCCCCGCTGCTGTCGCCGGGGTCGCTACGGCCGGCGCGTTCGTCTTCGCAGCGGCTGTCGTCGGCGTTGGATTCTGGGTATTCACTCGGAGGTCCAAGTCTCCTAAGAAATGGGAGAGCTTGGCTGCGACTTCCGAGATTGTGAACAATCCGAGGAATTTCAGCTACAGAATGCTCCTCGTAGCAACCCGGAACTTCGATCCAGATCGCATCATCGGCCATGGTGCCTTTGGCACTGTCTACAAAGGGATAATCCCTGAGACGGGCGAAATGGTCGCCGTCAAAAGATGCATCCAAAATGGCCACACCAGCGACCAACAGGCGAGAGCAGAATTCCTCTCGGAGCTTTCCATCATCGCCGGCCTCCGGCACCGGAATTTGGTCCGTCTACAAGGTTGGTGCCACGAGATGGGCGAAATCCTCCTGGTCTACGACTACATGATCCATGGGAGTCTCGACAAGGCTCTGTTCGATCCAAAGGCGGCGCCTTTAGGATGGCGACATCGCAGAAAGATACTAATCGGGGTAGCATCCGCGCTCGCCTACCTCCATCGCGAGTTCGATCGCCAAGTGATCCACCGCGACGTCAAATCGAGCAATGTGATGCTCGACGAGGGCTACCAAGCTCGGCTCGGCGACTTCGGCCTTGCTCGTCAAGTCGAGCACGACAAGTCGCCGGACGCCACCGTCACGGCCGGAACAATGGGTTACCTCGCACCGGAGTACCTCCTCACAGGCCGCGCAACCGAGAAGACCGATGTCTTCAGCTTCGGTGCGGTTGCCCTCGAAGTGGCTTGCGGCCGTCGTCCCATCAACAGCGACAACGATAACCACCACACCATAGGCGGCGCCGGCAGCAGCACCCGGAGGTGCAGCAACTTGGTCGAATGGGTGTGGGGTTTCCACGGCGACGGGAGGATACTGGATGCGGTCGATCCCCGATTGGAAGGTGAATTTGACGAGGGAGAGATGAGGAGAATGCTACTGGTCGGTTTAGCCTGCTCGAACCCGGACTCCATGATGAGGCCAGCGATGAGGAATGCCGTGCAAATGCTCAACGGGGAGGCCGACCCACCCTTTGTTCCGGCGTCGAAGCCGTCGATGAGCTTCAGCACCAATCAACAGCTATTGCTAAGTCTCCAGGACAGCGTCTCCGACTACAATGCAATGGGGCTGAACCTATCAATGTCTTCATCTTCTTCTTCCTCGTTGAGGAGCACACTGAGAGGAGGCGGTGGAGGCGCCGGCGCCGGCGAAGGGCCTTAGATCCTGATGACGGTACTAAATTTCAACATAATTCATCGATCAAATACGGTATATATATTTTTTACATGCAATAAGATATTTGTTCTGAATTAATTGTTTAATTCCTTTCTCATATCTTTCGAACCGTATTAATTCCCTATATATTCAATTTGTGTATCAGAACGCATATATATAACACACAGATTAGGCATCTCTATGGCAATTGTGATTATAGAATGAATGAGCTTAGACCAGTGTAAGAGGTCAGAGAGCGATCATGTGTTCTTGTGGGGACGAGGACAGGGTGTTTGTGTGATGGAATTGCCTCTGTTTTATTTGTCAGTCTGTCCGTCCCCTTCTTTTTTTACCTCAATCATAACATTTAAACAAATCAAGCTCAGATCAATTTTAACAGTTTAGTTTATTTTAAACTCAACTTAATTTAATTACCTTATCAAACTAGTTTGAACATTTATAACCTTTAGTTTGGCTTAACTGGTTTATAGCCCTACTTGTGGCTCATTTTAAGGTCATCCCACCTCCCACTCATGTCTCTTAGGACCTTAGTGAGGATCCTTCAAGTGACTATCCATGAAAGTGTATGAGCCCTCAATTCTTTGGCCATTTTAGTTGATTGTTTTTATTCATTTTGAGTATTCAATCTAATTGTATATGAGTTTTGTAATTTACAGCAAACAATGAGTCTAATATATATACTCAGCACACAAATCATGCTTAGTTCATTCCCTCTATTTCAGTTTAAGTTCATTGGTTACTATCTTGTGCTTGACATGATCCCATGTACCATAATCCCTAGGCTTACATCAGTTCTAAGAAGTCATGGGTGCAGACAGTGTGGAAGTCCTATATTCAGTTTAGTCACACAGTTTAAGTTCTAGATGTTGGCACATAGATGTCTTCCCACAAGAAATATGTAGTTTTATCCGGAGGATCAACACTGCATCTTTTGTCGACGGGAGTTCGAGACGCAAAAGTACTAATATTGTAGATGTTCATCTATTGCAAAGTTATGGAAGAGGATAAAAGATTGACTATATATGGGACATAAGATAACTATCTATCGACTGATGCTATGAGTCTTTGGGCATTTGTATAGAGGCAAACGACTATTGACCAAGGGAAGACATCTAGTTTTGTCTTCCATACATTTTGCATGGAGAACTAAAAATAATAGCTTTTTTTTTATGTGGGATGGTTGAACAGAGAAAATCTATAAAAGTGTGTAAATTCTATTGAAAGTGTAGACATTTTGTCAAACATTAATAGATTCGAGTATTGTACTCTTGGATTTTGATATATATTTTACTTATTATAAATACATGAGCCCCCATTAGGATCAGACCCAGCATAGCATTGTTCAGTTTATGGGTTTAGTTTTTCATAAAAAAAGTGTATGGGTCTAATTGTGTAACTTGCCTCATTTGAGATTAATTGGTAGGCGAGTTTAGGAGGTTGAAATGGAAATGAAACCGATTTTATTTCCATTCTTGATGCTTAGTAGACGGAACCGTTATATTTTTAATATTAAAAAATAATTTAATTAAAGATTAAATTAGAAATGTAATTTTTATTCTAGCACAAATATTGTATGAGCAAACCGTAGTCAGTATTATTATTATAAAATATAAATAGTTAAATAATAAAATGTATTTTTTTCTTCACGCAACGGTCCTTTACATGTGATTGATCCCAATACTTATCAAAGCAAACACTTATTTTAGAACCAACTGTGCTAACTCGTTGGGTGATATAAATGATGTTGATGACAAATTTAACGATAAGATCTAAAGTTGAAAATTATTCCCCTTGGGTATGGTACACCTATAGGTGTTCTAACCCCCGTAGTTTGAATCCTAGGACACACGATAAGTATTTTTCTCTGTTGAAATGAAAAATCTATTGGTTGGATGTTGGGTGAGGAGCCATTTACACTTCTAAATTTACCTCATAGATGAACCAGGGAAGACACCTACGTTTGAGATTAAAAAAATTTTAAAAATTCATCAAATATAGATTAAACACTCTTTCATATATTTTTTAAATAGAGCATTCTTTTATTAAAAAGAGGGCTGCTCCGCTGCTCAAAGAGGGTAGATGCTACGTTTCTTGTACTTGAGAAGAGAAAGGACAAGAAAAGAAAACTCTTGTACTTGAAAAGAGGAGAAGAAAAAAATTATAGGTTTACTATCGTTGGAGAAGAGAACAAAAAGAAGTAAATAAGGAAGAAGAGGAAGATAAAAATAAAAGAGAGATGGACGAAAGGGTGGCATAGGTACAACAGGATTGCAACGTGCCTTTGAAGAAAAGGAAGAGAAAACAAATAAAATAGAAGGTTTCTCAAAAGTAGCATAATTCATTTTAAATTGATCAAATTTATTTAAACTTTCAACTTTGTTCAATCATAATTTAATCAAATCAACTCCAAATTAATCTCGATTTTAATCTACGTAATCCTTATTGGAAAAAATAACATCAAACAAGCATACAAAAATAACACCATAGCAGTAGAGAATGTGAGACAACAGATAATGACAATGATTGAATACCTTCATAAACTAGTTGATTTTGTAGACATCAAGCCCATCAAAGAGACATCGTAGCATTTAGCTCCACCCACATATTGTTTCTCCACACTTTTGTGCCGCTGGTATAGGAATGAGAAGATGAGAAGATGAGCAAAAGGTATACTTCAATTTTTATTGTAAGGCAAAGGGTAACAAGGTCCTTTTAATTAGTTATCAAGTTACTATTTAAGTTGGAACTATTAATATTTTCTTGGAAATGTGATTAATTATTCAACTCGTACAGTGTTTTAATCAGACTTAGTTATCATTGTTTTTTTTTAAAAACCAATTAAATATGGGAATAACTCATAATCTTATCCTAATTTATCATACAAAAGAGGACCTAAGTATAGAAGAGGTTGAGTTGTTAATCACAAAACTTTGTAAAATGCATAAACCTTAGGGGGTAAAACGAAAGTTTACAAAAAAAACACTGCTACTACTACTAATTTCTAAAGTGCCATTGGATTCTCTCGTTCAAAAGATTTCAAACTCCCGCCCTTCCCTTCCCATTTCCGTCCCTTCCCCCAAATTCGAACCCTAATCCTCTTTTTCGCCCATCTCCTCCGCCCATGGACGCTCATCCCACCCCCTTCCCCGGTAATCTCGCCTCCCCTCTCCCACCATCCTTGCTTTCTTCGAATAGTACTGCTCGAGATAATCGCTATTGGTTCGTGTTTATGTTACTATGCAGGCAAACGTAGGACGGCGTCCAAGTCCTCTGGGAAAAATGGCGACGGCGTCATCGCGATGAACAAACCGCCATGGCAAAGTGTCGTTGCTGCGCAACCTCAAATCAAGTAGGAAAAAAATCGTCTTTTTTTTCCCCTTCTGAATCCGCTCGCCTAGCCATGATCATAATGCCGGTGTAATGGTTCTTCGACTTTTGCTCAGGCCGAAACGTGCTTTTGGCGTCCCCAGAAGTACGAACGTTCCTGTCGAAAAACCTCTGTTGATTTCCAAGACGCGCAAAGCTACAGCTGCAGCGAAGAAGCCTTCCAATCCAGATCCTGCAGCGACTAAAACAGTAGCAACGGTTGTTGCTAAGAAGAAACCCCAAGTTACTTTTCAAGAACCAAAGAAGTCAGTAGGGAAAAGCAGCGAAGATGATGAACCTGAAGAGGTGGTCCGCACTCCGAAGCCATTGATCAAGCCTCCTGTTGCTAAGGGCACGCCTTACCTTAGCGCTCAGAATTGTAGCAAGTGCAGGCTCGACCAGCTCGAGTCTTCAGCATACTGGCTTGCGCAGATAAGATTGGCTGAAACAACAGGAAAGCACTTTGTGTCTGCAGCCTTCTTCAATCTTGCACTAGAATGCCATGCCCAGGTTGGTTGAGTTTTTCATGATTCTCAATTGAAGGCTTAGATAGTTTGGTTTTATAACTCATGTCTCACAGAAATGTCTCTTTCTTTCTCTCTTTTTTCCCTCCCTAGCCATTTCATAGACTCCGAAATGAGCTCAGGCATTATGTGAAGCGACATCAAGTCAACTCCATGGAATCAGTGTGGACCAATCTATCTCAGGCTTATGAACTAGCTAAGGAGAAGTTAGTTTATGATTCGTGCGGTCTCGCTCAAAGCAGTGCCCTTTCATCTGAAATGAACGATTTGATTGTTGAACCTGATCCTATATTATGTGATGTTGGCCAATGCCATGATTCCTTACTTGAAAAGGATAATTTGGAGCCCAGTTCTGGAATACTAGATTGTGGATCTCACAAAGATGAATGCTCAAAGCTTGAATGTAGTGATTGTATGCAAATCGAGAATAGTTCTCAGCAAGTGGGAGAGATAAAAAATGATAGTAATGTACATATATCTAAGATGGAAGAATCAAATAGGATGTTAATTGACAAGTTACCCATATTTAATGACACTAATCGATCTCCTGGCAGTAAAGAGTCAGAGAAGAAAACATCTGGAGAAAGTATAAAGAAAAAGTCTGGAATTTGTTCAAACAGTTCGTCTCAACAGATCAAGACACCACCAACTTGTCCTTCTACTTCTAAAGGCAGGGAGAACAACGAACGCTACAAGGGCTCAACCAACAATTCGGTGAAGAGTAATGATAGCAGCAGGAAAAAAAGGAGTGATCATATCACAGGCACTGGAAAGGAGGAAGATAAGACTAGTAAATCCGCCATCAAGTAAGCAAACCTTTCATTTCCTTTTCAATCTAGTAAAGAATTCACATGCTTCATTCTTTATTTATATCTTTTTGTTATGTGAATATCACCTAAGAAATCTAGATACTTGCAAATGTTTTAGCGATTGAAAAATAGGCCTAGTTCAGTTTTGGCACAATACTACTTAGAGCATCCACAGTTGTGAATTTTCTTGGAGAGCTCTTTCGTTGCCACATCTGCGCCATGTTAAAAGTAAAGAACCCTATATATCTCTCCACTATTAAAAAAAAAAATCTCTCAACAACTTCTTGATGGGTACTATATTTTTTCATTATATATATTTATTATCTCCCCTTCCTAATTTACCTTATACATAATTATTTTTTTTATAAATTTTAAATTTATAAATTGCAAATATCTGCAACAACATTAATAATAAAAAATTATATAAATATTATAATACATCAAATAAAAAGACATAAATTATAATAATATATAAAAAATAACCTTAAACACATCTATTCTAAGCATGTCTCTATTTAATTTTTTCAATCATTTTCTCATGTATACATATTTGTCCTGGTGTCATCTTACTAGTATTCTTCATAAGAATTTCATAATCGTTACGAAAAATCTTGACTTTTCGCAAAGCCATTTTTTTCATTTGAAATTCTTTAATATCTTGTCATTCTTTATCGACGCTTTGTCCCATTGTGTCAGCTTCTCTTACTTTGGATTTGCTCATCTTCTTCGCTGTCTTTTGCCCTATTGGATGAATGCGGACTTCAGAGTCATTCGCATCAACACTCGTATCTGGATTTGGATTTGGTGATGAAGTGTTTCCCTCTGATTCCGATGTCCTTGCCTTCTTGTTAGAGGAATGAGTAACTGATTGTAGAGTAAATTTCTCATACTCTTTGAAAACCCTCCACACATGCATATTCTTAAAATTCTTGTTATTTTTGTTGCCTTTCCACATATTCAGTGCATTTTCCAACACATTTTCGTCACTCCATCCACTTTGATGATGAGTATATAAATTATTATAAGTTGCAGAAAATTCATTTACCATCGACGCAAACTTATAATAATGTGATTTTAGCACCTGATAGTTTCTCTTTGTCCTTCCAATGGGCCGATGTTTGTTGTAGTAATCAACTATACGTTTTCAAAAAGTTTGATCCTTCTAGTCATTACTAATGACTACGTCGGTGCTGATAGCTGCCTATGACTTTGTAAGGGCTATGTCTTCATCGAGAGATCAAAATCATCGTTTTCCAGTTCGACTTCACGCTCTTCTTGTGATGAGTGTAGTGGCCACTGAGATGAGGAAACAGATGATGACATTAGAGGTTCTTTGTAGATGATAGATGGGTCGATAGTAGCCCTTTTTGCTTCATTTGAAAACATGACTGATGGTTGAGGAGGTGAAAATACGAAAGGCATCCCAAATTGCTTGCTCATGGCTAACCAATCTTCGGGTAGATCTATACCAAATGGAGCTTGGCCGACGTTACTCTGAAGGAAATTTTTAAAATTTTGAGAACTTTGAAAATTTGGAAAATCTTATGGAGCATATGAAATACTTTGAAAATTTGGACGGTATTGCGTGTGAGAGAAAAATTGAGGATATTGGATATTTAAAGGAATGTGAGTATTTTGAGAAGATGTTTTTTTTCCCGCATTTGAAGAATTCAGAAGATTTGTAAAAGAAGTATTGAAATTTTCATCTATCTCGAATACAAATAGAGAATGAACGGATGAAAGAAATAGAGAATGAAGAGATAGAATGAAAAACTAAGAGTTTGTAAGGTATTTATAGATTTTTTTAAATTAAAAAAAATTTAATGTTGAACAACGGCTACAAAATTAGCTGTTGTTTAACGTCCTTCTTACTGTTCTTGTTTTTTTTTCTTCAATACTTTGTCAATTAATATTTATTTATTTAATAACAAATATTAAAAAAAAAGTTTTGACAAAGGAATCGGCTCCACATTTGCGGAGCCGATTCCGTGTCAGAAGGAAGAAGGGAGTTCCTCCCTATTCATCACGTCCCTAAGGGAGCTCCGAAGGAGCTCCCATTGGGGATGCCCTTAACCAACTTTAGCAAATAATTGAGTGGTAAAATTTTGCTGTTTTAGTTCTTGTCTCAAGTCTTTCAACATTTTGTAGACTTATCATGTCACCATCCAAAGAAAAACAATCTAATTATTTTAGTTTCTTCTTCTTTAGCATGATGATAATGCAATACTTCATTCAAGGCATAAATACATACAAAGACAACAATACTTGGATGTCATCCATGAAATACTATCTTATTGAAAACATTTAAAAGATCCTCACAATTCAAGTCCAATGACATTTTTTAGCCTTCTAATTCAAACAGCTCAATTAGTCATATCCTACAAAACTTTTAGGCTATATTTACTTGGATGAAAAATATGAAGGGGAGAAAAGGAAGTGACACCAAAGATATATACAAAATGATAAAATTCCATATGTAAATTTGTCATTCTTTCTTTCCTCCTTTCTTTTCGCCCAAGTAAACAAACAGTGAATCAAGCTAATACTACCTTACAAAAAAAAAAAGCTATTATTTGTATAATTGACAATTGGATATATTATCTATCAAGAAATATAAAAAGAGCAAAATGTACTTGCTTACATTGTCCAATTGGTTGAATGGAATACCACGCTTCACTGATTATTTGCATCAGGGCAGCTGCTATACTACCTGTTTTTCCATTGAGCTTGAAATTTAAGTGCCATATGGCTTCTACCTTCTGCCTAATATTTTCCATGGATATGGATTTTCCTATAGCAGGAAGCTTGCATGAGCTTCATCAAGGGGCTTTGCCGATCAAGATATTTGCTGCAAAATCCCTATTAATTCTGCTTCTTCAGTTGAACAAGCATCTGGTTGCAATTCTGATGTCCAAGGGTAATATTTGTGTGCTGGTGTTGATTTGGTTGTACATTGTGGATTTGGTTTCAGGCTCTGAGTCTTTGGATTTGGTTGGGTATATTCTGTGTGTGATGCATGACTCTTTTGTATTCTCCGTGAGTCATTATTTACTATGTTTCTTTAACATATTAATAGTACCATCAATTGAATGTTTGATCATGTTAGTCAAGTACATACATATTGTTCAAATATTGAAGAGTTCTTGAGTTTAATTTTTGAACATTTATCCTTTTTCAATTCATTGCTTCACTTGTATCTCTAATGCAACTACTCAATTTAATTATGTAACTTTCAAATCACTTCAACCATGCTCAAATAATTTCATAGATAAAATAAAACAACGAAAGTTTAGTGGAGCACAAGATGAACAAATTCGTCTACATTAAGCTAAAAAAACCCAAAACAGTAAAGTTAAGGAACTTGCCCCCATTTACTTTCCTAGAGAATTTTTGCATTTAAAGTTTACAGCAGAATTAAGATTAGAAGAACTAAGGGCATTCACAATTGTAGAATCTCCTTAGAAACTCTTTCGTTGCTAAATCAACGTCACGTCAAAAAGTAAATATCTTATATATCTCTCCATTATAAAAAAAAATCTTTCACTAATTTTTTTTATAGGTTATACATTTTTTCACAAATTATTAATTTTACTTTATAAAACTAAATAAAAAAAATTTAAAATTAAAATAAAAGGAAAGAAGCGGCTTCTGATTTAGGAAGCCGCTTCCTCGGTGAGCATGTAGGAGCTCCCTCCCTCTAAGGGAGGGAGCTCCCTCCCAATTCCACATCACCCAGTGGGGGATGCTCTAATAAGCTGGAAGAATAAGATCCACATCATTTCATAAACGATATCGCCACTTCAAAACATCTCTTGACAAGGCAAATCAAGTTATTATTATGATCTTCGATTTGAAATCTACCTTCACCATGAATGTGAGTGCTCAGACATCTTTTGTAAAATAAAAAATTAGTACAATTATGAAGAACATCACAATATCAGCATCTCTTTATAAGACAAATCAAAATAATACAATTACAAACATTACCATTCAACATCTCTAAACAAGGTAAATCAAAATAATAGAATTCTAAAGCACATCGGCATTTCAACATATCTCTTCACAAGGTAAATCAAAGTAATATAACTATAAAGATCATCAACATTTCAACATCCTTGACTATAAAGATTCTAACTATTAAGCGTGTTCAGTTGAAAAATAAAAACACATTCCGTCAATAGGAGTCTTATCACAACAGCATTAATAACATTCTCCAATCATTTGAGCTTTTTTTCCCGAACGGCCACAAGCTTGGAACATTATTTGGCAGCTCGATCATTCCAGCCGTAGCTGATTTTGTATATGTAATAAAGAATATACAAAAACTCAAGCTAATCTAACAGAAGGAAAACAGAACCATACCCATATGGTGAGGAATAGGAATTCCACAACCATGATTAATTTGATGCAAGTTACAAAAGGTAAATATGATACAACTAGGCGAAGAGAAAACGCCTAAAAAAATCAAACCTACAAAACCATTCAGTACCTACTTGATCAAGCTTGCCTCCTAAAATCTGCTTCCCATGTCTCCTCTCCATGGTTCTGTGTCGCTGCTAAATACCTCAGTCCTTGCGGCAAAATGCACGTTGAGGGTGGGAACTGGATCCGACACCACTCCACCAACCAACATTCTGCCACCACTCATGTTTGTACCAAGAGGTGTTACCCGCACTTGCTGCTGAAATCCTGGAATCATATTGATTTGAGTTCTTTTCCGAAGCCCAGGAATGGTATCTGTCTGCTTCAGATTAGCAGACAGTGGCAGCATATAGGGCTGCTGGTAGTCTGTGAGAAAACGGTTATGATCTACAATGCCATCTTTGACTTGATAATGCGGCGTACTGGTTGGTGCTTCTAGGTACTTGTAAAATATGGAAGCAGTCTCCGGCAATGAAGAAAAACCAGTCTGTATTCTCTTTCCATCCCAGAAGCCATAAGTTGTTTCTAGGTTCACTTGACCTGAACCAGAATTTACTAGTTGATTAGCATCTTTAACATCACTGGAACTAATCATTTTTGAAGCACCATCCATCTTTGGCAATGAAGATCTTTGAATCTTCCCGTTGGAGGATGAGCCAGACTTCTGTGTGGAAGTGCTAAGAATTTTACCAAAAAGTTTCAGATCTCCAGCTCTAGGTTTCTCTACATCCACAGCACGGTTCTTGAAACAAGTTCTCACTTCAGTCTCTGAATGATTTTCACTTGGAGACATCCCACCAGATGCCAAATGTGGAGTAGAGATATTGCTTTTCCAGTGCTTATCTGATGATAAAAAATGGTTTGGTCGGGATACTTCCTTTTTTCCACTTTCCACCTGATGCTGACTCAGCTGATCAAGTGCAGGGGGGTTAGCTTTCCCATTGGCTTCCTCCTGTTTGAGAGACTGCAATGGATAGCTTTTCACAATATACATATTTTGATCAACATGGAGTGGAGGAAAGCTTGTGAGAGCTTCCGAATATATGCAAGGAGAGCACCTAAAACACACATTAGTTGGATTTGCTACAAATGAATTCAATGGTACAGAATCTGCATTTTCCTGCTGCAACAAGATGGCCTGTGGATTCCGAGCAGCAGATGAGTGCATATCATGTTGTACTTGTGAATCAAAGGTCAAGCAGAGACAACATTTGGCACTATTTGCTGAGACCATCTGAGCTCCGTTTTGAGCTGAAGCTTTTGCAGTTGAAGTAAGAACATTTTCATTTGCAATGGAGTTGATGCTGGGTAATTTTTTGTTCCACAAACCAACCTCAGTAGCATGCAATGAATTTGAATATGCTTCCTTCATACTTTCAGCGGGAGAACATTCAACAATACCTCTAACAGAGGAAACACAGGCAGTTATTTGTTTTGGCACAGCTTCCAGACATTCTTCAACTTGCTCACTTTTTCTGATTGAGACAACAGACACAGGGAGAGAAATCATATTACCAGTGTCTTCAAATTTTACTTCTCCATCTGCAGAATCTGCAGCCTCATATTTTACAGCTTCACATCCTGATACAGTAACAATGCTTTGCTTTAGTGGCACGTCATATTGAAGATTGTCCTCATTGAACGTCTGCTTACCATCATAAGAAATGGTCATCTGCTTATCAACTTTATTGTCGCTCTCAGGATTGCCTTTATCTAAAACATTGTTATCCTGCTCATATGAACTCTCAATTTCAACATGGGAATCAGTGCTGGCACAACGGACAATCCTCTCATAACCATTGTTAGCTACAGGCTGGGAGACATCATCATCAATTTTGGAACAAGATTGTCTACTGCAGACTGCAGAATTCATCTCGAGACCACAAGTATCATCTATGTCACTTATTCCTCTGTTTGTTAGGCTTACTGGCGTAACACCACCAATACAACCTTGATTAATTGCATCAAGAGCAAGGCACTTTCGAGCCTTGCTGAAGAAAATCTTACATTGTTCTTTTGATCTTGTTCTTAAGCAATCTGCAATCCTTGTGAAATCCTTTCCATACATGCTCAAAGCTTGGATAAACATAGTTTTCTCTTTGTCTGTCCAATCAGCCGATTCCAATTCTCCACAGCCTTCATCTGAAAGACAAGTATCATCCACGTCTAGGTTCGCCTCTTCATTCATATTCTTAGCACGACCAACAGAACCAGTATCATGTGCACTAATACCCTCTGAGGATCGTGTACTAGAAATCCTTACTAATACATTAGCAGCAACAGATTCTCTTTCTTGAGATGATATGTTAACTTTGTTTGCTCCATAAAAATAAACAGAATCCCTGGATGAAGTACTTCCTGCATGGTTTCCAATTTTCTTGGTATATTCATTTTGTGCCACCATAACTGTTGCTGCACCCAATAAATCAAGAGATTCAACATTTTTTCTGCGATTCCGATTCTTTCCCGATGTCACGAGGTAGGTATTGGCTGGTAAAGACTGCTGCTGCTTTCTGAGATACAACCGTTTCTTCACTTCTTTAAACCCGTCTGACTTGTGGTTTTTGTAATAAAATTCAATGCAATCTGCTGTGGTTTTATGGTCCAGAAAGGAAGAAATCTTAGTGAAATCTTTACCATACCTGGCAAGCATCTCCATGAAAACTACTTTTTCATCGTGTGACCATGGGTTTATCATTGCCTTTTCCTTCTCAAAACTCAGAGGGTCTTCTGTTAGTCGATTATGGTTAACAAACCTAGTGTACCTCTTGTCCCTATCATTTAATAGTGATGGCATCTTCAAATGATTTCTACAAGGCTTGATATGTGAATCTGACAGCAATTTACTTGAATCGTGCATTATTTCTGTTGTAGAAACCAAAGATAATTTACCTGTTATCAGTATAAAGAAAATATTAGATGAAAAACAATATGAGAATAGAATAGAAAAACTTTTAAGAACAATGTTGGGCATCTAGAAAGACACAAAAGAAGATGATGTATTGTCTGTAAGATATATATATATATATATATATAACAAGAACAAGAACAAGAACACTGCAGACTAAATAATTCTGAAACAACAAATTCTAACAAGCATTTGACTCTTAATTGTTCAAGAATAGTGACTATTTTCCAACCATTAACTAGAGCAAACATGAACAAAAGATTTAGAATTAAAATTACCTCTGCATATTATATATTTTCTTTAGAAATTCCATGTGTGCATGTATATACAAGAAGCTGAAACTCTAAATTGAAGGAATTTTCTAAATCAAGGAGAATACATAGTAATCAAACATACACAGGTCAAAACCACTCAATTTTTCAAAGCGTAATATGTCCTCTGATTTCAATTACTCATTCAGGTTCATAAGTATCCATGAAGCAAAGAATGCTAGTAGACTTATGTTTCAATCACCATTGTAGTAAATGCCTTCTCTCACACAATGTTGATGAAAGCTAGGAACTTGTAGTCCATGCAAAAAAATAAGTGCACCTCTAGAGCAATAAAAAGTTAAAACCAAAGAGACGGCAGTCTGGTAAATGCCTTCTCTCACCCACTGTTGATAGAGACAACGGACTTGTAGTCGCTGCACAAAACACCTCTAAACCAATAAAACAGTAGGGACATGGTGAGGTCAAACATACATAGGCCAAAAGCACTCAATTTTTCAAAGTGTAGTATGTCCTCTATGATTAGTACTACTTATTCAGGTTCACAAGTAACCAAGAAGCAAAGAATGCTAGTAGACTTATGATTCCATCACCATTGTGCTAAATGCCTTCTCTCACACAATGTTGATGAAGGCTAAGAACTTGTAGTCCATGCAAAAAAAAAAAACATACGAGTGCACCTCTAGAGGAATAAAACCAAAGAAACAGCAGTCTAGTAAATAACTTTTCACTGGCTGTTGATACAGACTAGGAATTTGTAGTCACTGCACAAAGCACCTCTAAAGCAATAAAACAGTAGACTTAGTAAGGTCTTGTGTTGGAAGTATCGGATTCACATTTCCTTGTATGAATAACTCATGAACACATGTTGAATAATTCCATATAATCACAGTAATAGTGTATTAAATATGATGAGCAACCTACTGGATTACTGAACCATATTCCAGTTGCAAATCCAAAAATAAGCAAGCAGCTAAAAGCCACAAATAATTGACTGTATCCTGACAAGGTTTTGGTTGTGTTGTTGATGTGACTCACCCTCTTAAAGCAACAATGATGAGGAGAGAACAGCAATGGATTACACACAAGGTTAGGCATATGAACCAATAAATCAAGCAAAACATGACAATGATAACTCCTTCAATCAAAGAGAAGGTAGGCGCACACAGATTTTTGTATTGATTGGACATGGTAATGTCAACATGCACCGACCCATTGCTTGCACCTTGTTTTCTTTTTGGTGTTAAATAACAATGCAATAATTGAACAAGATGAACAGAAGGCTTGTTGGGACTTGTTTGGGTATCAAGCAAAGGGACAGAAGAAAGATAACATGAGGTATGTGATCTCTATATTTCACATTATCTTTTATTATCCAATGTATGAAAGATCTTTTACCAATCTTACAGATCGTCTATAATAATTTTGAACATCTATCTGATGAAATTTTGAATCTCACAGAATTGGAGTGTTTTTGAACATGTAGACAACTTCTGGTCCAGGCGTCAAAAAAATCTCCATGTTCACAATTTCATACATTTAGTTTGATTATAAGGGAGTTATGCTTAAAATTTAGAAATGTTCATTTTTTGAATAAGAAAAACTAAATCATCTGCTACTCTGCTGTACATCAAGTATAAATGAGCTCTGAAGAAAAACGGAGTAAGACAACAATTCTGTGACACAACTGATTTCTTCAGTTGAAAAATATAGATGAAAGAAACGCATAGTTTAACTGGACAAGTGGAGGGAGATGATGAACCTTAATGATGACATGATATTGGTGATGTTTCAAGAATTGTGTAAAGGACCAGCATGAAATCATGTGAGCCATTTGGAAGTTAAAGGGACATTTTGTGCAAGTTAAATTCCAGTGCAGCACAATTTCTTAGAGAGAATTATAGTATGGTAAAGCAAGATAATGAGGTTAACATCTTGTGATGCTAACAAGGATGCCAACTTTTGCCTGTTCAGAACGAAAACTGAAAATTGCAACTTTCAGGAAGTCTAAATCTTAAGAATCATATGGAAAATTCCATGATTCTTTTGTGATTTGATATATATATGTGATCTACTGGTGGACAGCGATAAAATATGCAACTTTAACTCTGAGATTGAAATGTTCTTAGGTCAGTTCCTTTGCTAATGGAAATTTTTTAACTCATTACCATCATTTGTGTGATGTTCTATATGTCCTGTAATATTAATATGTGCAAGTCACTTATGATATTATGAAAAAGTTATGCCTCACTTTTGCCATGGTAAGAGCAAGTTATAGCCATGCTAATCTTGCAATTTGAAATAAGAATTATTAAAGGGAAGCCCAGTGCACGAAGCTCCTGCTAATGAGGTGTTCCAGGAAAGGGTTTAGGGTCTATTGTAGGCTGTCTTAGCTTTGCAAGGCTCCCCTTCTTGAATTAAGAATTATTCATGGACAAAATTTAATAATACAAAGTAACATTAGAAAATCATAACACATATAAATGAGGTTTAAGTGTAAATTAAATAGAAAATAAATCTATAATGTCTAATAACTATTGAGCAACTACAACATCGAACTAAGTAGGATCATGAAAGGTGCGAACAAGGATGGCACAAAGTACAAAAACTATTCCTGTACAAATTATATATTTCTCCAAATGACTACAAGGATGCATATCTAGTTACCATATTGTATACCAACTTGATTAAGCCACATAAAGAGGACATTGGATGAGTAAATAATATATATTACAGAATATAATTATGACTGACCAGTTGAGGTAGGTTGAGATCGGTTTGAACGTTGCTTTTGAGAACCATTTTGAAATGAAGGAATGCTAAGATCAGACCGCCGGCTTGACTTAGTGCGAAATCTTTTAGCTTTCCACGAGTGATGCAGTGCCATAAATTTAAGAGCAAGAACATGTTCTTTCAATTTTTGTTGACATTTTATTGTCGAAAGCTTCACTTTGATTTCCATGTCATGCTTACGGCATGATGTGAAATCAACTAATCCCCAATTATCTGACTGAGGCAGATCTTTTGGGAGTGCCAAATCAAATACTTCCCTGGCAAGCTTTGAACAGCTCCTGTTGGAATTCTTAATTAAATTTACTAAATTAGAATCTGCCATCCCCTGAATAGTACGTCTAGAACCAATAGACACGCTGTCATCTGCAAGAGTTCTAATATCATCTTCATGGGGAACCATTAACCTCCCCCTTCCATGTGACTCAATCATATCTGATAGTTCAGTAGTCTTTGACCTTTCATCTTCATTTAATGCACTTGCAGCCAATTTCTCCAACCTGTTACCAGGGGGGTCTTTTTCAAAAGAAGAAAGTGTTTTTTCAGCCACAGTTTCATGTTCAACAATTATACTTGAAGGCCTGTGCTCATTGTCTTCAAGGGATAACTCTTCCATACACTTTGCTTGCTGATTCTTCACATAATTATGTTCATTTGATAAATCGTCTAATGACATTCTACTCATCTCAGAAGCAGGAGAATCTGATGGTTTCATAGAATCTAGATAAGCATCAGTTTTAGTATCACATATAATTGCCTTGAGCTCCTTTTCTAGTAAATCAATTTTATTCTCTATCTTCTCATATGCATTTGAAATTTGCTTCTTCAATTTCAATAGTTTGTTCATAGAAGATTGCCCCATTAAATTGGAATCACCACCAAAAGAATCCTCAGATTGAATCAAATCAGCAAGCAGGGAATCAAAAGAACTGATAGAATTAACCTGCAAATTATCCAAATTTGCGAGGACGTCCTCATAGGAAGAAGGAAGTGTGGATGCAAGCAAATCACAATTTTGACTCAGACTAGTATCATTATTCCCAACCCTGCTGCAAAACTTATCTTCAGCACCTATTGTATCACCAAAATGAAACCATATAAATTTCTAAACGAAAACTGATTAAGTCAAGGCCTTAAGCATATGGATATTCTGCTTTAAAATTAGAGAATCAAAATTCTTCACAAAGTTCAAAGTGAATAAACAAGTAAACAGGAAATTATTTCATGGAAGAATCAATAAGTAACCAACAAAGCACCTTAAAATTAGATATTCAGGTTAATGAGATGATCATTCACTTCACAATAATAAACTAACAGAAATTAAGGGCTGCGGGTGATATATATCTAGCAGGTATAATAGTTTTGACTTTTTCCCAAGTTCAAATTTCATGATTGTTTCAAAAAAGTTCAAAGAAAAATGACAAGAATCAATAAGTAACACAATATGTTATCCATGTATGACTGAGCCTAAGTTACAGCTTCCTACAAAATATACAGAATCAATTACATTGACTAAGAATGCCAAAAGTGTTGACCCCAATAAATCTTACATAAAAGGCCTTTTTTTTTTGTTAAAGGTCTTGTGATTGGACCAGTTGTAACAAATTATACCACGGTAAAGAATAATGAATCTTAAGTAGAAAAGAGCAAATGGGTCTGGCAGGGAATGAAGCACACCTTAACTTAGCCAGCACATAACCAATCTAAGTTTTGATACAATAGCTCCGCAATTAAGAGATGGAATATTGTAGATGTTACAATATAAATGATTTATTATCATTAACTTAGGTTGATTATTTGGCACATATAGTTTGAGATAATCATGCCAATGGACCAACTTTTACAAAGATCTAGTTCATGTTAAATTAGAACAAATGAATTGAGTGATTTTAGGACTAGCTGAATGACATGTAAATAAACACAAATCAAGTTCAAAGCCATAGTAATATAAGGTGAAGTTTATAGGTTTAAAATTTCAATATTTAAATCAGTGAATGAAACTTTGGTGCCAAGCCGGTCAAAACATCTTGTTCCACCTGTCAACCGGCACCGACACCGGTCTACGAGTGTCGCGACGCCCGTAGCAGCACCAGAGGGGCATCGCGACGGCCACGACCGCGCAGAAAAGGCATCGCGGCCGCGGGTATCGCGAGGCTTCTGCAATGGTTCACTGTGCAAAAATAATATTTATGTTAATTAAAATAATTTCCCACTCAAATGGAGTATTTCAAAGAGGCTTTTATAAACACTAATTAAATTATCCTAATAAAATATAAAAATATATTTAAAATTTAAAAAAATAATAAATTTTATTAAATAATATTCTAAATTTTTTTTAATGTTTTATATTTTATTTAAAAATTCTATAAAAAATTTATAAAAATTCTAATAAATCAAATTTATATTCTGATATTTTTAAATTTTTTAATATTTAATTAATATTCTACTATTTATTTTCTATTTTAATTATATATTATTTAAATTAATAATTAATTTATATA
>JBBPFQ010000050.1:5223562-5234229 GCA_037974815.1 Kaempferia elegans
TGCTTGTGAAATAAGAAAAATATCTAATTGGAATTCAAACATGCATGAGATGTAACCCTAACCCTAAATGCAAATCCTAAACTAAATTCCACAGAATTAAAGTGAAACCTTAAGCTAATCTAATTAGGACTCAACTTAACTAATGCATTCAAAGGAAACGAACTAAACAAATTGCAATTAACCCTAACTAATCTGAGCTAACAAATATGAAATTCAAGTTCTAACCCCAATCTGACTAACATAACCTAAGCATGAAGCCTAAAACTAATCTAGCTAAAATTTGGAAACAATTGCATCAAAGTAAACTATAACTAATTAAAATTGAAACTACACAATGCAAATTAGATCAACTAACTACAATCTCATTAAAATAAGGCAAGCACACTTTCTGATTTGAAAAATGGAATTGAAACTAAGTTTTTAAGCACAGATATGAAAACTAAACTAAACTACATCAGTCAAAACTAAATCACAATTAACACTTAAACTAACTTCAAGCTACAACTAACAAGATTGTGAATTGGGGTTTTTGAAATTCGGATTCAATGCAACAAGTTTAAATCTAAACAAACCTACATGTAACAGATAAGTAACAAACTAAATTAAGGTAACTAAACATCCTCTTCCACAAGACACAAACAATTCAAACCCCTCTCTTGGTTGTCAATCAAGAACTTGAAGGAACCACCCAATCAAGTCTCAGCAACCCAAGAACAGCTCCAAATCGACCCTAACATGATGTATGATGCTGGAGAACCACCTCACAACAACCAACACCACTGAAGAAACTTCAACTCCGCAAGAACAGGGGAATTCCACAAGAAATAGCTCCAGATTTAGTTTAACAGGTTTAAGTTGATGAAGAGCTCTTAGAAAATTCTTAAACTCGCTGGAGAACCACCTCATAGGAGCTTGAGACCAGAATTTTGCACCAGCCGGAGAACAACCTCCACTGGCGTCGCCGCGGAGCTTCAATTGTAGATCTTCACCCGACGCTGAAACCACCCAAACGTCGTTCTGATCCACGGAGAAGAGTCACCAGAAGTTGGACTTTGATCGCCGATGAGAAACTTGAGAAATTCGGATCTAAGGGAAGAAGAAGGGAGGCTGGCGTCCGAGCAAGGAAGAAGATGAAATCACGATTTTCAGCTACAGTGCCAAACCCCGGTTGTAATTCGCGATTTCTCAGAAACTTATACCCGGGTTCAAGTGGAATTGAGGTTGGTTCAGGCCGGTTCAAGCTTGTTTGGGTCTGGTTCAAAGGAAATTAGGGTTGGTTCAGAGGAAATTGGGGTTGGTTAAGAGGAATTAGGGTTTGGGAATAATGTGGTTGAGCTTTAGTCAAAGAATTGGATCCAATTAGGGTTCGGTTCAAGTGAAATTAGACCAATTCCTCATTAAATCAAGGAAATGAACCAAATTGGACACAATTCTTGACTTGGTTGACTTGGTTTGACTTGAGCCAACTTGTGTCTTTTTCCCTTCAAAGGCAAATTCAAATAATCAGTGATTAATCATGCCAAAATAAGGAAAATTACAATTATGTCCAAATAAATCTGTAAATTACAAATAAGACCTAATACATGCAAATCTAAGCAAAGTTAACTCAATAATCAATCCAAAATCACCCAAAATATAAGCTCAACAAGTATATTATCAGGACGACAGACCCATGGGAAGCTATTGGAATTTTTCTGGCAGGAACATGGTTATGCCAAGGGGCACGGCCTGGGTTGTGGCATTGCTCCGTCATCCTACTCGCTCCGTTTCTACTCCATCTTCACTCCAAATTGTATCATATCAATCAAAACAAACAAAGAGCAAATCTATGAACAATTAGAATGGAAGCATGATATAATAATAAAATAGAGTGAAACAAACATAGAATATGTTCATGAAATATAAGTAGATATGCGTCAAACAATTCCTAGAAACATATAGAACGATTCTGTTGCTAGGAGACCAATTCTCTACAAAGGAATGTCTACTTAGAGTCTAGACAATTTTTCTAAAATTAATATTTAAAAGTGACTTGTATAATCTATAACCTCCACTCAATACAAAACTTATATGCAAATACAAAAAATCTCACTCATAACGTGAAGCAAACAGCACTACTATAATCATCATGTGAAAAACTTCAGGTTTATCTAACAAAAAAAAAAGGAAATTCACTTTTTAAAAAAATCACACC
Organism: Kaempferia elegans; assembly: GCA_037974815.1. Taxonomy (NCBI): domain Eukaryota; kingdom Viridiplantae; phylum Streptophyta; class Magnoliopsida; order Zingiberales; family Zingiberaceae; genus Kaempferia; species Kaempferia elegans. The sequence continues at coordinate 5,225,757 of JBBPFQ010000050.1, forward strand.
CTTGCCTAGACATGTTTGCAATGACCGTACAACAGAAGCTCAAGCATTTCAGTTTCTGACAGCTAGCTATAGATAAAAAAGAAAAGGTCTTACTGACCATATAACATAAAAACATTTTTATTCCAAGTACTAGTCCAGTAAAAATGAACTAACGCGATAAGAGAAAACTATAACAACAGATAGAATTTTTATAGCAAACTGCTGAAAGCTTGGCCATGAAAAAAATAATAGAATACTTTTGTATAAACGCTAACATAAAACTTCATTGACTGATAAAAGAGATAGGCACTTACCCAATTCGCTCCAAGTCTCATAACTTGTTTCTTTCTCAAGTTCTAATGGAGGGAATGAGATCATCAATGATGGCATAAATAGGACATATGTTGAAGCTTTTACTGAAACTAGTAGCTCCCATAGCCGTAGAATAGCTGGAGTGGATGAGTAGATGGCTATTTAGGCTGTAGTGCCATTTGTTAACCACCTCTAGGGAATTTATTTTGCACAAGAGTACGTGGTAAAAAGACAATTCACTCACCTCCAGCGCTTCGGTCAATCCGTCTCCATGTTAACACGGAGGAGGTAAATCACAGGTGGCTACTAGCCATTAGCGCAAATGGTCAAGAAATGTGGGAGGTATATGCTCGAACGCGCCGAGTTTCGACCTCTATATCTCATGTGGCAACCTCTCATGTCTTAATCATCGCACCGCCCCGAGGTGACTATTTTGCACAAGAGTATGCTCTGAGATGTAAATGTTGTGATTAAACCACCATAGAAATTCCTCTCACATTCAGATATCCTTTCTTAACCAAATTACAATAGTAGAAAATGCAATTGTGATTTTGAAATGACAGACCATAGCAACAATTTTTCTAAGAATGAGTTAAGTATCTGAATAAACATTGAAATATTCATATTTATATTGCTTCACCGAAACATATGAAAATTAGATAAGGTGACCTATATCCTTTGAATTTTTCATTTTAGCTCATATGAACCAATTAGATTGTTACACTGGCGATGTTCAAATTCATGTGGTTATCACACTTTGGAAATGTTTTCTGATCTTCAATAGTTAGCAAGTATCTTGATGATCCATAGTCCCAGTTGTTTTATGCATTATTTGACAAACATGTACTTGTATTTCATTGCATATAATCTATATTTATTGCACAATATTCTATCATTATGATATACTTCTAGTTATTTTATGTGGAGATCTAGTATTTACTTGTTTTCACGTCAGGACACATTCTAGAAAGAAAATGAAGCAAAAAATATATATCTAAGCAACTTTGGAAAAATATAAAGCAAGTATCCATATCCAGCGACGTTGTCGTGTTCCTCAGAGTATATCGGGATCAAAACGAAGTTGAAATTGACCCAAATTGTACTCACATGACCATGGCTTGATGTAGCACACGACCATGGGAGTTTCAGTACAGGCTCAAACGGGCAAAAGGCACGGAGTTGGTTTTTATGCATGGGCATGCCAAACTCCAAACTGCAGCTAGACTGAAAGTAAAATAGTCATAACTTTGCGCTCAGTTCGAGTTAGGGGTAGATTCAAGTTGTAAAATGCATAGGACTTCAACCTCTACAACTTCTATTCAGGCATGGCCATGTGATTTTGCATGTCAGTTGCCCTAACCGTGCATACAATGCACAGGCTGTGCAGAAAGGGCAGTGAATCTAGCATAGATAGAAGACACAACCGTGTGACGACCTTGAGTGGCCTTGCAAAATTCTCACGGCCGTGTGACAACCTTGAATGGTCGTTCAAGCTCCAAAAGAAGAATTCTAGAAGCAAGCATTGTATGGTCGTGCAAATTCTCACGGTCGTGTGCACTGTTCATGCATGGTTGTGTAGAGCCGTGCAGATTTTGCACGCCTGTGAATCTGCATGGTCGTGTGTAGTTTTCTGATACAAATCCTTGCATGGTCATGCAAATTCTCATGGTCGTGTGCACTGTTCATGTATGGTCATGCAAATTTACATAACCATGTGTCCAGCTCTAGCATAAAGCCCCACATGATCGTGCAAATCTGCACGTCCATGGCACAGGCTCATGCAAGGCAGGGTTATGCATATAAAAAGGGGTTTTCTCTCCTTTTCTTACATCTTTGGCTTGGGGCTCCACCCCTTGGCTTGGAGAAGGTTTCTCCCCTTAAGGGAACCCTAGATCTTCTTCCCAAAGATACTCCAATGATCCGTCCACCTTCAAAGCGAGGAGAACAACCGAGAAGACCAGCGCTACATCGATAAACATCCCTTTATCCTCATTTCTTTGTGTTTTGATTTGTGGATGCTATTTCTATTGCATCTTGGTTGTTTTCTCCTTGCAATGGAGTAAATCTTTGATTCTTAGGATGTAAGGACTATTTGTGATGAGATTGTGGATGTTATTTCTATTGTCTCTTAGTTGTAATCTCCTTATAATGAGTTTTCCCTAATTCTATATTAGTAAGTATTTTGTATGTAACCTAGATGACGTACACCCGGGGGATGCCTTATGATAGGAGGTAGTCCACTGTCAACCCGGACTCTCTAAGTTACCCTCTTCTACTTAGTGACATTAGGATACTGACTAGAGAAGACACTCTATTATACCTGGCCAGGTAGATACAGTACCTATTTAGACATCCTACAACGCATAAGTGTAGAGAATAGGAGATGAACAATCCATAGCACATTAACAACCATCACAAGGAAACCGAAACCCTATAATCATTCTCCTTCCAAAGATCAATTTCCTTTCTCTTCTCTCTTTTCTTTGTGCACTTTTTGTCCTTTTCAACTAAACCAATCTTCGAATGTCTAGATAATTCACTGTGCAAAGTCAGCTAGTGCTTAAACACAGTCTCCATGGAGACGATAATCTTTTATATTAATTAATGATAATTCCGTATAATTATTGATAGTCAACACCGGTACTGGCGCCATCTCTCTCCTCCATCGAGCATCCCAAGTTTCATGCCTTCCTTGGCAACGTAGGCTTTTCCTAGTTTCTGTCCGTAACCTCATCAACCACTGCCTCGATGGGTGCGGACGTCGACAATTGCATCTACGTTGCCTTTTATGGATGGTAGAAACCTAGGGATTCGTCCTCCGCCATCATCAACATTACAGTGAACCTCCCCACCGGGACCATCGTCCACTGGGATCGCAGGGCGTCCGTGAGCATGAGAACTTCAGGGGGAGAACACAAAGATTCCTCTGAGCTGAGTTCGCCGAGTCCAAGGATGCAGCGGTGCTGCTATCTACGCCCACGCCTACACCTGCCAAACCTGCCTCGGCTGCTCTTCCGTCGTCCTTCGCTTGTTCGACCAAATGCCTCTGAGAGGGGCCACCTCTTTTGCGGTTGCCTTCTCCAGTTATGGCGTGGTTTCTGCACCTAAGGTAACAAATTGGCAACACATAACAATGAATGACACTTATCTTATCGCTGCATCTGATGGAATCTTTGAATAGCTTACCGTGCAAGAAGTTTGTGATTTGTATGGTATGAGAATGTAAAAGCTAATGCACAGTTGGAATATATCAACAACATGGCATACTCTTTGGCTGGTCATTTAGTTAATACTGCTTTTGAAAGGGGAGCCATCAATAACATGGCTGATGTAGTCATTCCTCTAATACCTAATAGTATACCTAGAATTTATGTGGGAAATGAGTTTAATGTAGAAGAAACCTCTGGTTCATCATCACTGCATTTGCTGAAAGAATTAGAAAATGATGCAAGTGCTTCAGGTGTCATATCTATTGAATATTCGAACCAGATATTATCAAAGTACATGAGGTTTTTGATTGAAACAGAACAGCGGAAACTTGGTTGCTTCTATCTGTCGAAAATCTAAACTAGCACACAGATTATGTTTTTGAACCACCAAAAGTATTTCAAATCGAGGATATTGTGGCTCATTAATTAACTTAGAACTACCATTTCATAGTGGGGGGCCCTTGAAACTTTATAATGACCAGAAACTATCCTGGCACATCGGGATCCATGATGGAGACAGGGGCCAATGCACTAGTTCTGATGTGTTTGTCAATTTTCTTGGTTTGCTTGACTCCATTCCTTACAGTGAACTGAATCTTCAGAGTCATTTGGATATAAATTACCTAATTTTAGGTATCTTTTAAAGGGACGGTTTGATCATTGATCTTATGGTGAAATTTGGTTGGCGTTTCACTGGAATTGTTCCTTGGACAGGGATACATACAAAAGCAGCCACAAAAGGTTCTATCATTTTGCTAGCACTATACAAATGGAGGAATCTAAGTGTAGTATCAATGCAAACTCTAATTCATCTAATAAATATTGCTTTTCTGATCAGAAAGATGACAATCTGTTTATTCTGAAAAGGATAATGGTGGAGAGAGAAAATAATGCTTATTTGAGTGGACTGCGTGAAAAGTACTTTGGGGAACTGTTTTTAAATGCTTCTGTCTCTTGTGGGTATTGTTGGAGAATCACAGATGTCCTTATATCCTATGCAATCTGATTCCTTTGGTTTTTGTCAAAACTATAATTATGTCTCATGACTCTCATGTGCTGCTGCCATGGATGATATGTTCAATGTGAAACTCAGAAATTACAGAGTTAGCTATGAAGATGGTTTAAATAATATAGCTAGATATACAGAATCATTTGAGTTAGAATACAAGGAATTATGGCTTGTTTTTAAGAATGAAGGGTTGTCTCTATCGAAGTTAATATATACAACAGAAGAAACAAAGTTATTCTCAATTGAGGAGACAGATGGAAAAATGAGGAATGTGCAAGTATTGTGTCCCTCTTCGCGGTAGCATTGGTTAAGGATGACACAAGATGGGCAGATGGAAATGAAAAATCTCATACGTCAATTGTTACTGGCTTTGAAGAACTTGAAGAAGAGCAAAGTAGCTTTTGCTAGGAAGTTCATGGAAGGCGATCATGTTCTAAAGAAGATAGACAAGAACAATGTCCACGATGTCGTGCTCATCGGCGGATCAACAAGGATTCTCAAAGTCCAACAGTTACTAGTATATTTTACCGATTTGGTGCCAGATGTTCTTCCTCCTAGACTACCACCTGATACTATTCTAAATTTGAGGATAAATTTTCTCCACTATGGGGAGAATGATGCAGGAACGAAGTAATTTTAATCTTTTTATTATTTTTGTTGAGTTAGGTTTTGAGGGTATTTTAATCTTTTGCACATTTAGGATTTGAGTCTATTTAAACACATGTTTAATTGTTTCTTACCAAACGGTCAGTTTGGTTGCCTATCTCTTGACATTCTATGGAATCAACAGGGTTTAAAAATATCGATTCTGGTATTCGTGTGTGAATCAATGAACTCAATAGTATTCACTGCAGTCACCGACTTCTCTAACGCAATCCAATGACTTTGGCAAGGGGGGCTTCAGCATGATGAACGTTTTTGAACTGCAATTGAGAACAAAAGCTTGTTTCCTAAATTTTTTCCCCTCTTCAATTCTCAGTCGAAACAAGATTGATGAAAAATTGGTTGGCTTTGAAAAAAATGGTCATTTCTTTCAAATTTACTTGAACTCCTTTGATTTTAGGTGAAACTTCCCCAATTTCCAAGTGCATATTTAGTTTTCCTGCAATCCTCAAACATGTCTAAGACATCTGCCAGAATCAGATTGGTTCTTGCTGACCCCATTCCAACTTGACAGAAAAGCTGCAAGTGTTGATCCTAAGCACGTATGATAAAAGGTAAGGGGTGTATTAGGCCTAGAGAACTATTAAAAGGTTAAGGGGTTTGTTTTAGATTTATGAATCTGAAATAACCTACCTTAAATAGGAGGAACAAATACGACTTGATGATAATGTGTTACACAAGCATAAAATGTTTCCGCTTAATCAATAACTAAAAGCTTCATTTGTAATTTAGCTGCTTCAATTTCAAATTTTCCATAGAAAACTGATGCCAAATATCAGAATTCTCTGTTACGATATATTACTTTGGAGTTTTACTGCATGGGATAATTACATGTTGCAATCATCGAGTAGAAATTGCATCTTGGTGATTTTATTATTTTATTTTGATTAATTGAGTCTTTCTCCTGTAGGTACAATCCAACAACAATTCTTACTCTCCTCCAAGAGGTTTCTCAGGTTGCCAGTCTAACAATAGACTGGAATGCACTTTTCAAAAGAACTGCAACGGGAATTTCCAGTGCTCAAGAGTACCAGATGCTGTGGCGGCATTTGGCTTACCATCATGATTTGTTGGAAAAGATTGATGATGGAGCTGATCCTTTGGTTTGTTCAGTTTTATAGTTCTTACTCCGGCCCGTTGATTTTTTTGGTGCTGCCATGTTGATTGCACCATTACACACCTATATTTAGGATAGGAATTTAGCTTTTTGTGACCATTCTTTTGGATGCGATTTAGATTCTTCTTTAGTTACTTCATACAATTTGTGGGGTGTCATAAAATATCCCTTCATAATTTAGAAATATTTTTAGATTAGACATCAAATTTGGATTTGCCACTGCATTGGTCACTTAAATCTGGCTCATGATTGTAGCAAGTGCTAAGATAAGTTTTCTAAAATTTGGTTTAAGAATGTATTCTTGTCTTGATTCTCTTTTGCTGGTCTTTATTGGCTCCATTGAAGCAAAAGATTAGGTTCATCCAGATTGTAACAAGCTTTGTCCAAAATCCAGATAGTCATCTTTCAGATCTTTGAAGTGAGAGACTACAAACTGTCTGGCCATTTTTTTTAGTAATCCAGGTATCTAGTTTTTTGAACCAACTAATTCTGAAGGTGACCGTCCGACCCCACGGAAGTTTCCCACCGGCCAACCATCAGGGTAAATCGGGAAGCGGTCATGGAAACCCACCCTGATAGCCAACATTCTAAAATTTCATATATTGAATATTGCTAAAATTTCAATAGATAATAACAGACATTTCAGTCAGTAGCTTCATATATTATTATACTTTCATAGTAAGGTGGACAAGAAAGTAGTTTAATAAGATCAACCAATGACTTTTTTGGATCCCCTCTCTATTTCTGTTTCTGACTGGTGACATGCATAGACTAAGTTAGCGACATCCCATCATTTCCCATCATTTTTTGTAGCTTGGTCAAAAACTGTCCTATCCCAGTGGATAATCAGAAGAGCTGCCATTTCATAGGAAAGGGTTGCCTCAAACATTGTCCACTTTGTCTATCCCTTTGATTAAGGTTTTGTCTAAGTATTTTGTTTGTGATAGTTCCAGTTATAATGAAACTTTGTGGTAGTCCTGTTTGATTGAGATAGAGCTAAATTAAACACCCTGTTCTGCCTGTGGTAGGTTCCCAATCAACACACCTTTAGGTCCTAATGCAGATTGGTGTTGATAAGTTCTCCAGTCATTTGCTTGGCTAACAGCTGGCCTTATGAGTTTCTCTTCTTAACCAAAATTTCATTTTTAATTCATACTTGTCATGTGCTCATATATTGACTTTATCTGATGGCAATTGCCATTGTCTAGATCATGCAGAAATTTCATTTTGGTTCTGATTAATGAAAATGCACAATATGATCTACTTATGAAATTGCAGGATGATGAGAGTGATCTGGAACTAGAAGTAGAAGCTGTTCCTGCTGCAAGTAGTGAAAGCTTGTCTGAAGCTGCAGCATGTGTCAGGGTATTATCCTCTGAATTCGTATTCTCTTGCAGAAGCAGCATATACGATGCATAGTGAAGTCTTGAATTTGTAATGAAGAGTGCCTAAAATTTTATTTTTGGAATGTTTAGTTTCTTGCTGTTAGGGGAAGAGCAGGTCAGTCCACTCCATTGAAAAATGAGTTCTTTTTGGGAGGTGGATCCTGTAGTTGCCATGTACAACTATAGGAGCAGGTGTGTGCACTCACACTCCCCCTGTCCCACACGGTTTGCAGATTGGCCTTGATATCATAATAAGAGCAAAGCAGGCTAAGAGGACAATTAAAATGAGTATCCTATTGGGAGGAGCTTGTACACTTTTTGAGCATGCCCAATATGTCCCAAACTCATGGTTTCAGATGCCAATTGGTATTGGTCAGTATGGATGAAGCATATTGTTTAGACTGTTGGAATGATAACAATACAAAATATATTGTTTAGATTGGTGGAACAATACCAATATTGTGTTTCCATTGGTAAATATCACTGTCATCTGTGCCAATTATCAACCGAGACAAGTCTCGTCTCCCTCACTATTCTTTGGACTCAGTTGAGATAGGAAGATTGTTCCATCTTGGTTGGTACTATTTGGAATTGACAGAGATAGGATGATTCTCTTATTGGGCTTCATTCTTTGATTCTTGAAGTTCATTACAAGTAGAGGATGAAACACTATAAAATGTGAGGGGAAGAGAAGCACCAATTGTCCCTAGCAACATTAAAATGTAGTGATGCTGGAGTCAAAGAAATCAAAATGTATCCTTATCATATACTTGTGCTTTATCTAAGTTCAAGTTGTGCC
>JBBPFQ010000050.1:5267296-5280071 GCA_037974815.1 Kaempferia elegans
ATATACATCCCTTCAATGCACCAATTGATCTCAATTATCTCATGCCAAATGAACCCTATCCCCTGGACTTTGTGCCTGGAGCTTCCTTATCTCTGGGTATTTGTCTATCCCTACATCTGATCTTGTGACCTGCTCGATTTCCACCTTTTGTCAAGAATTCAGTCACAATTGTCTTGGTCTTCCCTTTCCTTGCATCTGGTCTTCCGACCTATATGGACTTTTTGTTGCACATAAAAAGCACAGTGAAGAAGATCGGAGATGATCTTGCCGTCGTAAGAATTATCATGAATAAATCGGATAACCCTTCTTAGTCCATGAACTAAATCCATCTCGCCAAATATTATCCTTGCTAGTTGTTCCGATCACCTCTTGATTCGTTTGCCTGCTGATTGCATTCTGGATGCACAATTATATAGGAAGAAAAACATTGGTTACAAACTAATGTTTTGATGATCTTTCAATGCATTAAGCGTTGAGGCAGATTAACGAATCATCTCCTCAACACTTAACGTTGTATATTCTGCAACGTCCAACATCTTCACAACCTCTAAGGTGCACATATACATATGCACCACTACTTACATAAAAACCCTAATATTCATCTTCTTTATCCTCTAACTTAAGCATTTGAGTGGTCACGCCAGGGAACCTCTAACCGTTATTCTAATTCTCTTTTTGTTATTCATTTCTATCAAAGTTCTCAATCACGTCATCATCCTCGTGGTCGTCCGACAATTGGCGATTAAATTGACACCCGAGCTAATTCGCCTGTGATTCATCTGTCGACTCTCGTGGGCAAGATTAGATATAAATAAATGATTTTTTTAAAAAATAGTTTTTTTATAATATTTTTAGGTATATAAACTAGGCATAAATCTATAATGTGAACTAATTTTTATAATTATTTGCATAAACCTTAATTGTTAGTTGCTAAAGGTGCTCGCTCATCTGAGCTTTTGAGGCGATGAAGTCTTCCATCATCTTTTCTAGTTTAGTCAACTGAGATGGATGTCGATTCCTCGAAATTATTCTGCCCTTCTTGATCTTGATTGTTCTTATATGAGAAGTTGAGGTCATTCCTCGAACAGGGGTTGTATGTCACCAAATTGGAGTTATTTTGTTTTGGATTGAAGTTGTTGATAGCGGGCACTTGTTCAAGTTGGGTTAATTGTGTAGAAATAATCCCAAGTTAGTAATTGTCCGTTACATGCCCTATTTCACCACAAGTCTCACAAGGGGTATTTGTAATGCTATACAATTTACACTAAATGAATCAAATTTTTCTATAAAACATCTATCTTTACATAAATTAAATCAAGGGAGTTGATATCATACTTAACAGCAGCGGCTTTTATAGGATTACCTCGTTTAGATGCCCATTGATAATAATTGAGCGCCACACTTTTTATGATTTCCTCGTTCTCACCCAACCTTTGTTAATTAAAGCTCCACCAGGTGTGGAATCTAGAGATACTTTACAGAGAGATACTTTCATAAGATGGGAAATTTCATTGTAGAATGTGTCGATAATAAGCCACTTCTCTAATCCATGGTGGAGACATTACTACAACAATCCTTTGAATATATCTCATGCCTTGAATAAAGATTCTTCATCCTTTTGCATGAAGCTAGTAATAAGATTCCTCAGGTGGGTTGTATTGCTTAGAGAAAAGAACTTCACGAGGAACCGTTGCTCGCATTGGTCCCACGTGGTATTGCTATCAATTGGAAGTTAATTTGAGTCAAGTTTTTACTTTATTTCTTAGTGAGAAGGAAGATAACATCAGCCTAATAGAGTTTGCAATAGTATTGTTATACTTCATAGTTCTATAAATTTCTAAGAATACCTCCAAGTGTTGATTTGAATTCTATAATTTCTAAGAATACCTCGCATTGGTCCCACGTAGTAATATATTTGACAGTCTTTGGACTATCTGATCCTAACTTTGGGTTTCGCTGAAACTCTAAGTTGGATCGACACCTGCTGTTCTCTCAATCGGGAAATGCATCCTCACTTGATCTCTCCTTTAGTTGCTTACCTCCACTTACCCTTTCCAAACTTACTTGCCCTTACCTCTTGACCCGCCAGGTCTTCCTGCCAGATACCTCATTGGACTTCATTCAGTCGTCTGGTCCTCCTCGATCAGACTAAACTTCATGCTAACTATCTAGTCCTCTATGACTCAGCTGAACTTTTTACCAATCGTTTGTTCCTTCCTGACCCAACTAGATTTTATCCTAGTGTCTGGTTAATTCAATATTAATTTTGTATAATTTTTTTCTATCATTTTTTTGATAAATTTGATATTAATTCAGTATTAATTTTGTATAAATTTTAATTTGATTCGGTTAGCTAATATTAAATTGATTTTTGATTAATTTACTATCAAATTAACCTAATGTTAATCCCTACATGTCTGCCCCTATGTTTGTTTAATCAGTCCATCATCCATCGCTCTAGGTAAACCGGGCATAAGGAGGAGAGTAAGAGGTTGAGACTGAAGAGAGATTAAATCTATATCTAGATATACAATTTCATTTTCATCATCCAATTAAGGCATGAGAGGTTACGACATGAGGTATTGAGGTTGAAACTTAGTGCATCCGAGCATATACCTTCTCTATGCTTTGACCATTTGCACTAATGACTAGTAGCCACCAGTGATTTATTTCCTCCGTATTAGTCTAGAGTCAGGTTGACAGGGGTGCGGGAATGAGTGAATAATCTTTTCTCATATAATTAACAAATTATAAGTGAATAACCTTTTACCATATAATTAACAATTTATAAGTGAATAATCTTTTACCATATAATTAACAATTTAGTCCAATTAACATCTATCAATTGATCCTAAACTCCCCAAGAAATAATTATTTAAAATTGATTATTTTAAAGTGAAATTTTTTATTTGTAATTTTATTTTTTCTAATATTTAAGTATCTGACCAGATAAGCATAATATGTCGTGAGAATGAAATGGGATTTTCTAATTCACAAGTTATGTACTACTATGTCCCTTTTGATATCTATCGTATGATCAGATTAGGAGCGACTGAGTATACATCCATGAATTGATCCAATAATTTTCCTCTATATTGGCCTGAGGACGAATTAATGGGGGCGTTAGAGACGAACAAATCATCTTTTACCACGTGAATTGATCCAATAATAAAATCAAAAGGATTAAAAGTGGTTCATAAATTATTAACCAGATCTCTGCTGCCTTAAATTTGAATCCCATTCGTTCCACTTACCATGCTGTAATTTCAATTTATCGTTTTATGAAAATATAGACTTAAAATTTTAAATAAAATAATTAAAAATTTTAAGACAAAAATAACGCCGCCGGTGCATTGCCTGCGATCGCATGGGAACCCGAACTCGAAAACCCTTTCCTCCGCCTCATCTGCCGCCGTTTATCCAAACCCTAGCAAGCCCCGTCGGTACTCCGTCGTCGCCGTCCTCCGGCTCCAAGGCTCTGCGATACTAACGCAAACAGAGACCCTGCTTACATAAACTCTAACAGCAGCTCCTCCTCCTGGTTCGTTGTCCTCTTCGCGGAACTCGCCCTTGTGCTCACCATCAATCTCGAATTAGAGCACATCAAGGTAGAATCGGATATTGCTCCCGAATTTATTTGCTCCTCCGGCCCTTTCTTCATGTCGGTGGTGTCGTTTCTTTCTCATCTTGTCATGTAGATGAGCGGCATGCGCAACCTGTCGTAGTCACGGAGGTACGCATCTAGGTCTGTCATGTTTTTGTGTACTGAAAATTGCAGCTTCCTAATGTTAATGTCGGCCGCAGGGTACGTGGTGGAGCGTGCTACAGGGTCTTCCCCGTGGCATTGTCGACATCTGATTTGGAATTCAAATCTCTGTGGCATAGCTTCTCTGATTATAGAGTAATCATTCTTATCCGTCTTCTGGAGCTTTTCGTTTTTGCAATTTATGATTTGTTGAGCTGATTCTGCAGTTCATTCTTTCTTTATTTGCAAACGCTTATGGAATTTCAGTCAGACGAAGTTGGTATTTATTGATGGGGCACGTTGGTATTATTATAGCAATTGCTGAGCTTTGCGATAAGGACATGTTTAGTTGGGCGGATAGAAAGACCTAAGATGGATGGATCACTTGAATTTTTAATCTTCCTCCGGTTTACTTGGGAGGACAGGTTCGGGAAGGAAGGAAGGAAGGAAGGAAAAGTTGATGGCTGAAACAACCACATAAAACCCCTATTTTTGATCCATCTATATTGAGCGGCGAGTTATTTTCTCTGTTTCTTCAATTTTTCACATACTGTTGTGAGTAACACTTGCTTGCATTTTGGTAATAAAAGTCCAATAAGGCTTTATGTAAATTGTTATGCTATTCCAAACATGATTTGAATAATCTTCATCATCATCATCATCATCATCAATCAAGCTGTGTTTTCCCCTAATTTTTGTGGTCAGACCAATTTTATTCTTTCATTGAGCTTTATGCAATCTATCTTCTATTGGATTTGGAGCTACACTCAATTGCTTATCAATATTTGGATTTTATTTTGGTTCTCTTGTGGTAATTCCGCACATCCATCTTAGTATTTTCATTCTACTACATAGATCATCTATCTAATCTTCATTTTTTTTTTTTTTTCAAAATGTAAAAGAAGCAATTATAAACATGCAGATGATTCATTGAATAAAAATAGGAATGTAAAGGATGATAAAATGTTATGGCTGCTTGGCATGTGAACTGCATATCTATGCATTCAAAAGCTGCCAAAGTTGTAATAAGAAAGAATTCAACACCCATTTAATGTGCTAAATAATAGTTTAGAAAGGCAGTCATAAGAGCTACCTGTAGGGGATTTAGAATGACAATTTCCATAAATCTGGTGTTTAATATCTCCTTAAGCGTCTGAAAGCTAAAAGCACAATTGGCTGCAAGATAAGACGGGATACAAAATACTGCATAGGCATGCAGAACATTTGCACACAACTTTGCTTTAAATAACTAAAAGGTAATCGAAGGTTACGCCAATCTCTTTATTCTGATTGTATGCTGGATACTTGATTTAGATGGATAATCAAATAGAGTTTCTATGCATCAAGACATCAGATGATGCAGGATGTTACTGCAGCTCTAATCCAACACCAATCTTAACAATTTCCAGGAAATAAGATAAATATGGAGACTATAAAACAAATAAACTACTATATTAGCTTCAAATATAATATCATTGGATGTTTGAATTTTGAACAACCAATTAAAACAATTAGTCATCGTAATATTTTTTACTCCAGTAAGAACTATGTAAAATTGAGAAGCTACTGCAGTCTGAAGTTTGCTTTGACCATCAACCTTTGGTCAAGTAGTGCAGTGACACGATAAGGCCTATTTTTCAGATGAATGAATGGGGCACCCAAGTTTAATACATTGATAAAACTAGCTCATAGTTCCTGACATTGGAATGCAGTTTTTCAATTCCAATCAGCCAAAAGGAGCTTGTTAGGCAGCATATCTATGGTGATAGCAGTCTTAAAACACATGTCCATTGCAGCATTTGGACAGCATTTGACCTATTGTCTCAAACTTTAAAAATAACATCCCAACTCTCAGCAATCAGCATGCAGGTTTCATGCAATCTCATTTAATTATTTATTGTAAGTTGATGTGGAAATTTAATGGTTGAGTATACTAATTGGAGCTGCAATTTGTCATTAATATTTTATAAATTCATTTGTCCATTTTTAAAAAGATTTATATTGCTATAAACTATACACTGAATAAATTATTGATTCCACCTCAATTCTGTGTAGATTAAGTTACAATGTATATCTCCACATAAATATGGGTACTCTCCCAGTTTGGTGAGCCAAACAAATGCGATATGACCTATTGAGTTAATGTTTTTACTCTCATTTGGTGAGAAAAACAGATATGATATGAGCTATTTAGTCAAATATTTTTTTTGATGGTATAAAAGCAGAAATAGTTCTTGCTTTGATTCTTCATCGTGTTTTAAACTTTGCCATGCTCATTGGTCTTCTTAAACTGCGTTTTAGCTTTTATGATAAATGATAGGGAAAACCAAATTATGGCATAAATAACAAATGACTGCAACTGTGACTGTGTTGTTCATGTTATGTGAAAATGTTGTAATTAACCAAGTTACATATGACACACTTGTACTTGATAGTGATGGAACTACTAAATAACTTTAATATTTCTTTTGGTCGACCAAAATTATGAGTTCCCACCATCAAGTTCTATGAGCCAATGCACATGCATGCCAAATTTACAAAAGAAAGATTTACATACGACACTTGTATTTGATAGTGATGGAAGTTGGAACTGCTAAATAACTTTCATATTTCTTTTGATCGACCAAAATTATGAGTTCCCATTTCCATGAAGTTCTATGAGCCAATGCGCATGCGTGCCAAATTTACAAAAGAAAGATTTACATAAGTACAACTAGAGATTTACAATAGTAGTAGATTCACACCATATGTTTATGTAATTATGAGATAATCAAATGCTATTTTTTAATATGTAGACGTCTAACTATTTGACTAGTATAAATGCAAGATTATATTTATGATCAAGGTTTTGAAAATCACAATAGGTGATATGCGGTTAACCTACAGCATAATATGATCTTTGAGAACGCAGTCAATGCTAAAAATCTAAAAAAATATTTATGTTAATCAAAATGACTAACATAGAACAATGCATTTTCTAAAACCATGTTGATCATATGTATGTTCAATTAAAGCTATCAAATACTGTCCCCACGGACTTATGTAGTTGGTTCATGCAACGGTGTTGCTGTCGATAGGCCTGGGGTCAATTCCCAAAGGGCGGAATGGCAACCATGCCTTGCATGTTCAATTAAAGCTACCAAATAATAATGCGCTTAGATTTAGAGGAAGGAAAGAGTGGCTTACAAACATTTTGGCTGCACATTCATTTAATTTTAATTTACTTTTTCCATACATTCTCATTTGTTGTAAATGAACTACATTTGAATATGTTCACATAGTAAGAGATAGATTGATAACATGTGAAGGAACTCTTCCTTTGCGAGCACAATTTATAGCAAAAAAATATTAAACTTTGTATATATGGAGGGTGCTTATATAATTTCTTTTTTTTTACTTTTGTTCTTGTCTTATTTCTCTATATGAAACAAAAAATTTATTTAACATTGATTAACCTCTTAATTTGTTTATATTTTTTGGCAACGGTTATTTTCTATCCAATTTTTGTTGGCTCACATTATATGTACAGTAGGAGTACTAGTAAATGTCTGAATTGTTGTTGATGAATAATGCATTACCATATTAATTTAAATATGGTTGATTAATCCGACAATTATACATAGTTATGATTAAATGTTTGATTAATGAATTCTAAAGAAAGTCCAATGAATGTAGATGCCTTTCATTCTCCATTAAGTTTTTTTATCCCCTTGATCCTCCCTCAAACCACTTTCATCATTTTCTAATGTCTCTATTATGTGTTTTCTACTTAATACATTAAATGTCATTTTATAAAATGATGTGATTTGGGACGCGGAATAGATAAATATGTTATGTCCTATTATAAATGCAACTAGAATGACCCCAGTGGGATTCTACTTTGCTTATATTTCATAGTTATATTGAAAGGAAAGTTTGTACTGTAAACACCCCAGTGGGATTGTATTAGGTTTTTAATATTACCTTTCATGAAGGGGTGGTTAGTGGACCTTTGCAAAGCTGGCGTACTAGATGTGTCATAATAGGTCGTGGAGTAGGAGCGGGGCCTCCAGATTATGTTAAATCGTATGTTAGCATTATTCTTATTTGAATTATTGTTATTTTCATTGTGTTTATGTTTAACATGAACAATCAAACACACACGAGCACCTTGTGCAAATTAACCATTGCATTTTCTTTATATTTTGCACATTTTAGTATAGGTATTAGCTATTTACCCCTTCCCCCTCTAGTTGGAGTCAAGACTAATTTAAATTGACCATTGATCCTCACAATATTCACCAAGCTATTCAACCCTTCTGATGTCAAGTTACACAATCAACTTTGTCAGAAAGAGCTCATGGAAGGAAGGCAAAAGACAAACTATTCATTAATGTTGCCGATATCTCGAGGATCAATGTTGGGGTGCACAAGTTTCTTTATGTGTCAAAATAAAGAGAATCTACTTAGGGATCATCATCATTGCCCTCGAGTCTGAGATCGCATAGTATTGCACGAGATATTGTTCTAACCTATCATGACATCTGAAATATGATCTTTACACAATGGTTAATATCCTTTGTTGTCAAGTGCTGAGAGGTTGCCTAGGTTGTCATCAAGTTTTCCTTTGTGCATTTGCCATTGATGACTCTAGGGACGTCCTATATATGCATATTTCTTTCAAATTCAGCGGTAAAGGCGTTCAATTGTCTCCCAAGCACCCACGGTTCGATTCCTAGCTATGGCGAATTTGCAGGGATTTTTCCTCCAAATGAGACTTGCAACTAAGGGATGCTGGTTTCTTGGCCGCTCGCCGCGAATGCTTCTTGATTTATCCTTGTGGCCGGTGGGAAACTTCTGTGGGGCCGGGCCGGCCACCACAGAGCTAGTCAATGAGGCTAACTGGTAGTTTTTTTTCTTTAAAATTCAGCGACATGGAATATATCAAGTATAATGAAATTATTATAATTAATTTTAACTTTGTATTTATTATATTGAATTTAATCAATTTTAAATTGTCATAATAAATTAATTTTACATTGTCATACTATAATCGGTTTTAAATCTTATATTATGTATTGAATCAAAGCCTGTAATATAATTTAACTTGAAAAAAATTGATTATCTTAAATTATTAAATAAAAAAAATTCTCACTTGAGGCACATGAGTTTCATCTTAGTATATTGTATTGTGTGATCCTTGAATCCCTTTTTTTTTTGCATCTTCACCTAAAAGAATACTTTAATTTTTTAAATTAATATGATATAAATTACACTAGGCACATGTATTGTGTGATCCTTTAGTTACAAAGTTAACAGCTTCATTTGCTTTGTTTATTTTCTTTAGCATGATGTTTGATCATTGCTTCTGACATGTTACTAATATTGTTCTTACAGTTTTCAAGCATGACTACTCCATCCAAAAAACCTTCTGGGGGGCAATCATCAAAGAAGGATACATTGAAATGGTTGGAAGAGATGGATGATGTGTTTGTTGATGCAATGATAGAACAGCAAAATAATGGTAATAGGGTGGATGGCATGTTTACTACAGCTGCCTACACACAGATGACCAGTATTTGTCAAGAAAAGTTAGGCATTTCTCTGACAAAAGATCATTTAAAAAATCGAATAAAAACTTTGAAAAACAATTTTGTTGCTGCATATGAGATTTTTAAGAATGCTAGTGGGGTTCAATGGTCCGAATCGAAGAAGATGTTTGATGCAACAAATGAAATATGGGATGAACTTATCAAGGTTTGTTGTTTCTTAAATTTATCTTCCTTATGACTATATATCATGTGATGCTTACAGTACTTGTATGTAGGTCAAACCACAGGCAAAAAAATGGCGGACCAAACCCATTCACAACTATGACAAGTTGTGTGTGCTTTTTGCCCCAGACCGTGCCACAGGTGATGATGCATTTGCTGGTGCATTCTTCAACAATGCACCAGAAGATGAGACTCCACAAGACCCCTTTCTGCAAAATAATGTTATTTTTGATGAGACACGTGATGAAGCAAGCTCATTTCAAGATGATGCAATTTCCAGCAAGTCCAAAAGGAAAAGATCAGCTGTCAGTGAGACTATTGATAAAAGGCTCCAGGATTCTGAATCAGGACTGCTTCGGATAGCCTCAGCCCTTGAAAATGGTCAGTTGACAATTAGGAAAGCTGACCGGCCAAGAGTCGAGGAGGAGTATACAAGAAAGGAGATCTTCACAGAGCTAGAAAGATTAGAAGTTGATCCTTCAAAGATTGTAGATGCATACTTGCTCCTCTCAGCAGATAAAGAGAAGACAAAGACATTTTTTGGAGCTCCTGAAGCATATAGATTGAATGTGATATATAGGATGATGTCTCAGAATTAACTGACCCAACTTAAACTTTTGAATGATGTGACTTCATGTGCATATTTAGCCGCCTGGTTGCTGGTTTAGAAGCTTAATTGAATGTCTCTTTGTAACAAAATATTTTATCTAACATATTTATTCTGTTTGGTACCATTATTTTGTAATACTGTCTAGCAAATTATGCCATGGTGCCCTAGTTTGTTGATGTTCTCACTTTTAGATTTGTATATGCAATCGTGATCAACTGTAATCATTCTCAAGTTTTGGTTTTATGAGCATTTACTGATGTTTAGATTCTTTTTACAGAGTATTTAGTCAAGAACTGATGTTTGCATTCAAATTTCAGAGCAATTCCTTGTACATTCTACTTGCAGAATAGCAAGTCTCTCTTTCAGAGGAATTCATGCAGTTTTAACAAGAATGTGATCCATACATAGTTGGTGCATACTTGTTCAGCAATGTTTGGTGGCCCAAAACTAGAGAATAGAAGACCTATCAAATTACAAGCCATTTTCCATGACGTATCACACTTTTAGAAGCTCATCAGTGAACTTGGTGAGGAACAATTTCGATATCTAGTTCTTTATATGCTGAAGCATGTTGAAATGAATGTGGCTTGTGTATTTGGAAATTTTGCTCTTTATATTTGCATCAAGTTTCACACTTGAGTTGTGAACTGCAACATTCAGTCACTTATACAGATTATTTTCCAATATTTTTTACCTGGAAAACTGTTCAAGTGCCATCTTTTGATTTAGTTGACTCTATCAAATATACTAATTGGCATTTTAATACTGTGCAAGGAAAAACTAATCATAAGCCAATTTTATAGTCAAATTGTTCAGATTTTCTGTGTGTTATCCAATCTGAAGTCTCTGTTGGTTCTCTATATGCTTGGTGTTATGCTAAAAGAATCAACCACACCAATTTACAAAATAAGCAATTATCTAAATGAAATTTCTGTCTTCTTGTTGTTCATTATGTAACAAGTTCCTTTTCAATTTATTTATTTTTCTTATGTATAAATGTTTAACCTAATTGCACATCATATATTAGATAGCAGGCATAGATTGGTGCCAGCACAGGCCTTGCTGGCAATGTGCTTGACCTGGCATGACACAATTATACTGACAGAGGCCAGGCAATGCCGGACCCTGTATACCCATTTTGATACTAGTATACTTGTGTAGAAAATAATAATATCCAAGCTCTTCATCACTTTTGAGTGATGGTTATTTGCATTTCACAAGGATAAAATGTGGATGCTATAGTTTGTAAGTATCCATCTACGTGAGGATATATAAACTTTTCCGATTCTGCTTAAATAATGCAACATCATGTTTTGTCAATTTACTCCTTCCACCATTAATAGTAACAAAGAATTGAAGCTTAACGCCCTGGACATAGTGCTGCGGTAAGGTGTTCAACAGTTTACACAAGCACCTATTGGTTCGAATTTCAGTTAGGATGCTTGTAAGGTATTTTTCTTGAGTGAGATGAAAAATCTGAGATGTTGCTGAGCGAGAAGCCACTCGCACATTCAGATTTACCCTCGGTGAACCAAGGGGGAAGACTGCCCGCCTTCAAATGAGAAGAGCAAAACCATAGGAATTTACGTTGTCTTGAGGAGGTCTATATTTTTTTTTTCAGCAAAAATGATCTAAACTGTTAAAATCCAATGTATAGTATGTTGTAGTAATTTTACTTAAAACGAAGTTAGGGTCTTATACTTTCAAATTCTGGACACACAAGCACTCCTATGCAATTCTTTCTCTAAATGTACATTTATCCAATCTTTTGTGTTCTTTAGATTCTATAAACTAATAAAATTCATTAAGCAATTCAGGTTTATAATATAGTTAATACATTCCGAGGCGGAGCTAATGTATGTTCAATGTGGATAGCTGCTCACACTGGCCTAGAAAAAAATGGTAGAGGAAAATTTTAAAAAATATTTTGAGAATAATGAACTCATTGGAGAAAAGAATATGTAATGAATTTTAAAGGTCAAACACACTCTACCAGAACTCACTCAGTTTGGAAAAATATTTTATTAGGAGTTATAGACGGATACAATCATATTAAAATTAATTTTCTACTAATTTACAGTGTAACATCGTAATCTATAAGAAGTGATTATCGTGTTGATTTATTCTATAATATTATTGATATACAATTTCTAGAGTTAAATGATTGTTTCTCAGAGGCAAGTACAAAGTTACTCTTTTGTGTAGCTTGTTTGTGCCATAAAATTCATTTTTAGCTTTTTAACAGAAAAAATTGATGCAACTAATTAAGTTTTATCCATAGATTTATCAAAATTTAATCTCAATTCTCCATCAAAATTCCAGACTCCATCCCGCCAACAAAGCACTTTGATAGCTTAGCTTGATAATTAATTGTTACTTACTTTTTTAAATATCCCCCTAGGATTTTAAATCCGATCATACCTTTCAGGATTAAAATGTAAAACTTTTCCTATTAATGGAGATGTGTTACTAGAGACTCAAACTCGATATTTCGGACAAAGCCAGCATCGTGCGAATTATTAAACTCGAGGTTTCTAAATTACATGACTCGAATGTTATAGTTAACCCTTATCTTTGTGATTAAATGTTAGCTTTGTTGAGAATTCTAATCCATAATATGCGGCAAAACCAATATTCATGGGTCCATCACAAAGCCCAACACTGAAA
>JBBPFQ010000050.1:5299306-5316066 GCA_037974815.1 Kaempferia elegans
AGTTTCAATGCCACGTACCCTCAAAGCCTCGAATTCAACCAAGCTTCGCGATGTCGTCAAGTTCCGTAAGGCGAAGAAACTGCCGACGGTGAATGAAAACATGAAGACGGAAGAGTTGGGCGCCAGGATGGAGATGGAGGACGAACTGGACGTTGACACGGATCTCATCTCGGACTTCCGAAAGCTGCCCTCTCGCTTGTGTCCCAGATCTAGAGTGCCTCTCCATCTCCGCCGCCAACAAAGGCATCGCGGAAGGCATAAGTCGTACATATATAGGAAAGAGCTTCGCCCCCGAGGTTGCCCCCGTGCTCTCCTCCCTCTTCCAGGTGCCCCCCTTGCTCCTGCTCACCTTCCTCTTTCGCCGCCTCCACGCCTACCTCTCCCTTCGCCTCCTGTTCCTCTTCACCCAGGCTTACCTCGCCATCTACTTCAGCTCGAGCTCCTACGCTTCTTCTACGCCACCTCGCCGACATCCTACACCTGGACGCAAGCGGCACAAACGATGGCCTACCTGATCTACTTGGTGCTTCAGCTGTCTGATCTAGTCTCCCTCTTCTCAGGCTGCAAAGACTCCCCCGCCACCTCCTCGTGCTCGTTCGCCCTGGCGCAGATGGTGATTGGCCTTGCGGTCGGCATCCACTACTACGCCGCAATGTTCCACCACGCGATGGAAGGAAATTAACTGGAATACTTGTTTCATTATTATTATTTATCACGCATAATATAATATTTTTAAAGGAAATTAAAAGCCTTACATAATCGCCGGTTAAATAAGTCTTCCGGTCATTTTCAACAGCGATTTGGACGGAAGGATGGATTTGGGAAAACGTTCGAAAATCGGAGGATTAAATTGGGTTGGATGAAACATGAGGGACGAAAATGGGAACGCGTCAAAAAATAAGGGACTAAATTGGGTTTTAACCCTATCAAGCACCATCAATCCAACAATCATTCTCATTGTCATTAACCCCTCAATCAAAACTCATTATCATTCTCATTGCCCCCATAAGAATTCAACTATGGTATCAAATGATGCGGCACAACGAACCAAGAATCTCAAACAGCAAGCAAACTAAGAGGAACATAATAGATTGAAGATGATTTGCATGATGGTTTGAGGAACCTTTTACTGAACCAAACTGGGCCACATCATTCTCCTAAAAATATGGTCTAGGTTACCCAATTTATAATGACTAATAGCAGCATAATAATAGCTCTCACAAAAATTTAAAAAAAGGAACCTAAAATAAAATATCTATTACATTATATAATCTTCAGAATCCAACTATTCTTCAGATTGAATTAGTTTATGTAATTACATACAGAACCAAAGGCGTGTATAGGGATCGAAACTACCTGTTTTCATAAGTCAATTGTAATCTTCATCAACCTATGCTTTGTTATTGAAATAGAAAAAAATGGATATTGATCTTAGCCTAAGACAGAGCAAACTACAAAAATTCAGGAGTTCAAGCAGCAGGATTATTTGTCAAAAAATGCCAACAAAAGCAAGATGGTCCTACAACATATTTGAGTTGACCTATGTTCAAGACATGGAAACAACATTCCTGAAGGCAGTAAAAAGGTACATAAGTTGGTTGTCTTTATGATTCCAGCAGTAATTAGCAATATAATCATTTCATTTATACAAAAGCATTAAACCTTAGTCTGTGCGTGTGCCTATCTACATTTTGCTTACCAATTAAATCGTGTTTCGTAAAAATGGGGCTCAACGATGGAAGGGAAAAAAGAAAACTCACAGCTTGTGCAGCTTCATCAATTATAACCACATCAAACACACGATTCATCCTAGTGAAGTGAACAGAACCACTAAAACTAAGAGTAGAAAACACCTGGTAGAGAGAACCAAAATCAGGGGAAAGACAGATGAAATTTGAATGAACATCTCAAGGAAAAACACCTAGCATACAATTGCTGCTTCGTCCAGTATCGCAGCTCGAACACGTTCTCGATCAGCTGCTCCTCCAGATCCATGTTTCGCTGCACCAGATGTTATGCGGTCTATTCCAGCAAGTTTTTGTTCTACCTGCAAAAAGGAATTTCAGGAACAGTGGCTTGGCTAAAATTTCAAAAGCATAAATCACAGTGGAGAAAATACACACAAGGTAATCCATGGAGACAGCTTGCACCAAATGATGAGCCTTTAGACCAATCCGTACAATCTTAGGATTATATATACGACCATTTTCATCGTAAATGCCTGAAAATGACAGATACGTCAACCAGATATATTGCAGAGCATCGTGAGAAAAAAATCAACGCATTGAAAAGGTATGCTAAAGTGCATTAAAACACAAAAATGTAAGCTGATTAGCACCTAAAATAACAAAACAAATAAAAGCAATAACAATGAAGCCATGATCTAAAAAAATTTACAAAGCCACAGGAAATATACAGAGTATCAGAGATACATAAGAAAAATATAATCATTCACATCAAAAAACACACTAATATAACTATTACACTATCCACACAAATTAATATATTATTTAATTAATACAAATAATCAAAATACAAATTATATAATTAACAATTAATTGATACATTGTTTATTAAATTATATAATTCATTTATGTATTATTTAATGAATAAAAATATATAAATAACTAATCTGTATATAATATACTCTATAAAATATATAATACATAATATAATATAGCATATAATCATATATTATATACATAACTATGTTGTATATAACAAATGTTATATAATACATATGACTATGTTATATATATAGATTATTTTGAGGGCAAGGTCATTTGCATCTCTCTATCCACAAAATTGCAAATACATCATCGACCTCTATAACTTGCCACCCCTTCACTGCCCAGCCTTCATCAAATCAAACCTACCACTGGAAAGGCGACCTTGTTAAATACCCTCAGACCACCTTACGTTAGATCCTCTTCACCGATGTACCTAGTTATAGTCCATCATCTAAGCTCCAAGCCTCCAACAGCTTTTATTAGTTCCAGTATACCTTCTCTCAATGATTACGAGCCTTTTTATAGTTTCTTCTCCTCTCTTCTGTCCCTCCCTATAACCAGCAAAATCATTTCAATTTTCATGGGTTAAGATTGAACAAACTCGTTTGATTTTCACAGAGACAAAAGAATGTACCAGCTACCTAAATTGGCACATTGACATTGTTCTAGCACAGGTGATATAGGCTTTAATCAGTTGTTATCTTGTTTCATGCTTCAAATCTCTAGAAGAATAATAAAATATCAGTCATGCTAAGCACAGGTGACACTGTTCTAGACGAACGACATAGGGTTCAATCACTTGTTGTCTCAATTCTCTAGCAGAACGATAAATATCAGTCATGCTAGGTAAGACGGCTCAATATTTCAAACTCTAGTTTAAACCATGAAAGCTCAATTGTGTGTCAATAATCACAAGCAAATATATGGAATGAAACAAAATCAAGTTTACACAGAAGGAATTATATGTTTACATGCATTTCCCTAATATATTGACCAGGTATTGGTGTCACAAGTGATATGTTCCTTTTCCTTGACCAATATCGAGTGAAAGCAATATAATATTAGAAAGAAGGGAGGATGCACAAAATTAAACGAAAGTGATGAAGCTCAAAATGAGAGTTGAGACAAATGGCAAGAGATGAGACACATGCAAAGGTTTTGCAAGAGGTTTACATCAGAGTGAGCAACAAAGCTATATTACATTTTTAATTTCAACAATGGATGCAATTAGCAAAGATCAAGAATAGATGACCATATAAAGGCGAGAAGAAAAGAAATGTTCAACAATAACAAATTGACTTAATATAAATTAATAGGTATATATACCCATATATACAATTAACTCCATCCATGGCAAATAAACTCCGCTATGGCCGGAGTAAAGCTCGGATAATGGAAGGTTGCGTTAGATTGTCAACGTAAAACATAAGTACATGTTATGCATGAATCCATCAAATTATTGTGGTAATGCTACGTTATGCAGGAAGAAATGCATTACAAGCCTAACTATAAGATCCGCTACAACTCTATGAGAACTTGAATAGATATTATAGGAATAACCGATTATCTTAGATAATAGATACGATGATTAGGGAAAAAATAATATTTTATATTTATAAAATACAAAACGGATAAGGGAGAAAGCATTTAGATTTTAAATTATACTACACAGGAAAGAGAAAACGAAAAATAGAATAGGTATTGTGGTAAATAGTTCATTAGGGGACAAGGTAGCAGTATTATAGTTCTGAAGATAATATTAATAAAAGAAATTATTGATGTAATTAGCATATATGTCCTTCAATTAAGATGAGATAAAAAACACTATACATAAATTTTGAGAAAACTTAGATGAGGTAGTACCAAAAAAAAACTAATAAACAAAATGATTTTAATAGACAAGATCTAAATGGACACTTAAGAGTAAGAAATGAGGAATATAATAAGATGCATGGGAGCTATGATTTTGGAATAAGAAATGAAGAAGAAAAAAGTTATATTGAATTTCACAATAGCATATAAATATATAATAATTAATAAAGAGGAATCTTGGCGTAATGGTAAAGTTACTTCCGTGTGACCTAAAAGGGCACGGGTTCGAGTCGTGGAAACAACCTCTCGCCATGCAAAGTAAGACTGCGTACAATAACCCAGTATGATCTGACTCTTAAGGACCCGCAATTTCGGGAGCTTCATGCACCAGACTACCCTTTATATGAATATATAATAATTAATATATTTTTCAATAAAAAAAAATACTTGGTATATTCAAAAGTGAAAATAATAAGTCGCAGGTTACCTTTCTTAAGGTCAGAAAGAGGGATAGAAAAATTTATAAAAATTATAAGATCGCCCTAGAGAAAAATTTAACCACCCGACATAGATTAATTGTGTCAAATACTTGATTCAATGATAATATTAGTAGAAGGAAAAAGTGAATGACTCCAATAATCAAGTGATGGAAGTTAAAGGAGGAGAAATAAAGTATCTTTAATGAGAGGGTAGAGCACAAGTATTAGACTTCTAAACGCTTGCATCAATAGCTTGATACAAAAGAAGATAAAAGGGATATTTATAAAAATAAGGGACATTTAAAACTAAAGCAAGAAAGAAGAAAATAAGCATTCTTACCCAAAAATAAGATGCATTAAAGATGAATCCAATATTGTACTAATGAAGGATGAGAAAATAAAATAACAATGGAATATATATTTTTTATAATTTTTTAATTAAGGTTTAATCATTTAAGTAACCAACTTAAGTTACGAAATTTAAGTAGGTAAAAATAAAAGATATAAATTTATAGAAGAATTCAAATTTCAGAAGCAGAACTAATATTAAATATAAATGAGATACAAAATAGAAAAGTCGTTAGGCCGGATGATATTTCAACAGAGGTATGGAAGTATATAAGGAAGTAAGGTATGGAATAACTTACAAAGTTATTCATGATATTGAAAATGATGAAAAACAAAAAGGGCGTACAAAATTGTGCAAACTATATGAGCATTAAGCTAAGAAGTCATACATGAAACTTTAGAAAAGTGTAATAGAAAAATATCAAGGAGATCAAGATGATTAAAAATCAATTTGAATCCATGCCTAAAAGCTCGAGATAAGTTATAACTCTTTCCGAACAACTAATTGAAAAGTATAAAAAAAAAAAGCAAGATTTACACGATTAGCAAAAGCTTTGGATAAGTCCCGAGAGATATTACGTGGAGAATTCTAAAAAAGAAAGATGTTATCATAGCGTATATTAAAACCATTAAGTCATGGTGTATGTTATTTATAGATGACATTGTTTTAGTTGATAAAACATTTGGAATATATACTAAGCTCGAAAATTAGCAAGAAACATTGAAAATAAAAAAATTTAAGCATAGTAGAGTAAAAATAAGAATTTTAAGTATAATACTAGTAAACGTAGCAAGATAATTGTTAAGAAAAGATATGTAAAGAGTAAGCTTACCTTTAACTCTAAGCAAGGTTTAAAATCTCGACTCGTGCTAAGGTTTCAGTCCAAGACTGGAACGATACGGTTTCAGTATCATATTGTGTCGTGCCGATACTGTTTCGGTATGTTTTTATTTATATATAATAATTATTTGATAAATATGTTTATTGTGTATAGTTTAAAATAAGTTGTATATTGATTTTATATAAATTCTCAATTATTGAATAACTTTATATTGTTAGAAAAAATAATTAAATATAATTTTCTAAAATATTTTCTAGACAGATCAAGTAGAGACATTCTACGATAAAATAAAAATACATATGACGGATCAATAGAAACATTCTAAGATAAAAAAATATATTTTTTTTATGGGTTAAGGAAGTAAGAATTTTAAAAGTAAAAAAGTTAAATATGTTAATATTCATGGATCTAAATTTTAAATTAATTATAAAATAAAAAATTAATATCTATAATAAATATATAAATTAATATAAAGATGTTACTTTATATATAATAATTATATAAAATAATTATTTATTTATTTAAATAAAATAAAATTTAAATAGTAAAAAATATCAATTAAATAGTAAAATAGTAAAAATATATAAAATAACAAAAATATCATAATATAAATTTGATTTTTTAGAAATTTTTAAAAAAATTAGATATTAGAATATAAATCTGAATTTTTATAATTGTTTTAGAATTTTTAAATGAAATTTAAAATAAAAAAATTAGAATATAAATCTGAATTTTATAATTGTTTTATAATTTTTAAATAAAATGTAAAATAATAAAATATATATTAAAATATATATTAGATTTATTATAATTTTTTTAAAAATTTTAAATACAATTTAAAACATTCAAAAATAATTTATCATAATATTAATTAAAATTTTAATTTTAAGTATATTTTTTATATATTTTATTGGGATAATTTAATTAGGCATTATAAAAGTCTGTTTAAAATATCACGCCTACCTTGAGAATTGTTTAAATTAATTAAATCTAAAATTTAATTTTAGCATTTTAGGGATCGCTTGCGAGGGCAGCAGCGTGCGATCGCGGAGGCAGCGGCGCCGAGGGCGTCGCGGATGCCTCTAACGGCGTCGAAAGTGTCCATCTTCTAGCGCCGCCGAAAGTGTCCGGGGACGATTCTGGCTCCGCTGGAGGCATCTCGCAACGCCTCCAACACACGTCGTGGGACGTTTCTGGCGGCACCAGCGACTCCTCCAGCGCTGCCTAGGTTGTCGCTCTTGCTTCAGGCGCCTCTCTTGCTGTCGCGGATGCACATGTGATACACGCCGAAACAAACGCCTGCAAGCTGTCGGTTTCAACTGGGTGGCGGAACGGTAAAAACCGTCTGTGTCGCCCAGCACATAACGGCATTCTTTTCCTTGACTCTAAGTATTTAGGATCTTTTTTTAAAAAAGGATGGAGAGATTGACAAAGATGTTTCACATAATACAAGTTAGGATGGTTGAAATGGAAGGGGCTTAAGATGTTCTTTGTGATCATAAATTATTTCTAAAGTTAAAAAAAATACAAAACAACAATTAGATGTGTTATATTATATAAAACATAATGTTGGGATGAAAACCATAGAGTTGAAAGGTGTTAAGATGGATGTACAGACATGTAAGGTTTGACGGGATAAAAAATGAAAACATTGGAAAGAAAATCAAAGTTGCGCGTATTAAAGAATAACTCTGAAAGACATTTAAGATGATATAGACATATACTTAAAGAATGAGAGCTTTAGCACAGCAGTAATGTTATTGTGATGTGACCTAGAGGTCACGAGTTCAAATCTCGAAAATAGCCTCTTGCAAAGCAGGTAAGACTGAGTACAATAAACCCTTCCCGGACTCCGCATTGGTAGGAGCTTCATACACCACAATATCCTTTTATGGATACATACTTAAACGAACAATAAATGCAATCATTAGGCTATGTGAAACCTTGACAAATACACACAATAATCAACAAATAAATAAATTAATTAATTAACCATAAAACAATATATAGAAGATGAGAATATAGTAGGGGGATCAAGCCCAAAGTGTAAAACGATTCATATAGTCAACCCTACTTGGTGGAATTAAAATTTATTTGGTGGTGGTGGTGGTGGTGGTGGTGGTGGTGGTGGTGGTGGTGGTTATACCCATATAATACAATTAATTGGTGCAGCACTGCAGCTTGTGTAATTATATAATAGATAAATTGCTTACACTTTAAAGATCAACAATGGATGCTGTAAGCCAAGGTCATAATTGATGACCAAAAAAAAAAAAGAGAAGAAAAGAGAAGCTCTACAATTCCAACTGAATTAATTATAAATAAGCAGGTGTATACCGTATAATTTAATTACCAGGAGCAGCTTGTTTATAACTTGATTTTGGCTTTGATTTGACACATCAAACCCATATAGAGACTAGACAATACATAGGCCTAATTCTATCCATTAGAAGTCTAATTAGGCCTTAGTTGAAGATGGTTTTGGGCTGTTAATGAAACCGGTAAATAAACCAAAATTGTAATCATGGCTTGAAGTCTTGAACTACTATAACTGCTAGTTGATAATAGGGCAAGGTACATTCGATCAAAAACCAACTCAACCTAATTGAAATCGGGTTCAACATTTAATCCATCCCCTAGTGGATCACCATTCCACCCCCAACCCCACCCCTTTTTCTCATCAGTATTATATATCTCAAGGAGAACCATGCAATATAAGTGGTGTGACAATTTTTTCCTCGTACATATTTGTGGAACTTCTTAGCTTTTTTATCCTTTCTCATTACAATTATTTATGCAGTTTTCTAATCCAGAAGCATATCCAAGCCTTTTCACATGGTAACACATATTTGAGAAAAAGAAACAGAACACTGCAAAATTGTGAACAACAGACAAGAAGAATGAGAAGGGACGAGAGGAAGAAAACAGGAGTTGGATTATGGCATTATGCCTATGAATTTTTACTGATCAAGGCTAACAAAAATCAGCAACTTATCAGTCAAGGCCTAGCATTCAGGAGGCCTCCCTCAAATTTAGGGTTATGCATCCTGCGTTCTGCATTGTGCATAAGATCGACCTTACAATAGCAAAAGGCTCAGGTTACAAATGAGTTAGGCAGACTACCATGACATTTTAATATAGCACCATTATTTGGAAGAACACCATCAGCTAAAAGTTATTATCTATATAAAAGGTCTATCAGGAAAAAAAAATATATTCGCAACAAGAGATGTAGATTGCTCTTCCAGAGGCTTAACCAAACAAAAAAAGAAATCTGTAAAAAAATCTGTCAATAAATATTCAAGAATAAGCAAAAAGAAAAAGAAAAAAAGTATAGGTACAAGTAGAGCTCTCGCCTGTATGTAAAAGCCG
The DNA here is from genome assembly GCA_037974815.1 of Kaempferia elegans. NCBI lineage: Eukaryota > Viridiplantae > Streptophyta > Magnoliopsida > Zingiberales > Zingiberaceae > Kaempferia > Kaempferia elegans. The sequence continues at coordinate 5,308,670 of JBBPFQ010000050.1, forward strand.
CAATACTATCTCATCAAGTGCTGAGTTTGATGGAGCACAAACCAACACGTGTACACGATATTTTCGGTTAGAATTGACAACCTCAGGTTTCTAAAAAAAATAAAGCAAGGTGATATCACTAAATAAATTATGCATCATAACAAAAAGTTTGTGGATCTACCAATTCATTTCCAGTGGGATAAAAACCATCATCACCATCAACAGGCATAATTATATCTCTTGGGTTAGCACCAGCCAGCCATGGAGATGCTTTTTTCCAGTGGCAATACCTGAGAATTGAATTTTCATCAAAAGTAAGAAACAATTGGCATAAAGTATTGGTTCAACTACATAATTTGCTCAATGGTTACATCATCTACAGTGCATAACACCAAAGGAAAGACAAATAATTGAGCACAGAAATTGCACAAATCAAATATTACAAACTTTCTGCTCTGATGCAATCCCATAAGAGGGAGTTGAGTTAGAGGAAATATGCCTAAACAATTTAGAACAATGATAAAATCCATCAACAAGACCATAGAGATTATTTGCAACATCCTTTATAATTTTGACCATTTCAATGCCTAAACCCTGAACTTCTACAAGGTTCCTACGTAGCATGTATAAATGCTGAAGCAACAAAATAAATATCCAGAATATTGAGGATAAATAATTTCTAATCTAAAACTGCAAAATTACTACTGTCAAAATTGTAGAGAAAAGCATGTAATAAAAATCCTCTAGAAAATCCGCAAGAATTTGGTCTACAAAATGAATGATGATATCAAGTACTTGCACCATACTTTTCTTCAATTTGCATCTCTGGCAAGCGTTTTTGAGCAGAGAAACCACCCCTGACCAAAAGTATTAATCCATTACTTTTCAAAATTTGAAACAAAAAGGAAAATAACCTCTTAAGTACATTAATTATACTAATAGAAATAATCAACCAAAGAGGATTCAATGATGACTATATCCTCTTGGACAATGTAGCAGATCATAAAAAGTGAATACGTACTTTGATTGCCCTCTTTCAGGAGATGAATGAAGAACAGCACTTAGAAGACCCAGAATTGTCTGAGTTTTTCCTGTTCCTGGTGGACCCTAGGAAACAAGATGTCAGGAGGATCTGGATAAATGTTTTACAGGCATACAACAACAACAACAATCAAGCTTTATCTCAGTTTTAACTATATGAACCCTCGTCTACAACAAGACAATAAAAATAAGGGCATGAAAAGTTTTGGACTGGATGCCTTGTTTATGATATCAGTGAGAATTTGCACAATCTTTTGTGATGCACTTATCACAGTCTTCATCTTAGAAAACAGATTGATGCATAACTATAAGAATATTCGCTGGAATTGCCAGAAAGGTGGAAACTTGGAGTGCCAACATGCAAGAGGACCAAATTAGTCCTCAGCAATTGTAAAAGTATTGTTGGTTGATTGTAATAAGAAAAATAGAGATAAGCAATTTAGTCAGAGTCTTGAAACAAATGTAGTCAAAACCCTACCATGAATGATTTTGTTTAAATTATTCGACAAATGCAGAACAGATGCAAATTGACTGTAAAACTCCTCCCATGGGACTGATCTTGATCTAAAATACATTTGAATCAAAAGTCTTAAAAAATAATATTAGGAGCCTAGTCTTTTATCATCTATATATTTCCATAAGTATTGGTATACATATTGCTCAGTTGAAAACAGTCCAGGAAATAAAGTCAGCCATACTTGTATTAGAACAAAAGTTCTACGTGACAGGCCTGCCTGCAAAAGAGAGGTTAAAAGGTCAGCACCATGAATGTACAGCTGTCTTAAGAATATTACCAGTCTTATATGGTACAAAAAAAAGACATACACGAATAGCATCTACTTGTGACTGATTTAGATTGCTAACGAGGTTATCCATGAGTGGTCTAGGAACATTCCAACCCCAAGGTTCATTATCTCCATGGTGTGACTTTTCACTTGCTGATAATATCAAGTCCTTGAATGGAAGAGATGAAACAGAATGCAGACCCACAAATTCTCGCATGATAGTTGATAAACTACAAATCTGACAGAATCAATATCAATAAGAGTATTCAGCTTCCAAAAAAGAAAATGAAAATTTCTGTAATATTATTAAGACTTCCTATGCTACAAACAACCATATCAGAAAACTTAGTCTCAACTCTTTGAGATTATTTGCATGGATCATATCCTACTACTAAATTACCACACCATATATTTTAACCGAGGTTTAAATTATCTTATTGTACCGGGTAGCTCGGCAAGTATAGGATGCTCGATAAATCAGCACAGGTCCCCTCTGATTTAGGAAGTTTATGTGTGAACTAGAAGTAGCACCAATACAAGCTCAAGTGCACAATGGGTATAAGTCATTGCACAATGTTCCTCATATATTGTCACCAATTAAGCATTTAACCTTCTATATGAATAGCAAATTAAACCACCATGTGTCCATTTATTTATGCGTAAATCCTGCCGACTGACCACATATAATCTGTCAACTGTATCTTGCATTTGTGTTGATCTTCAAATGCACATAACACCCAATTTTCTGTTTATCTTCTCCTCACCTCACGTGTTATTACCAATTGTTCTTCATTATGTTCAAAAGATAAAAGTGACATGATTTTTAAAACTATATTTTTCCAGAATTTGAAAAAAAAATGCACATGTTAAATACTCAATTAATATTTGATTAGAATATTTTTTAAAATATTAAGAAAAAGATGTTCTCAAAGGCCATTAATGAAGTTTTACCTCAAGTCTATCTAATTAAAAAGCAGTTTTATTAAACAACTGGAGCTTTCTTATACATGTTCCATAGTATTAAGGTTTGTCTGAATATGAATATATTGATATTTGTTGTAAACCTACTGGCATTTTTGCATGTTCACTCTTTGATACTGCGTCCAGTTTCAAGGATTATTATTGAGTTGGTTGGAACAGATATTTAGAGTGTTGATGATATTCGTTTATTTGATATGTTATGCTTTGGAGCTAGTAGTTATTCCGTTAAGATCAAATCCTTCTATGTGATATCTAGAACAGATAGGTTGAGCCTTGGCAAGGGTTAACATAAATGACCGAAGATACTATAATTAGTTCTGATTATTCAAGGAATTGTTGGAAAACAAGTGACCTAAGAAGGAAGCGGAAGCCAAACAGCTGGTCCACTGACAGAAATTCAAATGGCATTGGGTCCTACAGCCCCATATTGTAACTCAACTAAACAAGATTTTAGCATTAAAGAAATGATATATAAGGTAGAACTCAAGGATGTGATTGCTACCTACACATTAGATCAATCTATTGTGAACTTTGATGCATTAAGGGACGAGCTAAGTGGAAGAGGCAGGGTCAATTGACCTCATGAAGTTTAAATGTGTCGATATTAAACTTATGTAATAGGAAAAAAAAATTTCACTGTGTTCATATATTTATTTTATATATATACCATGTGAATAATTTCTGGATATTTCATCATACGGTTTAGTAAAAAATCATATATTTCAAATTTTAATGTTTATTTTATATTATTAGGCCCACTCAAACCACTTCTTGGCTCCTCCACTCGATGTCTTACGAATACTAGAAAGTGGTTCTTCAGAATGTGAAACAATTGTCCATACCATGGCACACACAATGGCATTCATCCTCCTTACTAATCAATCATAGAAAGTGATTATAGGTGCCAACATGTATCATGATTGCAAGTCACAGACATTATTTTCTTATGCTTGGTTAAGAAATAATGTATAGATTATACAAAAGCTACAAAAATATATATATAATGCAGAATGACTGTTATTTCCAAAGAATTTAAAAATTATGGAAAAAGAAATAATGCTGCAAAAGCATGTGCTAGGTAAATAAAAGAATTAACCTAAAGCTAATGGTTTTTCCCTTACTTTAGTGTCCAAGTAATTTCAATATGGAGTCCACAGAACTTGAAAACAGCAAATTACATGTCATTAGAGGATAAAAAGTGCAAACTTACTTTTAGAACCCATAAGAAACTCTCTGTTGCTTTAAAAACAGAAAGCATCTTCAACAACCTGTGGCTGGGTTCAGGTTCAGCTGTCTCAGGATGCTTGACCTCTCCTGCAAGGAAGGTTCGGAGCGTAAGAGTTTCTCTACCTCCACGATTTTCAACCAGTGCAAATGCATACGCCTCTGGTGCTAAACCCTCTTGGAACTGAATGATGCAAAACAATTCCCACCAAAATGAGAAACATTATCGTTTACTGTTATAATTAATATGAGGGATACAACAAATAATTTGACCTTAGTCTTTGAAAGGAGCAACAGATCATTCTCTGACACATCTCCCCGAAATTCATCCAGAACAGCTAATGACACCTTATGAAACCCATCTATTTCATTGCAAGAAGCCACTGCGCCCTTATGCCAATCCGTTGCATCTAGCAGCATAAGAACAAAAGGAGTGAAAGACTAAAATTTAAAGAACCTGCAAATGATCAGTCCTATAGGATAGAAAAAGGAGCCACCTTCGTCATCATTGCCTTGGACAATCTGGGCCTTGACCTCCTCAAAGAGAAGAGGCTCGAATATACTAATGTACTCGTCAACGTCATTGAAGGTGTTCGTCACACGCTTCAGCTTGGAAGTGGACTCATTCCGAGCATTTTTGTTCTTCTAAGGAAATTACCGAGAAAACATCAGGAACCGAGTAGGGGAAAAAAAGGAGAGACGAGAATAAGAAACAGTACACCGGTTTCTCTAACGAGGCGGAGATAGTCCCAACCGAGGACGATTCTCTGGAAGCGATGGAGTGTTGAGGGAGAAGATGTAGAGGCAACGGCCTTATCCACAGCCATCTCCCTGCCGCTCGGGAGTAAAACCCTTGCTCGAGAGACTGGTGATAGATTGCACGTCGATTAGGGAACAATTTGTTCTGCGCAATAAAAAGGAACGCCCAGTGCTTGCGGCTTAATGCCTGCAGCAAAGTTACTGTTACGGAAGGAGATGGCGAACGGAGAACTACCTGAAACAGAACTAGGCGAATTCGAAGAACTCGTCAGAAGAGGCAATCCAGCGCCAACCCAGCGTCGTCGAGTACATAAGAGATAACCACTTCAGAGGAGATCCTCCTTTCCGTAAAGCCGCGAAGAGGCCACCTTCGGCGAGTCGTCAGAGGAGGCAAAGACGCAGCCGATGCTTGAGCACCGCAACGTGACCACCTCACGGGATGGAGAAGAGGAGATGGCTGCAAGCCGGGAGCGAGCGTGGTTGAGGGTTACGTGCTCGCTCGCTTTACGGCCGTCGGGTTGAGACGCGCCGTCGTTGAGGGTTTTAAAGAGGTTATACAATTTTATGTGCCATATTTTTAAGAAGTCCTTGATAGTTTTAAGTTTTAGGCATCTTTGATAATCGATTACTTTAAATTATTTTCGATAATTTAACAAATAGTGAAGGTAGATTTTTTTTAAAATCATACTACTTTGATATTTATCAAATGGTATACATTTTTAAATATATTATCTATTTTATTCTCTGACAATTAACTTTTTTTCTTTTATATGTCATTTTCTCTCTCTTTTCGATTTCCTCTCTAATTTTTTTCTCTCATCTATTCTCGGTCCACTCGCTTTTTTTGCATACATACATACATACATACATACATACATACATACATACAGTGGATCTGATATGCAAATCATATAATACCCATGATATATAGAATTTAGTTACTTTTTTATAGTATTTTAATACATTTACAGAAGCCGAAATAAATAATATATGACCTATTTAAACTCTTTGCAAATTAAAAATTCACAGGAATTAAAATGGATGCAATCGAAAATCTCTAAGTCCATCAGTGGGTTTCGATCAGTCCCCTCAGGGCATGCGGTGGTTAAGGCATGGGAGGTTATCACATAAGGTCTTGAGGTCGAAACTTGGTGTGTCTGAGCATATCTCCCCCATGCATTGATCATTTGCATCAATGACTAATAGTCACCCGTGATTTACCTCCTCCGTGTTGGCTTAGGGACGAGTTGGCATGGGCATTGGGGTGAGCGAATTATCTTTTGTCACATCAGCGAGTTCCGAGCGAATTGTTTATTTTGGCTTTTCGAGGTGTTAAAATGTATCAAGGAAAAGTCGAAAAAACTTCCACGTTGGGTCTGATATGAATCAAATCAAGTCCAATGTTTGTCTGATATGATTCCATATTAGGCTCATGCATAGGGATTTTTTTGCCGATTCATCTTTATTGCATTTTTATAGCTCTCGAGAAGCTAAAATATGCAATGGATAACATATTTAAATTCTTTGCAACCTCAGAAATTCACAGGAATTGAAATGAGCGCAATCAGAACTCTATAGGTCCATGAGTGGATTTTGACCGGAACTCACTAATAGACTTAGATAGCTCTGATTACGTCCATTTCAATTTCTATGGATTTATGAGGTTACAAGGAGTTCAAATATGTTATTCATTGTTTATTTCAACTTTTAAAAGTGTTTAAATGTAATAATCAATAATAAACAAAAAATTTCACGTTGGCCATGATATGGAATCATATCATACCCAATTTCATATTAGGCTCATGCGTAAGAGTTTAGGATACTGTGGTGTTAAGGAGATTATAAAGAAATTCTAGTATCAAGGGGTTAATTCAATTTAATTATTTTAATAAACTAATCTAATTGACCAAACTAACTTAATTAACCTAACTATTCAATTTAATTAATATAAATAATCTAACTAATCTAATTTAAGGAATTAATCCAATTAATTTAATTATCTAAATTAAACTAACTAATTTAATAAATTCAATTTATTTAATCTAATTAACCGAATTAAACTAACTAATCTAATAAATTTAATTTATTTAACATAATTAAACGAATTAAACTAACTAATCTAATCCACTTAAATACCTTAACGAACATAATTAATCTAATTAATTCAATATAATTAATATAATTAACCAACTTAACATAACTAATCATAGAGACGTCAGAACTACACATTAACACCATAAATACCTTCACTGCACTACCCTATTCAATTACAAGTCAACTTTTTAAAAATCTAAAATCCCTAGGTCCATTAATGAGTTTCAATCAAAACTCATTGATAAACCTAGAAAACTCTAATTTGACTCATTAAACTCTTATGGATTTTTTGCCATGCTCCGAATCCAAATATGTCTTTCTTTACTATTTTAAAAAATCAACACCATAACAGTACTGGTGTTTACATTGTGGTGCAATTTTTAAAAACTAACACCATTGTGGTGTTTGTGTTTAAAAACCAGCACCTTAAATACTAGTACCGCTGTGGTGCTGGTGTTTAAAACTAACACTGTTGGAGCAATCTAAGTACTATAAGTTTTGATGTTTGGGTAAAGGTTTAAGTCAGAGTTTGCA
>JBBPFQ010000050.1:5316604-5331717 GCA_037974815.1 Kaempferia elegans
TAATATCAACTTCTTATATATATATATATATATAATAAGATAAACGAGCCTCTTAACGAACATGTTCGCGGGCCTATAAACGAACATGTTCGCGAGCTCACGAATCAAATACTATAAAGCTCGAGCTCGGCTCGATAATGTTTTCGAGCTCGAAATCAAGCTCAAGCTTGACTCGTTAATATAATCAAACGAACTCGAACGAACTTTTTTTTTTTTTGAACCGAGACCCGAATAGCTCACGAGCGGCTGGACTCGTTTCCACCCATAGACATGTCCGGATTAGTAGTCCAGGTCTTCTAAATCTTTGTTTTCGGCTGGATCTAAATCAGGAGGGCCGTTGGATTAGGATGAACGAGTTCATAAATTCATAATATGATTAAACGGTCATCCTAATTTAGGACTAGAAGGTGACCAGGCATTTGAACCAGGAACGGGAACATGAGGTGCATTTCTTTGCCTTTCATTAGCAACTGTACAAAGGCCAACTCAGCTCAGCTCACTAAAATAATTGGACAGACAACTAACTCTCTGTGTATATATGAATATGATCCATGGCGGCAGTAGAAGAAGTAGTGAAGAAGACGAAGAGATGGGAAACAGCCTGCGGTGTTGCTTAGCTTGCGTGCTCCCCTGTGGCGCTCTCGACGTCGTCCGCATCGTCCACCTCGACGGCAACGTCGAAGAGTACAGCCGCCCGGTTCACGCCGGCAAGATCCTCTCCGCCAACCCTCACCACGTCCTGAGCACGCCCTGCTCGCAAGGCGTGGCCACCCGCAAGATCCTGATCGTGTCGCCGGAGACCGAACTAAAACGGGGCCGAATCTACTTCCTCGTCCCAGGGACAGCGTTGCCGTCGCCGGGGGAGAAGAAGAAGAGGAAGGTGTCGCGGAGGAAGCAGAAGCTGCAGAAGGAAGCAGAGAGTGTGATGCACCTGGAGTCAAAGGCGGCGTGCCACCTCCGCAGGCGGCGCGGCCGCGTCGGCCTGTGGCAGCCGAACCTTGAGAGCATATCGGAGGACTGAAAAAGGATTACGACCTCTGTTTTTCTTCTTCTTCTTCTACATGGCTCAAAAAGCTGATCAATTTCCAACCCATGCGCATTCATTCATTCATTCATCCATGGCTTCTCACAAGATACAAAGAAGAGTGAAGAGTAATTAGACAATACGAAGGCAGATTCTGCGTTTAGTTTTCAGGTTCATCTTCTCAAGTAAAATTAACAGTGAGAAGTGAAAGAAAACACGAGACCACTTTTGATTCTTCAACTGTACATTTCAGAAACTATAAAGAGGTGAAAATTTCAATATCCAAATTTGTCATTTAATGCAGCTAATTTGGATCCTTCCTGGTCGATCCAAGTGACATTATAATTCTGAAGGTATTCTGTCAGTTGATTACAACCTAAATTCTCAGTATCATGGATGTGCCTACACTGTAAGCCTTACATAGAACATAGGGAGACTTGAGAGAAAGAACAGGAATCAAGTAGTTAGAGAAGTCATGTCTGTTGCTTCTGCAGTAACAAATAATTGGGTCAATTGCTACTACATTTCTCATAGCCTGTACCACTTGTGACAAATTTGTTATGAGCTTTTGAAAATAATTAGTTCATGGTGGACTATAAAATCATCTTATCAGACGAGTAACAATCTTTTTAAAATTTATTAACTGGAGATGTGTGGGTATGCCTAATCATCATTAATCAACCTCATCTTTTACTTAGTTTTCTCATTTGACAAACGATACATGCCATGACGTGGTGTTGGATTGATGGTGAAGCTAGGGAATAATTACTCAATGAATCTTGACCTGTTGACATTTCTACTCGCCAAACATTCAGAATTTCCACTACTAAGCATTTGATCAATCTTGATATGTTGAACTTCCACTTGTAAGCATTCAATCAGACTTTCATGATGCCAACACCTATTGAACTCTCTAATGTCAACACTATTGGACTTCTCTAATACCAATACCTATTGAATTTTATTCCTTGTCAACACTTATTGAACTCATCCATTATCAACACTTGTTGAACATCTTCAATGCCAATATTTGTCACACTTCTCCAATATCCATTCCATGTTGGTCTATGTCTTTGACCAAACATCAAATTACTTTGATCTAACGAGATCAAGCTAGAGTATTATTGCACCAACACCTGATAGATAAATGAAGAGGTTAAAAATAATGTTGAAAGCGCACCCATATACTAATTCTTAAATAATGAAATATAATTTTGTTTGAGTGAACTAGTATCTTACAATTAATTGGGATATAAAGCTAACAGATGAGAAAGACAAAAAAGATGATTAGGCATATGGACACGCTATCATAATATATCTATAGGAATCTAACCATCATAGACAATGGAACAAAAACTGGAATATAGGAATCTAACCATCACTCTCTAGATCTGCTCTTAGCACAAACCATGTGAAAATAGGACACGTGTGGCCAGTTCTTGATAGCCACGTGTGCCCCATCTTAAGCCAAAAATAATTTTAGTAGAACAAACAGCTGGCAAGTGTGGGCTTCAATTCATAATAGCACATGCCATGAATGTATATAGCTGGGAGAATAATCAATGCGAAAATAAATGTATATATGGACCACATTTAAGAGTTCATATCCGTAGCATGCTTCAGCCAGTACTGACTGTACTAATTGTAAGATATTGCCTAGAGGAATAACAAAATACTTAATATCTTCATTCGCCTTGGCTCATTGTCCTTTGCTACTTCTTCTTAGTTGGCACAATGTATATCGCCAGCACTTGTGTTTGTTTAGTTGGAGTGTTAGTAGATAGATAGAAGACAGGGTATTGGATATTAGTAGCATCAAGAGATTAGTTGAATATGAATATAGATAATAAAGGAAGTGTCCTATCGTAGAAGAGATAAAAAAGGAAGAACCACAGCTTGCTCGTACCTTCCAGACTGAGCAGAGCAAAGTCCCACCTCAAATGAGTCCTAAACCACCTCGACCCATGTGACTTCCACCTCAGGCGTCGAACTCAATGATCCAGTTTAAGCTGAACTACGACAGCACAGGTTGTAGATTACTGAACATCACCAACCTCCAAAGTTAGACTTGTACTCATCCAATTACGAGCTAACATTGCAGTAGATAGGAAAGAAATTGTTCATTCTTTTATACTAAATTTCAGTAAGCAAACAATACCTAGACACCATGCGGTTAGGAATTAGATAAACTGCAGTAGATAGATCAGAGGGGAAATATTTACTAACAAGAGTTGCCAGCTACAGCTATTTTGACTAGTTTCTAGTTAATTTAAAACTTATAACTCAAGCTACGACTTAGTGCAGAATCTTATTACCAACAGACAAGAATTACTTGATTGTGATATAAAACTCCAATTAGCTGTCACACTAAATTCTTTGTATGTGAACTAATAAAGAATACATGCAGGCTAAAGTCAAGTTTAAGCTGACAGTACTAAATATCAATTAGTCTCGTAAGAATATAATTAAGCATTATAGAAATATTTTACCAAAAAGATAACTCAGCTGGTAGGTACCATTTCCGTACTTGACGAGTGGGGTGAATCTCTTCCTCTTTCAAATGAATCATCTTCTTAATATTGTGGACTAATCTTGCGAGAATCCTTTATTAGAAGAGAAACCATACAAGTACTTAACATTCATCCATAACATCTGCAGAACTAGAAGATTACATGAAAGTAGCACGGGGAGACACAGAACTGAACTGCAAACATCAAATGATTCCTCAAAAATTCAATTTCAGCGAGTGTGATTAGTAGAAGGCTTCAACTTCAAATAGCTAGACTTTGGCAAGAAAATAAAGGACTACTAATATCATTACCACTGTTCTATGCTACTTGATAAAAATAGTTTAATTGGTGATGCTTGATAAATTCATTAATGGAAGTCTGACAAACCTTCATACAACTGCCACCACCTTTCAATCTTGAGCTGGACATGTTCTGGTTTTTATTAATCTTTCATATTTCTGCCACATAATAAACATATTCGCTTCTAATCCTCAGTGAAACTATGTAGCACAACTTATGTTTAGTGATATATGGAGTCTCAACATTGGAACAATTTCAGGAAATTTAAGAATGTGAAGGAACTAGTTAAGATTTATGAAAGGAACAGTATGTGAAGAGTAGCATTCATATGAAAGAACTGGGTAAAGATGCTAAAAAGAACATGGTGAAGAAACTATTAATTAGTTTGAACCTTTACATTCCAATAAACAATAGAGTGTGCTTCATAAACCAATTAGCTTGAAATAAATCATTCATTCTATTATGCTCTGCATCTTTTGTGAACAAAAAATCCCATGAAAGTGAAGCTAGGGACAGTGTGGTCTGAATATATATAAACCACAATAAGAAAATTTGATTAAAGGCGTCATTTATTAAACAATGAGGGGATCTCACAAAAGAAATAATACATTATCATAACTTTTCTACAGTACATACATAGAAGAAGACGCAATCACCTGACTACTGAACACAGTTTATTTTCATATTGTGCTCAATCTAATATGTTTTTTGAAGAATCAATCGAGCTGTAATTGCTGCACCCTCTTTTTTTAAAAAAAACAAACAAGTAACTTCATCTCTTCAGGTACATCAATCAACAAGGAAAGAAAACAAGAAATTAGTTGACACCGTGATTTATAGTAGCTCAGTAATTTTTATCTTTTTAACCCGTTGTCTTAAATATCAATAAGATTATGTTATTTCACCAATAATCATTACAAGAACAGGAACCATCTTTAAAACAGTGGAATCTGTTATTGTCTCGAATTACTACCTCACGTTTGGTGATATCTGATATGAGTTTAATTGCCGCATGACAATCGTTGCATATGCGAAGGTTTTTCACCACTCTGATTGTGTCTTCAGGTTCCGTACTAATTAGACAAAAAGCAATTGCCAACTTTTCACTATGATGTCCAACTGAAAGCTCTTTCTCTTCCTCTTCTATGTCAAAGAGAACTACTTCTGTTGTTGGCATGAACCCCTTTTCTTTTAGCTTCTTATCCAACTCATCAAGCTTAAAATAAATTTCTTTGGCCAGTGGATGTGATGTATCCCCTACATGGAACTCATGTACGATACCTTTCAACTCAACCCAACTACAACCAGGTGTCTTTTGTATTCCTTTTTCTTTCATGAGCAACCTCAACTTTGCAGAGTTATCCCATCTCCCATTTGCAGAATATATATTGGATAGCAAAACATAGTTCCCAGAGTTTTCAGGCTCTAAGTAAATAAGTTTCTTCAACACATGCTCAGCCATTTTAGTGTCACGATGCAGCTTGCAGCCACCAAGCATGGCTCCCCAGACAACAGCATTAGCCTCCATAGGCATTTCATTGATCAACTGATATGCCACCTCTAGCAAACCTGCACGACAAAACAGATCAACCATACAACCATAGTGCTCAACTCTGGGTTTCAAAGAGTAGATTCCGCTTATGCTATTGAAAAATCGCTTGCCATCGTCCACTAACCCATTATGTGAACAGCTGCAAAGCAGTCCAATGAAAGTGTTCTCATCAGGCTGAATTCCCATCTTCTCAAGTTGAGTGAAAAGACCAAATGACAACTTCCCATATCCAGTCATAGCAAGGCCAGAAATCATTGCATTCCAAACTATAAGGTCTTTTTCCACCATCCACTTAAAGATACACCAAGCTTGAGTAATACTTCCACATTTTGTATACATATCGATCAATGCTGTCCCTAAAACAGGGTTCATAAGGAAGTCCTTTGCATCCATTAATTGGCTGGCTTGTCTGCCTAGTTCAAGAGCTCCCAATCTGGCACAGGCTGAAAGCACTCCAACCATGGTGTAGCAATCGGGTATGAGGTTGGCAGTTTGCATTTTTAAAAACAGATCTAAGGCCTCTCGAGGAAGCCCGTTAGATGAATACCCACATATCATCGCACTCCAGCACACAACATCTTTTTCCACCATCTCATCAAATACAACTTGAGCCTTGTTCATGCTTCCAAATTTAGCATACATGTTCACCAGTGAAGTGGCAACGAATAAATTCCTGTTCAATCCATGGTCTTCCACGAATCTATGTATCCATTCCCCAGTCTTTGAGTCCCCTAACTGTGAACAAGCAGTCAGTATCCTGACCAAAGTAAAGCTATCTGGTGCTAAACCCGCAGACAACAACCTTCTGAACATGTTGATGGCCTCCTCTAGCCTCCCATCAGTAAGATACACGCTAATAATCGAAGTCCAAGAAACAACATTTCTAACAGGCATTTCCTCGAACAGCCTCTCGGCGTAATCCAGGAAGCCACATCTTCCGTAAAAGGAGATCAAACTCGTCTTGACGAAAACATCTTCCTCAAGCCCCGCTTTTAGAATATGAGCATGTATCTGCATTCCAAGTTCAGCGTGCAGAAGCCTTGCGCAGGCCTTGAGGACTAAAGGCACCGTGAAGTTGTCAGGCGACGGACCTTCCTGCCTCATGAGGGTGAAGGAGCGCACGGCGTCTTCCATTTGTTGGACGGAGACGAGGCCTCTAACGACGGCGTTCCAGAGAAAGATGTTGTGCGATTGATGGGCGGCGCGGAAGAGGAGGAGAGCGTGGGAGGATTGACCAACATCGAAGTAGGAGGCGAGGAGAAGACAGAGGAGATGTGAGTTATGGGCGAGGCCGAGGCGGAGGGCGCGGGCATGGATGGGCTTGGGCAGGTTGCGTCGTCGAGTTAGGAGGAGGAGACGCTCAAGGTCGGACGCAGAGGAGGCGAAAGATTCTGGGCCGGCGACGGCGGGGACAGCGCCGATCATTTCCCGCCAAATTATGAATGACTAATGCTTCATACGCGTATGTATACGTTTCGTCTACGTTTGTTGCCTAATTTTTGGAATTTATGGATCTCATTTCTTTTTCTCAACTGGTTGGAGATTTTTCGGCAATTAACTGCTTAAACACGTTTTCATAATACCTAAAATAATAGGCATTCAACTTTCATATTTACTAAAATATATAATTAAGTTTCCAATGTGCGTTCCTTTTTCCTCATAATTGATAATATAAAATTCATTAATTTTGATGAAGCTTTAACTTAGCTCATGTACCATATCAATACTTTGAATTTAGCTCATCTTTTCACTTGTGTTTAATACGTCTTAATATACATATAAGTGTACTTAGAATATTTTTTTTAAGGCTTTCACCGAATTAGATTTTGACTTTAGAGTTTAGAGTTAAGTTATAATATTAAGCAAAAAAAATTAAATTGGAAAAAAAAATTGTGCACACGGGGTGTGCTCCCCATCTTATGTCGCACACCCTGTGAACACCAAGCGTAATTATTATTTTTTTAAAATTTAAGTTCTCGGTTATCCCAAAACAACATCACAAAACCATAATAAAATGACCAACATCGTTGTGGTATTGATTTTAAAAAAAAATAAAAAATGACATATATATTTAGAATCTGGAGGTACTATAAAAATCAATCGAAGTTGGAATGAGTTCAATTGAAGCTCTTTAGGGGATTTGTATTTTTGAAAAGTTGACATGTCATAAAAGAGGGTAGTGCAATGAAGGTATTTATGATATCCATATCTAATTTTGCTGGTTTTTGTTGGGGTTGCAAGGTTGCAAATATAGTCCCACATTAAAAACACATGAGAAATATCATGAATTTATAAGAAAAAGATATCTTCATTTGTATGAGGCATTTTCAGTGAACAAAATCATAAGGGTTTAGGCTTAAAGTAGACAATATCATGTCATTGTAGAGATATCTAAATTCTTTTGGACCCAACAATTGATTAAAAAAAGTGGGAGCTCCCATATCCGAATCAAGATGACCAAGGGGGCATGTGATCCTTTGTTTGAGGGGGGTAGAGCCCAAGAGCAAAACCATGAGGGTTTAAGTTCAAAGTGAACTATATCATATTATTGTGAAATATCTAATTTTTTTTGGACACAATAGTTTTTAAAAACTAGCACAACAGTTTAACACACTAGCACTGTTGTACTGTTGGTTTTTAAAATGAGCGCCACAACAGTGCTAGTGTTTAAAACCCAGCACCACAGTGATGCTAGTATTTAAAACAAGCACTACAGCGGTGTTTGAAAAGCATTACTAGAACACCACAACTTAAACAGTAGCATTATCGTGGTGTTGATTTTTTAAAAATAGTCAAGAAAGACATATTTGGATTTTGGAGAACTGCATAAATCCACAAGAGTTGGAATGAGTTCAATCAAAGCTCTCTAGGTCCATCAATAAGTTTTAACATAAACCCATAATACACCTAGTACGATGAAGGTATTTATAGTGTTCATGTCTGGTTCTGTCATTCCTACAATAAGTTATGGGTATATGTCAATTGTCATAAAGTCATAAACTTCAAAAACTTTCTGATCACTATTATTAATGACTTCATGTTGATATCCCTGAACACATATAGACTATGGGGTGCTTCAGAAACCTACAGTACTTGGAATAAGTCTGATCGGATTTCTCTAGATCTATCAATAGATTTTGATTAAAACCCATTGATGGACATAAAAAGATTTTAAATGATGTTTTTTGAACTTTAAACTAGGTTTTTACGGATTTCATCCAGTAACAAATATAGACCTTTGAACAAGCTTTGATGATCTTTGAACGAGCTTCGATTTGGCACGTAGATTGCCTCGTTCTAATACTCAAGTAAAAAGTTGTAGCCTCTAAAAGCAAACAATTGACATATACACATAATTTATCGTAGAAATGTCAAAATCAATGATGGACACCATAAAAACCTTCATTGTACTATCCTCTTTCATTACATGTCAACTTTTCAAAATATAATGATGAACATATAGATTTCGATCAAAATCTATTGATGGATCTGGAGAGTTCTGATCGAACTCATTCTAAATACAAGTTTCTAAAGTGTCCCAGAGTATATATGTGCCCATGGATACTAGCTTGAATTCATTAACAATAGCGATCAGAAAGTTTTCAAAGTTTAAGATTTTAAAGCAATTGACATATATACACAACTTATCATAGAAATGTCAGAACTATGCATGAACATCATAAATACCTTCATTATATGCTAACTTTTAAAAAATCCAAATCTCTTATATCCATCAATGAGTTTCAGTTAAAACATATTGAGGGACCCAGAGAGCTCCGATTAAGCTTATTTCAACTCCGGTAGATTTTTGCGATGAAGGTATTCATGGTTATCCGTGTGAAAAAATCAAGTTCACCAATAGAGAGACAAAGTGATGTTTATTAAAAGAATTAAAAAAATTAATCAGACTAAGTAACCTTAAACCTAAGGTGAAGGAGTCAGCCCTATGAATGTATACTAAATGGATAAAGAGCTTTTCAGAGAGACCATCGATTAGATAAAATTTTCAATCGGAGATGTTCCTACTTGAGACACGCAGCGTCCGGTCAACGAAACCACATGGGCAGCATGTCTATATATATATATATATATATAGGTACGTGGGATGTAGGATAAAAGAGAACCGGTTAGTTCCTTTGAAAATAGATAAGATTATTGAAAAAAAATTCGAAAAAAAAAATTACATGTATAAATAACTGAATAATCATTATTCGACGCAATAATTGAACATAGACAAGACTATTTATCTAACGATTCCCGCTGACAAATTTGATGTTCCAACTAAAGAAAGAAAGCCACCCGCCCTGTCGGCGATCGACCGCCTCGATTTTGAGCTGATACCGACCAAAATTGGCCCCCCACCAAACAAAAATGTAAGTGCCCATCGAGCAATCAGAACTCAACTCGACTGGGGGAATCAGTTCGAGTGTGGCCAACCAACTCCATCATTGGACTGCTCAAAATTATCGCATTGTTCTTCTTTCTTTCTTCTCTTAATTCTCTTCTCTTCCCTTCTTTAATCTCCTTTCGTCCATTCGTTGGTAATTGGGTTTATGGATGGTGCAATGTTTATGGAAGGTAGTGATGGCGATGTGCTTGGCCTCACACTTTCCTCTTCTCTTTTCTTTATTTTTATCCTCTTCTCTAGGTTGGAGAGTCTCTTTCAAACCTTTTGCCCAATCATTCATTCATTCAATTCAATTCAATTCATTCTCCTCCAACTCCATTAATTGTGTATATTTTTCATTGTCCATTCGAAACTCATGTTGCTGCTGCGCTACGCCACGCCAACCAGATGTTAATTTATAAATGAATCGAGGCAGGAAAGTGATCAGGTGATGGATTTCGTGAAGGAGGAGGTAGAGATTGAGAGGAGTTGAAGATGGATTGCTGCATTTGTAGCCCGATGGTGTCGGTTTACAGGCCGCCCAGGAACAGCATCTGCGCCTCCTGCTACGACGGCGCCAGGAGCATGATCGCTTTCCTCAATGAACTCGACGGCGGCGCCGCCTCTAAGTGCCTGCCGGCCAAGGCAAGCGGGTGGAGTCGTGGAGATGGATTTTTTTTTTTCTTTCTTTTGGACGTGCGAAATGAGTCGATGATGAATCGTGATCGCTGTGAGTTAATTTTCGCAGGGGATTTTGCATGGGTTCGAGAAGATGAAGGAGATGCACGAGAGGGAGGAGGAGATGAAGGAGAAGGTGGGTTTCCTCGATGGGTTGGTGGCGCTGCGGGAAGGGATGCACGCCGACATCCTGGTGAAGGCCGGCGACGGCCGACCGATTCCGGCGCATCGAGCTGTGCTGGTGCGATGGTTTTGTGAATGGATTTCTTTATTTCTTTCACCGAGTTCTGATACAAAAAAAATGATCATCGCTGCAGGCGTCTAAATCCGAAATCTTCAAGACCATGCTGCTCGCCGACGACTGCAAGGCCGCGCCCGCCGGCGACACCATCTCTCTCCCTGAGCTCACGCACCACGAGCTGCAGAGCCTGCTCGAGTTCCTCTACTCCGGCCAGCTGCCGCAGCCGGAGCAGGAGGCCAGCTCGACCGTGCGCTCCCTGCTCGTCGCGGCAGACAAGTACGACATCCCCTTCCTCCGGCAGCGCTGCGAGCAGAGGATTCTAACCGACCTTCGCGCCGCCAACGCGCTCGACGCTCTGGACGTCGCGCAGCGATGCTCCGGCGGGATGCTGAAGGAGCGGGCGATGCGGGTGGTGGTGGACAAGGCGGAGGAGGTGGTGTTCTCGGAGGGATTCGAGGAGTTCGCCCGCCGGAATGCGGAGTTGTGCGTGGAGATCGCGAGGGCTCTGGTGAGCAATAAGATGACATCGACGACGAACAAAGCAGAGCATGATGGCGCGTAATTGCCATGATCGCAGTTTTCCCTCCGACATGGCTGCCAAATGCATTAATCAATTTGGGATTTTTAGTTTCTACAAAGGCAAAGAAAAAGAATAGCAATTGGATAATGAATTATACAGTTTCTTTTCTTCTCATTTTTTTTTATGTAACTAAAAATATAAACAACTCAGTTGCCAATGAACTAATTGATATCTTGGAATGAAGTATGATTTTAAACATTGAAGCCATATACATTAAAAGCCTTCACAGTGGTTGAATCTAATATTCATTTTTCTCGACCATTAACAATTACATAGACTTCAAGCAGGTCCTACAACAAAGTAATCAGAGGATCTGAATTGTACTAATCAGAACCAATTTGAAACATGAAAGTCTCGGAGCTTTCGGAGGTGATCCTCCATTTCTTGCCGCGTTTTCGACCACTCTTCTCTCTCTATAACAGCGGTGGGATCATCTCTTTCACTCTGAAATGAACATCAGCATCAGTGCTTTGAAAATATGAAAGTCAACAAACCAGATAGAGATTCATTCAGATCCACACTGATCGAGCTAGTTTTACAATAATTTGTTTTAGAACTTCTTATATGATTAGATTGAACTACCATTGCTATCAATTCGGTACCGAGTTAGCCAGTTAGGTCAGTGTTTGGTCTTGATTTAGTCACTTAGATCATACGAGGGTTGCACCTTATCAATGATTTTGAATGAGTTTCCACCATCGCGAATGATTAGCAGATCCTTCCTCCTATCTCTGTTTCTTCCCTCAGGAACAGTAACCTGCCAAGGGAATGTCAATGCTTCGATACATATAAAACACATGGATAACCCTTGTTGATGAGTATGAAGTGAGGACTAATGATCAATCCTGAGAAAGGGATGTGCCCGAGTAATACATGTTATTGCAAAATGCTACTGTCTGACACTTGCTATGTCATCTTGTAGCCTAAACATCAAGACATGAATCATACTGTTCCTGTTAAAGTATATTAATGTGTTTATATGTCTCAAGATCAAAGCTGGGGACCCCAGATAAGAAAACTTTGCTACATAACCCATTTGAATTTAAGCCTGAAGAAATCCTCAGGTCGATCCAAAACTCAAGAAACCAACTTCAAAAGAACTAGTATAAAGTCTAAACAGATACCTCTTGTTATCTGGAGTTTAATAAAACCAAAGAAAAATACTATACCACTACTGACTTGACAAAAATGAATGAATATTATTATGCAGCTAAAATATATTAACCTATAAAAAGTGCTAATATTAATGTACATCCAACCAGTTGGATCATTGGAAATGTTATCAGTAAAATCATCGACCTCAATTCATCTTAGGGTAACAATTTCATCATGGTTTGCTTTTCCCAAATGTAAATATAGATTTAGGTCGACTTAACTAAATCTATAAATAGTCTCATCAAATAATTTCAAAATGTGCTGATACCCTGAAAGAGGTGCATATGGTAGCCAAATTGTATGCCGGATTTGTGAATTGAGTACAAGTTCAGAAAACTTTTGGTTACTATTAAAGATTTATTTTACAATTTGGAACTCAGGTCTAATTTCTAGAAAAGAACCTCATTTTTTGAGAGATGTTAACAATGGTTGAAAAATCAGTAGCTAGCCATGAAAATAACAGTAAGTGCGATGAAGAAAATATGGCAAAG
Organism: Kaempferia elegans; assembly: GCA_037974815.1. Lineage (NCBI taxonomy): Eukaryota > Viridiplantae > Streptophyta > Magnoliopsida > Zingiberales > Zingiberaceae > Kaempferia > Kaempferia elegans. The sequence continues at coordinate 5,329,523 of JBBPFQ010000050.1, forward strand.
CATCTTACCAAGATTTTAGCTCTAGTGATTGATTTTGTTTTAGAATCAATGACATAGATTTCTTCAAAATCCAGAACAAACTCTGAATCACGGAGTCGTCGGTTTCTATAATGCTTTGTCAGAAAAACCTACAAAGGTAAGAAATACAGGTGATATCTCAAGAATGAGAAGAAATATCAAACTGCCACAACTGCAGATAAAGCATTTCAACAGGTGGCATCAGAAAACAGACCTTGTATTCAACTGAACAATAGTTGTTTAAATTGTACGTTACACAAAATTACTTCTCATATTACATGAATCAAAAATTAAAAAATCAAGCTGATTCGAATTAATGTATACCATTCTAATAGGTTAATTATTTTATTTATATCCCTTTTATCTTGAGAATAAAATATTGGTTTTAAATTTTACTATTATTCTAAAGTATTTTACTACAATTAAAGATTTGCATTTATTCTATTTATACTCTTATCAATTAGCACAATATCATTAACAAATAATATTCAGCAAGTAAGTTTATATCTCAGCAGTTAGCACAATCTCATTTGCAAATGAGATTGTGCAAGGAAACTTATTTTAAATATGATTGTTTAGTTTATCTAATACTGATATTGCTAATATAAAAAGATAAAAGACTTGATACACCAAATCATGGGTTATTTCAAATGGCATCAAAGCTACATTTGTGATAATGCATGGTGGTGGGGAGGAAGCCATGGGACGTGCTGAATTGAGTACATAGACTCCTTATTGCAAAAAATTATGTCGTGGGATCTCTACTAATCATTCCATCATCCACTTCCTATCCATTACATCTATAGCACCTCATCTTCAAGATTACTGTTAGTGCTACACCTAGCTCACTAAGACTGATGCCCAACCTTTGGGCATGATGCTCAGTTGTTTGGTGTTTAGATTGGGTAGAATGGATTCATTTTATCAAAGAATTTGTGATATTATTTCCCTTTGTGATGCTGACTTCTTTTCTTTGACCTCGGGCTCATTTTCCTCAATTATCATTTTATTTGTTTGGAGGTCAAATGCCACAAAATAAGGGGAAAACATATAATAAAAACATTTAGGAAAAATCCATTAATTATAATCAGAGTACAAAAAATCAAAAAAAAAATGAAAGGGAAGAAATTTGTCAACAAATTGTTAGATTTTTTTCACATAAGCATTTTGTTCAAGAAATCCAAATACCTGTTTGAATTGGTTGAAAAATAAAAATTAGGTTTGAGTCTCCTAATAAGCCTATGTTTCCAAACAAAAAACATGAAGAATATATTTGACATGCTAGGTGGGGGAAAAAATGAATGGAAGAAGACAACATCAAAAGTCTAAGCAAAAAAATAATTTGAAGTAATCGTTGAAAATGTTTTAGATTGTAAAGCTGATAGCCACTTAGTCTTGGGTGCTTGGATGTTTACCATGTGAACAACCTTGATCGTGGTCATGTAAATACAAAATAACAATGAAAAAGGCAAGCCCAATTAGAGCAAGACACCTACCATAGGGGCATTAGGCAGCGCTCATTAACATGGCCTATAAATAGGCATCTTTAGTAGCATTTTCAAATGCCCATAGTGCCGACTAGAATAGAGACAGAGCCCCTATTGACTTACAGAGAGAGCAATGCACAAGCCTTTCTAGCAAGAGAGACGAAAAGGAGCCAAAATCTCCCCAATGCAAGCCAAGCACCTCAATCGAGCCACACCCACCTCGAGCAAATTCAACTTTAACTCAACTTCAATTCCCACCTTAGTTTAAATAAATCCACCTCAACTGACTCAAACTAGCCCTTGAGCACCCATTACTACCTTAGCAAAAGTGCATGCACCTTGCCTAAACTCAATAGCTTTATAAGACACCTTATGCTTGATTAAATCACAGTTACCACAGTGGAATCATATATGCCATCCATTCGGCCTCGACTGAAATCAACTTATCCAATTATATTCCTATATTGTGGCCTAAGGCTCTAAGCCTAACTAACAAATCGGCAAACTACTTTTAGTGTGTTGCATTCTATCTATAACAATAAGTCAAAGAGTTTATTTTAGATTCTTCGAATTAATATATATATATATAGGGAAAAATTAGCCTGCACAACCCATTTGGGCGACTCCCGTGGGCGACTCTCACGCGGGAGGCGGGAGGGCGCCCTCCATTCACGGGAGGGCGCTCTCCCG
>JBBPFQ010000050.1:5367538-5379776 GCA_037974815.1 Kaempferia elegans
CATCGCTCTCATTACTGTTCAATCAACAAGTAAACGCTCATCAACTCTTCAACTCTGTGTGAAGAAGAAGTTTGCTGCTATTGTATTTCCCTTCTTCTCTTTTCTTCTCTTCTTCATTCCAATTGTAAAAAGGGTTATACGGTTTCTCCACCTTCGTTGTCATTCCGAGAAGGAGAGTTTTTCATAGTGGAAGCTGTGGACTGGTGTGGATCCTTGGATTAGTCACTTCAAGTTAGCTTGAGGTGGATACCAAGTAAATCAAGGTGTTAGGGTTGCTGATTTAGTTTATTTCCGCTGCAAAATCAAATTGAAGGAGCTATTCATCCCCCCTAGCTCAATCGATCCTTACAAGTTGAAAAAGACATTAATTGGATGGATAAGCATACTATTGTAGATGTTGGAATGATGTGTTGTGAAAGTTAGTATTGGGGGCGCTAGAGGATCAAGGGTGAATAGCAAACTTACAATTAAAGTATTGTCTTTCTCTTGCTAATTCTAAAGCAAGCATAAGACTCGTGTATTTACTTGATTCATAATCCTTAGATTGCTAGTACAAGGCCTATCCATAGAGCATTGTCTACTATTTTTCTCCTCTTTGGTAAAGAGCTAAAAGTGGAGAAACCTTTTATACACAAATCAATAGTATTACAATAAAGTAGAGACTTAAACAAAAACAATAATATAAAACAACTAGTTCCAACCATGGAGATTTGATCTCAGCCTTTAATCTCCATTTTATAGCCTCCACCTCAAACTTATCATTGTGTCAATGTGACACATTTGTTCGATTTAAAAAACCTTATTCGACATAAATATGTGACTCAATTTCTTGTCCCATCCACGAATAGGTTGTCATGTGACATGCTTGATTGATTGAGAACTCTTATTCGGTCGCCTAATCCTCAGTCAAATTGGATCTCTTGCCACACCATCTTTTGGTCAACTTATATGTTTTTCTCATTACCTGATCTTCGTGAATAACCTATTTAAAAAGATATGGATGAAATATAGTGCATCGGTTGGCAAATATGTTTTTTGATTGACTAAAAGTTCTGGTCATCTGAAACCATGACTTAAATTTACTACGATTGAATTCACCCAAGTTGAGTTCTACTATTGTTCAATTTACATTTTTTACTTAACTCAGGTTACCATACCTGACTTTGAATAGTTTTCTGCCAAGCTTTTCACCCCTCGGTTGCACCGAGTCCTTAACTTAGTTCCCGTGTGTCATGTTCTTTCCATCGATGTACTCTTTTGCCAAATTTCTTATCCCTTATTCACTGTTTGGATGGGGTGAGGGGAGGTTCATTAATGGAAAGGGAAGAGAAGGAAAGGAAGGAGAAGGGAGGGTAACTTTCTTACATCCCAATTTGGTGTGTAAGAAAATAGTTCATTTGAGGGGTAAAGGAGGGTAAAAGTCACCCCTCACCTCCTTCCCTCACTTTCTTCTCAAACAAGGGTAAACATAACATTCCTTTTACTTATCCTTCCCTCACCTCCTCGCAAACAAACTATTTGATGCATTGAGTGTTGGAGATCTTATGACCGGCTAGAAGGGGAGTTGAATAGTTATTACCCCAATTCCATTGCTTCCTACAAATTTGTTACCGTAAGCAGAAATACCAAACACAAAGTAGAAAGCTAAACCAAGTACGTGACAAGAAAGCAAACCAAGCTACACTTTCATGTAACATTGTTTAGAGATAACTTATTCATACTCCAAAGTTGTCCATCTGATGGATGACTCTGATGTTGGGTGGCAAGGTTGCAAATATAGTCCCACATTGAAAACACATGGGAAAGATCAAGAGTTTATAAGAGAAAGATATCTCCATTAGTATGAGGCCTTTTGGGTAGAGCCCAAGAGCAAAACCATGAGGGTTTAGACCCAAAGTGGACAATATCATGTAATTGTGGAGATATCTAAATTTCTTTTAGACCCAACAATTGGTATCAGAGCCCAGACTGCCAGAAGGACTAACCGCCGACTGTGCATAAGAGTCATGATGCGATCGAACCATGTGGGTAGAATGTTGACCTCTAACAAAGGATTGAGAGTTCCCATGTCCGAATCAAGAGGACCAGACACCAGGCAGGAAGTCCTAGTTGCGGCTAGGCAAGGAAGTCCAAGTAGGTCGGTTGGACCGAGGGGCAGGAAGTCCTAGTAGGTCGATTGGACCGAGGGGCAAGAAGTCCTAGTGGGTAGAGAATCAGACTTGAGGGGGTATGAGGTCCTTTGTTTGAGGGGGGGGGGGAGGATTATTGGGTTGTGAGGTTGCAAACATAGTCCTACATTGAAAACACATGGGAAAAATCATGAGTTTATAAGAGAAAGATATCTCCATTGGTATGAGATCTTTTGGGTAGAGCCCAAGAGCAAAGCGATGAGGGCTCAGACCCAAAGTGGACAATATCATGCCATTGTGGAGATATCTAAATTTCTTTTGGACCCAACATGCATGAGACGGTAAGTCCAAGTGGGTTAAGTTTGATCTGACACTTGACACGTAGAGAAAAATCTAAGTGAGTCAAAGTATTGACCGGATACTTGGTGACGAAGTCCTAGTAGGTCAAGGATGACCGGATGCTAGACACGAAGAAGTCCCAACACGTCATGGTTGACTAAAAGTTGAGCAAGAAACCCTAGACTTGAGTTAAGCAAGTCAAGGTTGGCCAATCGATTAGCTGATCGATTTGGCATATATTTTCTCGCGATTTTGTGAGAGAACAGAATGGTGCTAGATCGATCTAGCTACTCCAATTGATCAACTGATCGATTGGATTCATGTTTCTTGTTATGGGGAGAAAACATAAAATGCCTCCAAATTGTTCAGTTGATCGATTGAGGCTTCCAATCGATTAGTTGATCGATTTGATTATGACTGTTACACACACAGGTTTAAAAGTCGCGTTTGCTGCTGCCAACGTAAGGTACCCTTCTTCTCCACTTCTTCTCCAATGCTCAGAGTTGATTATTGGAGCTTCTCAAGGTGAAGTGTTGCTGCACTTCCGAGTCTTTAAGAGGCGTTCACAAGATCTAGAAGCAATGTTTTATTCTTGTATTGTTGTACATTTCATTCCTTGTTTCAAGTTGTATCTTGTGTGAGTTTGTAAGAGGTTTCTTCACCTCCAGTTGTTTCCGAAAAGGAGTTTGTTTCATAGTGAACAGTGGGTGCACTGTGTGGATCCTTAAATTAGTCACCACTTCTAGAGGTGGATACCAAGTAAATCCGAGTGTTCGCATTGTCGAATCTTTGTCGAGTTTTATTCGCTACACATCATCATTGATGAAGCGAGACGGAGCCATTCACCCCCCTTCTAGCTCTGGAAAGGTCCCCAATAACCACTCTCAAAGGCGTCTTCATAAGCTTAAAGACGCCTTTCATAAGTGTCTTCCACAGCTTGAAGGTGCCTTCAGCAGGTCAACTCCGAGGTTGACTTCTCTTCAAGTTGATCCGTTATCTCCGGCCGCTTGGGTGATTGATCGGATATCCAAAATTGGGCTCACCCGAACCCATGTTCTGTCCTTCACCTCGAGCAGGCTTCCTTCCCGACTTCTCATCGCTCGGACCGCCGCGGCGTCCTTGTCGCTCCACCGGTGCAATCTTCCACGACTTCTCATCCTTTGGAAGCGCAGAGCCCGTTGACTCGATTCCCGCACCATCATTCTCGTTCGTCGTGTCTCTACTAAACTTCTTATGTTCTCTTGCTCTTGCACACTTAAACATAAGGTTAAACCCAACAAGACATAACTTAGCTTGGTTGACCACATTAAAACCACCATGAAGTACTTACAATCTCTCCGTTTTTGGTGTGGATCAACCCAGGTTGAGTTAGGGTAAAAAAAATACTATAAATAGTAAAATAAAACATGTAAGTGCAAGTGTAAAATATGCAAATTACAAAATAAGAAGATTATTAACTTGCTACCTCCTCTTAAACTTAATCTTTTAAATCTCCCCCTTTAATCATATTAAAAAATAGGAGTACTAAAAATTCAGAAAAAATTGTCTAGGAGTTAAATTAGTAGTGAACAATTTATAGAAAGAGTTTGGATTTTTTTTTAAAATATAAATTTTTAATAATTAAAAATTAGTTTTGACAAAAATAATTTAAAAATAATTTTTAATTTTGAAAATATTTTTCACTGTTTAAACATTAATCCAGAATTGTAATAATTCTTTTAAAAAATAACATTAATATTAGTAAAAATAAATTATTTTATACATATAGATATATTTCTTAAGAAAAATGTTAAAATAGATTGTGAGTTTGGAAAATTTTATAATTTTTTTTGAGAATGTAAAATAGCATGTATATTATTAAAAAAAATAAATTTTTAAAAATTTAATGTTCAAGAATTTTTAAAATAAAAAATTAATATTTTAGTAAAAAATTAGTAGAAAAAGCATTAACAGTTAGAATATTTTAAAAATTTATATCCTAATAGAAGCTTTAATGTTCTATTATTGTAAAAAAATTTGAAGAAAAAATTCCTATATAAAGTTTATGAAAACATATTTTTGTACTAAACCAAATTCTATTTAGCAATTCAAATGATTTTAAGAGAATTAAATTAAATATGATTTTGGAACTCAATGTAGGTTCTTACTTACTGGATTAACTATGTATTTTCTAGGAATGTATTTTTGAGATAAATTTTTAATTTGACCCTTGTGATATTGTAAATACCAACTCAGTCCTTTATAATGTCTAAAATTATTTTGTGGAGCACATGCATAATTATTTTCTAGTAGTTTTATTTTATTTTTTAACTTTACATTTTTATTATTTAGTTTCTCAAATTCTTTTGTTAATAGCGCACACTTTATTTCTAATTTGTGCTAACTTCTAGAAAGCATTTTTATGAATTCATACAATTTTTCGGGAGGTAAGCAACGTACCTTACTTATCTTGTTATTCTTGTAATCCAGTGCTTTCCCTTCATAGTTGCTTTCTTCTGATGTATCTCTCCCTTCATCGATGCTCATTTCTGAAGCACTTTCATCATCTTCAGGTAGATATTTGTCTATCAGTGACATTCTGGCAATCTCCTCGGTCTCGGACTCAACGATGTCCATCGAAGAGTTGGATTTTGCTTGTCTTAGTTCCTGCTGGAGTTCCAAGAACTTTTCTCAAAGTTCTTTGGCATATTCATAGGTTCTGATCCTTCCGAATTCTTGAGCAGGTAACACACTTAGTAGATGAAATTCGGCCTTACCATTTGCCATAAAGTGGTCACATTGCTTTTTGGTCTAGAGGTATTTTTCAAGTTCTTTTCCTTTTTTGTTCTTTGGAGTTTTAAAACCATATTTCATTGTTAGCAAACTATTGAAATTAGTTTTAAAGAATACTTCCATACGATGCTTCCAAATCATGAACTCCTCTTCAAACATTGATGGGTAGATGCTAGATCTGACCATCTCTCATTGCTTTAGTTGGCGGTTAGTCCTCCTAAGGCGTCCAAGCTCTGATAGCACTTGTTGGTCCCGTGCAGCCGGTAAGAGGGGGCTGAAGATCCATGTAATTAAGTTAGAATAATTCTCTTATTTTGTCTTAGCAAGGATACAAGGATTAGATAAACAAAGTAATAATAAAAATATTAACAGCTTAAATTAGTAAGTAGGAAGACTCCGATATTTACTTGGTTATAACCTAGGTGGTTGTTAATCCAAGACAGTTGAATGTACTAAGAATATCTCCTTCGTTGTAGGTGGAGAAGCCTCTTACACTCTTTGGAATGCACTGAAAATAGCCATGAATTAATTACATAAGTTGTAGTTGTGTTGTTATTTGAATCCTAGCACCAGGGGGCTTTATAGCCTCTTGGGTATCATTTTTCGTCACCGAGAGGCACCTCTAGGTGGATAAAATTTTATCTCCTTGCAACGGTCACATTACCACTCTCAGAGTCACCTTTAGAAGCCTAAAGGCACCGTCCATAGACACCTTGCATACAGTGCGCGCAAAGGTGCCTTCCAACACTTTGAAGGCGCCTTCAGCAGGTTAATTCCGAGGTTAACTTCTTTTTAAATTGACCCATCCATCTCTGGTCGCTTGGGTGATTGATCGGACATCCAGAATTGGGCTCACCAGAATCCATGTTTCATCCTTCACATCGAGCAAACTTCCTTCCCGACTTCTCATCCCTCAGACTGTCGAACACATCCTTGTCATTCCGTCAGTGTAATCGATCAAGTGATCGATTGAGGACCAGTTTCTTGCGACGTTGTAGAAAGCGCAGAATTGATCAATTGATCGATTGCGCGGGCTTTGCAAACGGAACAGAAGCCTCTTGGATCGATCGGCTGATCGATCCAGGTAGCCAATCGATCAGTTGATTGATTGGGATCTGACCGTTGTGACACATAGGTACAAAAGGGCGACGCGGCTGCAAACCCCAGCAGAGCTCTCCTCTTTCGATCTTCTCCGATGATTACTTGGCGATTCTTGAAGCTTTCTCAGGTGAGGTGTTGTTGCACTTCCGAGTCTTTAAGAGGTGATCACATACAACTCAAGAACAAGCAAGAAGAAGGTTTTTCATTTTCATTTTTATATTTACTTCTTGTTTTGAATTGTATTAGTGTGAGTTGTTGTACGAGGCTTCTCCGCATCCGGTGAGTCACTGAAAAGGAAAATTTTCATAGTGGAGAGGGTGTATGCTGTGTGGATCCTTAGATTAATCACCTCATCTTGAGATAGATACCAAGTAAATCCTTGTGTTAGCGTTATCTAGTTTGCATCATGTATTTCCGTTGCATATCATCATCGACGAAAACGAATGGAGCCATTCACCCCCCTCTAGTTCCGGTATCGGTCCCAACAACTAGAACAATCTCCTTCTTTGGGCGGAGAAGTTCAAGGGGAGATCGACAACTAGGTATTGCTGGTCTACCTCATATCATCAATATAGTGTTAGATTACTCTGTTGTAGGGTGCTTCTGGAGTAGAAAGACCAGCAACACTTTGTTGCCGGTGTGAAAGACCAACAACACTTTATTGCTGGTGTAGAAAGACCAGCAACGTTTTGCTGTTGCTATAGGATAAATTAGCAACAACTTGTTCATGGTCTTACTAGGATCATCAACAAAGTTTCATTCATTTATCTATTAACGAGTGTTGCTGTCAAATAATTAGTTCTTATTTTGAGAATGCTCTAGGTCCATAAGTAAGTTTCATCCCAAAACTTACGAATTATATCTAGACTTGTCCAAATTACATGATACTAGGAAAGACTTCATCTTCCTAGTTCAAAATATATCCCTGATTTTAACCAAGACCACAATTAAAGAAGGGGTTATTTACTTATATGCATATAACTTTATATGTTATAATTAACCCATACCTTTCTACATATACAATATCAATAAAATTTTAGATCATACAAAATTAGTCATATTACAACTGGTTGACTAAATTTTTTCATCATCAACACTAATCCAATGGTTTAGTGTCATAATTCAATCCGGAACCAATTCAGTATATACAACATTGAACCTAGGTTGTAGAAGCTACGGGTCGTTATTTGCTACAACACAAAGTCCATGTTTCATATTCACGTTGTAGCAGCTAAGGTTCAATAGCAGCCACAAAATTATGTCTGTGTTGTAACAGCTATGTTTCCGTAGCCGCAACAACTTTTAGAATTAACTTTGTAGCAATTTTGGTTCTGCAACTGCTACAACCTGTATTTTCAATTTCCCTAGAATCAGTAATAGAGTGTTAAAACATGATTAGTGAAGTGTGTTGCTGTTGTGGAAATAACAACACATTTCATGCTAGTCTACGAGCGATCAACAATGCCATGTTTCTGGTTTTTCTAGGACTAGCAATAGAGTGTTACACTATTGAGCATATACCTGTGATATGTTACAGTTACTTGTTATATGTTTGTTGCATATAATTGTCATGATGCATACATGTCATTTTTATTATATGTATCTGTTGACATGAATTGTATAAATGTTACAAATAATTCTGTTGTGAATACCTAGGTGTGTTTCCTATTATTACCTATATGTGTTGGGTTGGTACTGGTATGTATATTGATTATGTGTCTATGATCATATTTCTATTTCTTTACAAGACTATACCTTTGATCTCTCTATTATGATATAAATACCATATACTATCTTATCTATTATCCGCTGAGAGATCCACGCTCATCACTCCATTGTATGATTTCTATTTTTTCAGGTATCATACAAATGTAGTTGAGTCTCTTGGTGTGCCCCAGCTGCGGGTCCCAAGCCCATCCTGAAGACGATTTTTTTTTTTCCTTTTCTTGGTTTCGCCTATCTGTTTGTAGTTGGATTATATTTGGTTTTGATATTGTAATATTTAAACTTGGACTTATGGATTTAGCCTTTGGGCTTGTCGATCATCGTATCGAGTTTTGGGTGTCCTACCCATGTTTTTCCACTGTGTTTTTATGGTTCTAGCCGAGTAGACTGTCGACTTTTGTATTCCAGCCGAGTGGGTTGTCGCCTTAGGTAAATATTGTGTTTTCTTTTGGTCATGCGTGAGGGATGCTTATATTACCGCGTGATTGTGTTTCTTTTTATTCCAGTCGTGTGGGCTGTGTATAACTGCGTGGTTATGTGTTTGTTCCGGTCATGTTGGCAAAAGTTGAGTAGCCTTGATAGCTCTGTATTTATGCTTCATATGTTACTGTTACAGGGAAGGTGTTGTCCGATTTTTGTCGGATGTCATTACCCTCGAGGCGTGACACCTGAATGGATATCTATAGTGGATTCCTTCTACATCTCTAAAGAACTCGAGGTAAGTACTTTAGAGAATCTATTTTCTACCATTGAACTTCACGAATTGAGATGTTCAGGCTTAAGAAATAAAGAAGAAAAGTCAACTCAGAACCTAACACTCAAAGTTAAGCAGATCGAGCTGGAGTCAGAATCCTTGCTCGACGAAAACAAAGAAGCGTATATGGTAAGGAAGTTCAATAAATTTTTTAAACTAACAATTTTGATAAGAAATAGGCAACGAAGGTACTACAGAACAAACGGAAAGTCCGTTGTTATAACTGTTAAGAAAAAAGACAAATACAAGGAGGAATATGAATGACAATATTCTCATTTTGGAGGAGATATATTTCATTCTTTTCATCCACCCCAATGTATGTATTTTTACATTGTTATCAAAACAAATTCTTTAAAAAAAAAGAAGAAGCTTTTGATAGAGTTTCATAGTATGCATTATTGGATGTTCTGAAATTAATGAATTTTCTTATTAAGTTGATAGATTATGCTTCTTTTATATTTCCTATTTTCATTGTAAGATCAATACTATCAATTGATCCTTTGGAAAAAAGGAATAAGAGAAAGTAAAATGATGTAACATGATTTTTTCTAGGAATTTTGCTGAGAAATGCTTTTTTGATAGGATTAACATGAGTTCAGTGATACTAGTCACTTCTTTTTTGTCTCTACTAAAATCTTTATGTAGAGTGGCAGTTGATATAGTGCAAGGCATTTTGTAGGCCTTTGTACATTCAATTGGGCCATTAATTTGACTAGGACTAAAATTTGATTTTAAAATTGGGCCTTGCTGAATCAACTAAAGAAAATGATATAAAACAAGAGAGAGTTCCAATGAAAAAATGAGAAATATAATGCCCAAATATTTAATTATAATGATTAAACACCGCCCTAATGGAAGGAGAAAATAGTGTTGATAGTAAAGTCGACTACGAAATGATTGATAATCAACCGTGTCACAATCATCGTACTATTAACTTGTTGATACGGTCGGGTTGGACCAACACAGCAAGGCATGGGCTACTTGTCAGAAAGTGGTCCCTGAGATGGACAATTCCTTTACACAAACATGAATTCCAGATTGAAAGCCATGAGCGATTGTCCGCTTAAGTTGCGTTCCTAAAAGATGGAACAGGACTTGCTTTTATTCCATGAAAGTTCAAAGATAGGTGGGCCAATCGTGTGGGTCTTAGTGATTGGAATTGAACATGACAGTCCTTGATATATCCCTTCACCTAATTGCTTTCATCTTCCAGTCCAAGGTCACAATCCAAGGAAGAATATCTTCTTTTCATGGCCACCAAGACAATTCAATCTATTACCTATCTGGTCTGATATTATTCTCCTTCAATATTTTGATACTTACATCAAAGAAGCTACTTGTAACTTATCATTAGTATAGTTGAAGCCATGCATATGTGAATAAAAGAACTCTCCAATGTTTTGGAACATGGAAATTCCACTTGAAAATCAATTTTAACTTTTACTACTCTGACATATATATAAAGGGGGAGAAGATATGACATTTGGGAATGGAAGATGAGTGTAACAATTTAGAGGTGGAACATAGCTAAGAAAGAAATTTAACTTTTCTCTCAATATGTTTATTCATGCCACAACTTGACTTATATGCCATGACAAAGGAAGTCCAAAAAAAAAATTGGTTCTTCCTATCACTACAGGAAAAAAAAAGTTAAAAGCAACACTTTTCATGTAGTTTCTATGTGGTTGAAAAAATGTTGCTAAAATTATTGTTGCTCAAAGACAATGTATAAAAAACGTTATTATTATTATTATTTTTTTTTTTGCAAAAACAACGTTATTGTCACCCTTAAAAAATGTTGTCGTTTTTTTTTGCAAAAGATAAAAATTATTATTTTTTCTATTAAAAAACTATTGTCTATTATATTGACATTACGAATTTTTTAATTAAACCCTTATATATAACACCAATTAAAATAATATGAAAGTACAACTGATCAATTTTCTTACTATTGAAATAAAAATGTGTCATACAATTCAAATAAAAAATATGTAGATATAATCTACAAACTTTGGATCCATGTTAAGTGTATATACAAGCAAAAACCCTATATATGACTACTTTTCTTGACAAAACAAAAATCCCACTTTCAGTTTTTCACATTATGAGGAAAAATTATTACATTATAATTAATTAAGATGAAGTAGGAAACATAATCAATACATTAAATTATATAATTATAATTAAGATGAAGTAGCTCACATAATCAATACATTAAACCTCATGAACATATTTGACAAACACAATAAGCTAACAACAAATGCAGCATCTATATATTAAAATCAAGATAATGAGCAAGCTCACATAATTAATATATTAAACTAAATGAACAGATCCTACACTTTCCAACATAATCAATGCATTAAACTCAACCAATGATATTGAGAGTGAGTGGCAAACTAAAGCAATTCTCATAAAGACAGGCATGAGTACTGATATATGACATGGGACATCAAGAGCAGCAGCAAAGTAAAGTCATTCTCATATATTAATTTGAATGAAATATTAACTAAATCTATGCAAAATTTGTAGTAAATGCTACCAAATCCATATCTCTTAACTATCCAGCTAGTAAATTTATCAACTAGATGGAGAAAAAAATTACCATATCTTAACTAAATGAAGAAAAAACTTGACAATACATTTATTTATAAGATTTCATCTCAAAAGTTAAAACTCCGTATCTGTTCAGACTTCTACATGATTGAAGATTTCTTCAAGTAACTTTCTATCACTTCCTCACTTCTCTTCAACCTTTTTTTCGTTATCTTCCCATAATAAGCTAATAGTCTACTTAATATATATCTTGTACCCATGCAGAAATTCTTTACAAACTTCTCCATTACCACTGCACCAATATAATCTCAGGAAAATTGTTCAAAAGGAAGAAACACCCCATCATTTTCAACAAGCAAAATGTAATTAATTTGCAAGCATTCTACTTCTGCATCTTGATTGTCTAATCTACGCTTAATTTAACATATACAATTCTTAATTATTACAAAAACTAGTTCAAATATATGAATACAATAATACCAAAGAAACAAGTTAACCAATTGAATCAAATCACATAACAACCACAAACATCCCCAACCAAGTAAAAGGAATTCCCCAAGTGCAACATCTATATAACTTTTACTAGATGGAAAAAGATGGCTGCAAAACTATTTTCAGTTTGCTCATATATAAACTTGAATCTAAATAGAATTGTGGCAATCAACATTCCATACCTACTCATAAATATGATCTTATATACATTCTGCCAACTCAGAATGCATCTCATCAATTTCTTCCTAAGGTTACTCTGCTTTTGTGAATAGTGAATACACACATATTATGTTTGATCCGGTCGGTAAAAATGGGGGCCAGGTCAGCATTACAGGTATTAGTCAAGTCAAGAGGTAGGCCCAGTCACAGG
>JBBPFQ010000050.1:5394678-5404718 GCA_037974815.1 Kaempferia elegans
CTCTTCTGTTTGTAGGTCTGGCCCTATCAATCATACCCATTTACTACCTCTGTCCTTTGTCTTATAGTTACCAAATTTATCCTTTAATTTACTTTTTGTTAGTCCACGGACTCGTAATTTTAAATGTTGCATCTCATTTTTTTCTTGATCATTACTTATTTCAGGATATATTGACAAAGAAGATTATTGGTAAAGGACATAAGTTTGGAGGCATCTATATTTTTGACACGTCGCTTCCAAATTCTTTTACCTGCTTGTGTCATTCTCCTTTCAAAGCTCATTATAAGTTGGGACATCTATCTCTCCCTTTGCTCAAAAACTTTTATCCATAATAGGGTAAAGTATCTTAATTAGATGGTGATGCGTGTCAATTTGCAAAGCATCACCACCTTAGTTTGAGTCCTAGAATAAATAAACGTGCTACTATTCCTTTTGAATTAAAGCATTCTAATATTTAGGGTCCTTGTCCTATTTTATCTAAATTTGATTTTAGACATTTTGTTACTTTTATAGATGATTATTCTCGTGTAATTTGGTTATCTCTAATAAAAAATCGTTCTGAGTTATTTTCTCTGTTTTGTGACTTGTGGTGAGATTAATCATACGTCAAGTTTATTCGAATCTTATATAGGTCAGAATTGCATGCTTCATGAAACCTCGTGTTGATAATCCCTCCCAAAATGGTGTGGGTGAATGTAAAAATAGACATCTCTTAAAATTGCACGGCCCTTTAATTTCAAATGAATGTTCCCAAACCTTTTTGGGTTAATAGCATGTTTTCTCATTAACTACATGTCATCCTCTATTCTTCATGGTGAGACCCCTTACAAATATTTTTTCCCAATCTGTTAACCCTAGGATATTTAGTAGCACTTGTTTTGTTCAGAATGTTTGTCCATATGTCACTAAATTAGATCTCAAGTATTTGAAGTGTATCTTTTTTTTGGGTTATTCTCTTCCTCGTAAAGGTTATAAGTGTTATTGTCCAATATTAACAAATATCTACACTCAATTAATGTTACCTTAATGGAAGACACACCTTCTTGCTTGTCCTCACCTGTTCCGACTCATCAAAGGGAAGATGATGATTTGTTGGTGTATTTTATCACATCCTCCGCACTCGTCCTAAACCAGCTCATGTCAAGCCTCTTATTATTCAAGTCTACTCCAAGCATCAACCTCTTGATTCATGTCCTGCACCTACTACTCCGTCATTAGATCCAATCCCGAGCCATGATCTTCCTATTGCGTTACGCAAAGATAACTGTACTTATCCTAATTTGTCTTTTGCTTCTAAAATGGTTTGTCATCTTCCTCTTGTTCTTCTATTGTTTTAGGGTACTAAAGTATTTCAAGGATATTAAAGTTACGAGGAGTAGAAAGGAATATTTCTAAAATATTGTCCTCAACCTATTAGCCGAGATAGGAAAATTAGGGGCAAAGTCTTGTAATGCTCTAAATAATGACTCAGTACATTCACCTCACATGAGATGGAGAACTATTTGAACATCTTGAAAGATATCGAAGGTTGATTGGAAAGTTGAATTACCTTACCTGGATATTGCATATTCAGTTAGTGTTGTTTAGTCAATTTATGTCATCTCCAACTGGTAGCATTAGAACAAATTGTGTTTCTTGAGGAAAGTATGGGACAAGGTATCATATATGCAAATCATGGACACAGTGAATGTTTTTCAGATGCAGATTGAGCATATTTCAAAATAGATAGAAGATCTACTTCGTATCTTTGTTAACCGAAAATTTCATCACATGGAAGAGTAAGAAGTAAAACGATGTGTCACGATGCAAAATCTGAATATAAGTCTATGGTACATTCTGTGTGTGGATATATTAACTTGACTGAAATAGAAGTAAAAATTTCAATACCAACACAATTGTGTTGTGATATCTAAGTTGCACTTTATATTGCATCGAATCTTGTGTTTCATGAGCGAACTAAGCCTATTGAAATTGACAAATTATCATTTTGTTGATGAGAAAATTCAACAAAACTTGATTTCCACAAGATAAGTAAAGACAGAGAACTAGGGGGCATCTTCACAAAGCATTAAAAGGGGTTCTCCAACTTGAGAGGGAATATTATATACATATATTAGTTACCATATTATCCACATATATTAGTCAATTGTTAATTAGTCTCATTATAATTTCCTAAGATAGATTCCTAATTTGTATATAAATATGTCTCACTCTTCAATAAAGATTATCAACTCTTTTTATCTCAAATAACCCTTAATAAGTTAAAATTTATAAGTTAAGTGCTAAATTAAATTACGTACGTGATAAATTAGCAAGAATTATTATTAAAATATTATTTATTTAACTACGATATTATTTATTCATAGTTCTAAATTAATTGATTAGAAGATTGTTTACTAGTAAAATGTCTATTTAGATGATCATTTTATATTATAATATTAATAATCTTATCCAATAAATATTCCCCATTTACAGTAATAATTAAATTTTTAAAAATCAATTACTAGTTAATATAACATCCTACATTAAAAAATTTTAATGATTAATAAATTATGTATAGTTTTAGGATAGTAATTACTAATAATAAACATATTTTCTACTAACAAAGATTCATAATTAGTATCATTATACAAAAATATTAATTAATTAGAATAATAATCTATAAAAATTATCTTTCTTCGCTTTTAACTAAATGATATTCTACCAACCCAACTGACCCAATACAAAGTTTTTTGGCTGGCAAATCCAAATATTGATGTCCATTTTGTGAATTGTGCATTAAACAATTACTTAACAATAACAGTATAAACTAATATCATTTAATATCATATTTAATTCCTTGTGAAAACTCAGAATCTCCATAAATAATCACATCATGTGCCCTCCTAAATTGTTTGCTGAGCAATCAAGCTCCCTTATTGCTTGTTGCCATCTGCCACACAACTAAGCCTTGTTCCAATCAATCATGTGGCATCCCCATCCATATATGTGTCAAGCCACCACCAAAACGTGTGTCCATCTCATTATCGAAGTTTATTCAACTTTGGAGATAGCCCATGTGTTTTTTACCATTTTCAAACTGTCTTGGCTGGGTGATTCTATAATCTTTATGTGCAACCTGTGTCTTTTACCTAGGCAATCACAACAGGTCAACATCCACAAATTGGCATTGCCCAGCCAATATGCCCTCACAGAACGGTGCTAAGGCAATTGATCATTGCCTCACTTAAGCCCCGCAGTGAATGTTTGAACACTTTTTAGAACACTCGAAAAAATATATAGCACGCAAAGAAAATATGCCCTGATATTGTTGAAGAGACAAGAATATTAGGATATAAATCATGCATCACACTGATCCAACATAAAACTATTATCAGAACCTAGTTGTTGATAAGTCAGAGAGATGAGATTGTGGCATGTTCAAGATGTGTCTCTTGCAATGAGTGCAATTAGGTGATTGATAAATTTTGCCATCATGAGATGCAAGTAATTGAAAATTTGAGATATGTCATAGGTATTCTTATGAAGTACTTCGTTATGGAAACAACACTAGAAAAATGTCTTTGCTGGTGTAGCACTGCTTACTTTTTCTAAGCTTTTGGCACATTAGAAACCTAATGGCATATAGTCTATTTCCAATTTTTCAAAATTAGAGTAGTTGGTATTGTCAACTTTATATGATTCAAGTGTTCTAATATCTGTGTGATCTAGGTTATCCAGATAATGCATGACATAAAACATGTTGAAGTAGTAAGAATCCACAAAATATGTATGATTTAATACCATGACATTAGAACCCTCTCAAAGATCTCAGTAGCGGCAGAATAATTGCATGCACGAGCTAGAAGCCTCCCCTGTCAACTTGAAATCAAACAAGGACACAGGAATGATAAATCTGAAGTTGTATTATAGATCATGTTAGATATTGACTGAAAAGGAAAACTAGTACAAAACCAAACAAAAGAAATTCCATTAATTATGAATGTCAATTCTCACTAACGAAGAAAGCAGAAACTTAAGGCAAATATTATCGAGATAAGGTTGTGTTTAGCATTGCATTTACATTTAGAAGAGCATCGAGTAAAAGTAGTTTGGGTTTTGGTAATTTACATTTTAAAATTAGTTTGCAAAGCAATATCCTATACAACTTGGAGAAAGTAAAATTAAAGTAACTTTTCACTATAAGTTGAACAGTGATAACAATTTAATTAAATATAAATTTAATCAGTGTACAAATATATTATTATTATTATTATCAATAGTTGAGTAATCAAATATTAATTTAACGATGAAACTTAACCTTGATAGTAAATAATTATTTGCATTATTTCAATACTTAAAATAATCTTAAGGGCATTATTGTTTGTACCTTGCATTTCAGAATGACTACAACAACAATTGTACACCTCGTAATATTTGGTTAAAGCACAAAAAAGCAATTTTTAACTAAAAATTAAACAATGATAATGCTTTTAATAATTTAATTGTTATAAATTCAATTGCAATGAATACATTATATTATTTTTATAATCAATTTTTGTGATTTTAAATATAACTTTAAAGAGTGAATCATAAATTAAATACTTAATTATTACTTATTTTGTTTCAAGCCTTAAGTAACTTAACAACATTATTTAATATATCATTTTCATGATTTTTTTATTTTGATGTTATTAAATAGTATTAAAATATTTTTTTCATTTGTTACATTGTTAACGCCAATAATAATTTATATTTTATATTTTTCAATTAATATTGATTCAAATACTAAACATTCATGTACTAATATACATATAATATATTTTAATAAAACATTTAACATTAATGTGAATTTTATTCATATTAATATTGCTATTTTTACCTAATTTTTTATATTATATTTTGAAAGTATATAAAATTGGATTGGGAAAATAGCTTTGGGAAAGCACTCCTTCTTTTGTATTGGAAAAGTAACTTTCAGAAGTCACCGGTTCGGGGAAAGCACTTAGGCATATACCAGACTATTGGCCCCTGAAAGGATTCTAAAACCTTGCCAAAGTGTCGCAATCTAAATCCAAAAGGTACCTGGATCCGCAGTTTGTCCTCTTGAATTCCTATAAGAGAGCCATGATCCCCGGATAGAACTTCCACAGCAGCATCAAACTTTTCTTGTTGTTCCAGAAGTGACAAGTATAGGACAAGTGCTGATATGAATTTGACAAGTAAATGAAACCATATTATACTCCAAATGAACATGAGGCATCAAATCAAAAGATGATGTGTACCTTCCGGATCATGCAGGCTATTGGAAGCCATGTGCTTCTTCATTAATGCCTCAGCTAACTGCAGGAGTTTCTGGCTGGTGCTGCTACAATGTACCTAAAAGATAACGAACTTAGCAGAAAAATTCAAAACCACATCATCACAGAACTAAATTTTGAAATCTCAATCCGTGTCAAAGTTTAGGTATGCCAATACAGATTTCAGTATATATTTACTTTCAACTATAATTGTATGCAAATTAAAGAGCATTCCCATTGGCATTCCAGAGAACAATACTTTACAAATTATTATAAGAATCCCAGCCACATGCCCATAGAGTTATCAAGTATTTACATCATTCGTCTTCTAGTTTAGATAAACAAACTAAAAATTTTTGAAAAAAAAAAAAAATTGGCTTGTTCCCTTTTTTCGTTGAAAAAAACAAAGATTAACTGTTTTAGTTATTTCCTTTGTAGGAAGTAAGAGCTCATCAGCTAACCAAAGCAAGAATTCCGTTGTGTTTGAGATATAATAAAGACATGTGTTAAATCCGTCTTCATCTAAATTAATAATTGTATTGAAAGCCACATTATTTTAGGCTAAGAATTTTCAAAATGAGGTCAAAATCTTTTGTTTATAATCTTTTTTCATTCAAAAGCGAGGAAAACCTGAATATTTCTTTTCCTTTTCAAAATTAATGTCAAAAATATATCTCAGCTACACTATTAAACATTGCTGTCTACTCATCTAGTCTTATTGTCATTAAACAAGCAAAGATTATCATCTATATTATTTTCTATATTATTTTCTATATTATTTTTAATATCAAAATAAAGCTAAATTGATAAATTTATATCATCTTTAATATGCAACAAAGGGCAGCTCGATATACGAAACTCCTGCCAATGTAGGCCCATGGAAGGGTTTATTGTACCGAGCCTTACCCAGCTTAACTCCTTGGTTTGTCCTTCACTTAAGTCCTATACATAAATAGCAATTCCAAAGCAAAATTTATGCAATTAAATTGGTTGTTTAAATACAAATCTGTAAAGGAAATATAGCATCTATTTCATTTAATTTTGTGTGCTATGCTTTGGGACAAGTGGACAACAATATACAGAAAAAATTTTGATTCCAGTATGAGCAATATAAAACCACCAGTGGCATCTACCAAAAGAAAGAATAAGGATAAGTGTCTACCAAAAGAAAGAATACGCAGCTATATTTCCATTTTGTTCCTTCCAGAGTAGAAACCCAGGCTACACTGAATTTTCAGTCTCACTGCACTTAAAAGGATTGTTTTCAGATTCAATCAGAGGAGTTTGAGGATGAGATCCTTATGTATTTATTTATTTTCTCGGCCTCAATATCTCACTGTACTCTCCTCTCTCCCACTGATCTCTCTCCCCCTTTACTCCCTCTCTCCCTCGCACCAAATCTCTCTCGCTCCTCTCCTCTCCCTCGGAAAAGGTCTATCTCACTCCTCATCTCCTCTCCCTCTGAAACAATCTATCTCACTCCTCTCCTCTCCCTCCCACCCAATCTCTCTTGCACGGTGTCATCACCAATGATCAGATCATGATGTTGCGCTGGATTAAACTACATAAACTTTTGTACGAATAAGCAATCTCCTAGGATGGTTTATCAAATTCAGCTTTATTGTTGTTAAAGTTGAAATGATTAGGAGTCTTCTAGATCACTCCTCTTATCTCTAATCGTTTTCGTGGATAATATATTTCATTGGTGATGATTCTGTACAAACACAAGGTTAAAAGCATGCCTTTATCAACACTTTTAAACAAGGATTTACTTAGCCTGAGATACTTTTGCATAAAGACATTTATCACTGACAATATATATGGTTGATATGCTTGAGGAAGTAGTTGTGTTGGGAGCGGGAGCTAAGTCAGTATGTACTAACATGGATCCTAATGTCAGACCAAACCAATGGGAGTTATTACCAGAGATACCATTGGTTAGCTTAACTATCTTACAATCACCATTCCTGACATCTTGACTAATTGGTAAGCTTAACTATCTTACAATCAACATTTCAGCCATCATCTTTCTGCAACTGTGATTGATCAATTTCTTCGAGCTTCCCAACATGATCACTAAGATGAAGCTCTGAAGATCTTACAATACATTAGTAGTGCTCAGAAAATGGTCTTAAATCTCTTAACTGTGACCATCTCCAGATTGTAAATTGTAAGGTAACAGATACACATAAGTCAAGCTCTCCTACAAATTGGTGATGTAGGTATGGTATATAAATACAAATAAGACAAAAACTCCCACAAATAGATATTGGCTTATTGTATCCTCTTGGAAGGAAATTTGATATTTTGGAAAGGCAAGAAGCAAGTCATAGTGGCCTGGTCAAGTGCATACAGATAAAATAGGATAACAATTCTCACCCCATATGAACTTATCTATTTTAAATAGATAATGACCAAGTGACGTAATCCTCTAATTAAGCCAATGAAATTGATTTGTGACAACCAAGTTGTCATGTATTGCTTGATATCCAGTAGTTCACGGGAGAACTAAACATATTAAGACTGACTCACTTTACAAGGAAAAAAATATATGGAGCTCATAGCTTATTTGCGAATTCAAATAATCATCATGCAAATAAATTAATAAGTTCCAAAACTAAATACATTAACAATAAGTTAGGATTTTTCAATATCTTTAAACAAGTTTGATGGAATGCTGTGGCTTAACTGTTAAAAAAGTGAGTACCTAGTTGTAATTATATAGCCTAATGGATGTAAATGTAAGTTTAAAAAAAACAATATACTGTAAAGAGCAGTACCAAGCAAATAACCCTAATAATTTCTTTAGGGACATTTTATAGATGAATAGCAACACTAACATAGACCCAACCAACTAGCAAAGATAGTCATACAATTGTTGGAAATATTCAGGGTTTAGATTTGAACCCGTCATATAAGAGCTCAGAGGTTTGACGCTAAAGTTTAGGCAAAGCTTTGCCACATGATTGATTACCATAGAACTTAGTCTCATGTGGATGACACAAAGCTTAATTGCATGGTTAATAATAGCGTATAATAATGGAGTTAATGGTGCAAACTGCACAACAAAAACAACCCATGACATGATCAATTATGGTGAGGATGCAACATTTACAAAAAAAAAGTACTTGTATGATATTAGATGTTAATAATACAAATAAACTAACACTATTCTTTTATATAAAATAGAATATTTTTCAATAATAGTTCACGTATAGAGAGAGAGAAAAACTGTTAAATACCGAAACTTGAGGGGTTAAAATGCAATTTTACCTAAAACCCAATACCCACTTACATCTCCCGATTTCCTCTTCGTCCGATCGCAGTTTTTCCTCTCCCTCTCACAATCACGATTTTCGCGATTCTCCCTCACGCACGACCGGCGGTTACTCCTTTGCACGCGGCCGACTTCTTCATCAAAACCCGACACCTCCTGCCTCTCACTCTTCTTCACTTCTTGGTCGCCAACCATTGGCACAGCCGCCTCCAGCCATCAGAGGATTCACCGGACGTTTCCGATCTCAAACAGTGACTGCTCCTCTCTTTGTCGACTCACTGGTGTGTCACCATCCTCACCGCCGGCCGAGCATCCAAATCGCCGCCGCCGACCACCCTGGTCCTGATTTTCTACACTGCCTCCTGTGATCACCGATTAATCGTGCCCGATTTCGCCTTTTGATTCGGCCGCCGAAGGTAAGTTAGGTCTTCCTACTTACTTCCTCCTTTTCGATCCGTTGGTTGATGTGTTCATGTTCATCGGCAACCAGATTTGTAGTCGCCGGAATCTGAGCTCTTGGCCATCACCATAAGCACCAGCACCTCTACCACAGGATTAGTAATTGCTGGAACTCTTCTCTGCCGATCAGATTGCTCTTTCACTGCCAAGCTTGGTAAGTCCTCAACCCTAGCATTGGGTTTAGGGTGAAGGATGTTGGATTATGTGATAT
Source organism: Kaempferia elegans (assembly GCA_037974815.1). NCBI lineage: Eukaryota > Viridiplantae > Streptophyta > Magnoliopsida > Zingiberales > Zingiberaceae > Kaempferia > Kaempferia elegans. Next base: position 5,403,905 of record JBBPFQ010000050.1, read on the forward strand.
AGGTTGTGTTTCTTCTAGACAACAGAATTTTATTACTCCGTTCATCAAATTCCGGCAGTGAGCTGCTCCTGCAGTGGATCAACAGCTGAGCATCAGATTTGGGTGAGTTTTTAAAGATAATCCATATTGTTATCCTTAATTTAATTGGATTACGATATGATGAAAGATAATTATAGGATTGAGGAATTGTAGGGTAATTTAGGTTGATGAATATTAGACCTAATTCAATTAAGGGTGAATAATAATTAGAGTTTCCTAATTAAGTGGGAATTTGATTTAGCTATCTGATATAGGTTGGAATAGCTGAACATGATATCTTGATTACAGGACCCTGATTCGAGACGAGCATCTCGACGTGAGATTTGGTTTTTTCTGATCGACACGATCTTCGTGTTAAGGCGAGTACCTTGACTTATCCACGGATTTGTCTTTGATATGCTTAGTAGATTTTATCTAGTAGTAACTTTCATGTTCTTACCTGCTTTGCTATGTCACTACTAGATTCCTGCTATCGTGCCTTATCTAGTTAGCTATTTTCTGCAGTTCTATACCTCTTGCATGTTTGCCATGTTTATGTATGCTCTAAATAGTAGTGACATCAAACTTCATATAGAACCCTTGTTATCTACTTGGTATACCTAACCTTGATTCATTAGGTTAGTTTCGGACTTATTTACTTTGGTGCATATTTTTGGAGGTATTTCGGTTTATTTCTTTTTCGGAGTTACATGCTTAGTGTCATGCACCATCTTGCATGATTGCATGCTGGCGACCATCGTGCTCCATTATTGTTGAGCCAGTCGCCAGTTACATG
>JBBPFQ010000050.1:5438710-5450182 GCA_037974815.1 Kaempferia elegans
ATGTATTAATTATAGTCAAATTAATTTGTTACATCTAATGTTTTAATTTCTTAAAAAAATTCATATTTTCTAATTTTGTTATACATATTTTATATATGACATAATCTGTGCATCGCACAGGTGAAATACTAGTGTTTACTAATATTGAAATAATTTTAGTGAACTTATCTAGTAAAGTGATATATTTTTAGATGAGAATATAGGTAGATCATCTTTTTGATATTTTTCAACATTTTGCACTCTAATAAAAATAAAGAACATATTTTGATGGTTTTTTTAACATTAGGCAGCCCTAAATGATTTTGATATTTGTCCATTTATTTATATTAAAATAAAATATTTCCTATGTATTAAAAAAATACATGTATAAAAATAAAGCATTTTTGCATGTACTTATCTGCCCATTTTTCATTTTTTATTTTCAATAATTTAGTAATATAAAAGTAAAACGGTGATTTATCAAATAATGTAAGTGAATATGTATTTTTCTCGATCACATATGCAATTTTGAAAATGTCCAAACAACACAATTTTTCTTTCTTTTTTATTCATTTGACAAAAAAAGAAAAAAAAAAATGTATAGCCTCTCACCTCTTTTCTCTCTTCTCACTTTTACCTGCAATAAAAAAATTATGAACCTCTCTCTCCTATTATGCATCGCATAGTTTAATATGTATAAAAAGTTATTAACTTTCAAAGTTTACCTAACATACATATTATAGCAACTACGATTTCGTAACTGCTATAACTACAAATTCAAATTCAATAGGTGATAACTTTTGATTTAGTTTAAACTGTGGGACGCACAATATATCAAATTGATGAAATTTAAACGAGCTCCAACATATAATATATTAAATCAGAGCTCGTTCAAAGATCTTCGAGTTGATATATTGTGCATCACATAGTTCAATCTGAATCAAAAGTTATGGTCTCTTTGAGTTGAACTAGTAGTTGTAGCTACTATAATATATATGTTGGGTAAACATTGTGAAGTGAAAACTTTTGATTCAGATTGAACCTTATGACGTACAATATATCAAATCGAAGATATCTAAATAAACTTTGTGCGTATGCTAGTAACATTCTAATTGATTCAAATCTTTCAAAATGGTATAAGTTTATCATAATCTAACTATTTAACTTGACTAAATTCATGTGCTATTAATCATGTTTTATTTCTTATTACATTTCCTTTATCATCCAATTTATCGTCAAGTCATGGTAGTAAGTTTCATACTTGATTCCCTATCAAATTGGTCTCTCTTCTTACATTGCTATCACTCAATCAGGATCAAGTGTGCTTTATCTATGATTTTATGTTCAAGTTTAGATATATATGCTACTTGGCTTAAGTTTATATATGCTGATCTTGTCCTTACTTCTTGATTTATATAACCTAAAATGTGTTCTGGCGGATGACTAAAAGTTACTATAAATTTGTGTCCTAGTGGATTGGGGGTTCAATTTGAATACTTTCTTCATATTGTGAAATTCCATCTAGGCCAAGTGGCCAACTCTAGGTCCCTCTATATTAGTGCTTCCTAGGATTAGTTTTTCAAATTCTAATTTAACTTGTTTACCCAACTTTTGGTCTATTTGTGATTTATGTGGGTAAGTTTTACTATTTTCATCAAAGATAACAATAATAGATTCTTCAACTTTTAAAATTCTTTTATTATAGACTCATAAACTATGCTAGTAGTTGAATCTCCAACAAAGATTCCTTTATTGGACTTAGTTAAAAAAATCTAAGTTATCTTTAGGATTTAGATGGTAGACTTTATAGTTGAACGCTCTTAAGTGTTAAATAGATGGTGAATTATCGTAATAAATTTTATAAGGTGTATTTTGTTGAAATTTATTTATATAGATTTAGTTTTGTTCATAACATGTGAAGTGGCTTTTACTACTTTGACCAGGAGTAACCAATAAGCGAATATTTGTTTAACATGATTTTTAACTATTTCTCGTAGAGCTCAATTACTCCTTTCTATAACTATTTCGCTGTGGAATTCTAGATAGGAAAATTCATATTTGTACTATTTTTTTAGTAAAATTTAATAAACCTAAGGTTTTCAACACCCATGGTCCCTTCTTATTTTTAAAATTTTAATATTTTTCTCATTTAAAATATATAAATTTATTTAGGGTATCATCCTTATATTTCATAAATTGTACCCATGTGAATGAAAAGTCATAACTAGACAGTATTAACTACCATTCAAGGACTTGACTCCATGACTATTAAACAAATTTAAGTGTAATAATTTTAAAATACAAGTCATTCTGATTTGGTTAGTTATTTTATGTGCAGATCTAGTCTGCTTGCCTTTTAGCATGCATTGTAGATCTTAACCTCTTAGTGTATGATAATTTAAGTTTCTAACAAAACATTTCTATCTAATTTGGAGATTTGTCTCATATGGTGTGGGCTAGAGTAAATTAGCACTGTAGTTGAGGTTCAAACCACGAATGCTAAGGAACTATTGAGGGGCTGCTTAGTTAAATCATGGGAATGGGAATGAGAATGAGAATGATACTAATGGGGAATGATAATGTGTATCATTAATTTTATAGGGCTGCTTGGTTTAATATAAGAAATGAGTATCATTATAAAACATGTTGCTTGGTTATACTCTATTTGGGAATAGGAATGAGCTTACCATCCCAATTCTCATGCTCGTCTCCCTTTCCCTCGGCCCGTGCAATAAACAAAGAAACCTCCAAATTAACCAGAGGTGATATAAAGATTGAGAAGAAGGATTCGTTGAAGCAGTTAAGGTCGACGATCATTCGAAAGCATTCACGATGATGATGATTCTTCACAATTTGATCCTTCAGTAATCCTAACAATTCGTCCCCTGTTCTTGCCGAGCAATTCAAAGCAGAAACAAGTTTACAACTTTTTTTTATAAATAAAAAAGTTCTGTCTTTTTCTTGACCTTTTTCTTCTACTTCCTAGAGGTTGAATTAGTGTAGAAGACGGAAAATGGAAGCTGTGTCAAGAAGTGGTCTGCTTTTAAATCTGTGCTTTCTTCTTCTTCGTCGTCGATGGAGGGGACGGAGATGGAGATGAAGTGCGTGCGCGGGCGTCGGCGTCTGCGCCACCTGCCTCTGCGAGCGCCTCCTTGCCCTCCTCGCCGCAATTGACGAGGGGATGGGATCCTCACCGTCCCCACCTCCGGCGTGGCTCTACTTCAGCGGCTTTACCTCCCATTGCGTTCCCGCAACGACCAGCGCTAGGGTAAAGAGATGGTTTCTGGCGGCGGCCCTGGCGGCGAAGGTGGTCCTCTTTGTCCTGGCGAACAGTTTCTGGCGACCATCCCTGGCGGCGGCGAAGGTGGAAGAGAGATTGGGTAGGGGGAAAAAACGGCAAAAGGATAGGTTTCGTGCGTTTTATTCGGGAATAGGTTTCAATCCCGTGATGTTAGAGGGGAATGGAGGATTGAGCAGAAATAAGGAATGAAACTATTACACAAATTTAAAACCCTCAAATCAACCACCTCTAATTTATTCCTTTCTCATTCCCTACTTATCATACCCTCAAAACAAGCAGCCCCTGAAGCATCTTTGTCGATGCTCTTATCCGTATTTTAAACTATAGTATATATAAATATCATATAAAATGATTTTAATATTTTGCACAATAAAAAGAAATACTACATAACTATCCTCTTTAATCACATAATTAACTAAATTATACTAAAAAGATACTTTATTTTCAAAAAATAGTATAAAATTTAAAACTATTGAACCTTCAATATTTCACTCAAATTTTACATCAAGATCAAAAATATTAGTAGTTACTTCTATCAACAGATAGAGAGAGCACCAACATTTAAATATATATATATTTTTTTAAAGCTAATTTTTATTCACAATCTTTGTACGATAGGTGCGTTACTCTCCAGAATTTGACAAAGCACCAAATGATGTGATGTTTTTTTCTTAAATAAATTGAATATTTTTCTCACTACTAAAAATGATGAATAGAAGCATTTGAAATGCACCAAACAATCAAACATTGAGGCTTTTCCCTTATTGCTAAAGCATCGAGAATCAAAATTATAAACACAATCAAATTAATCAACAACTTTTAGCTACCACTTTTTCCCAATGTAATATTGGTCACTAATCAAGTATCCGAATGAAAGTGTAGAAGGGTAAGTGGCGGGCAGTCACCGACGCTTGCTTATGTTGACAGTTTTAAAACTAAATATGTTAGCAATGAAAGTGTTACAAATCTAGGCGCTAAGAAGTGCTAATAGATACATTTCTAACACTTGAATCTGCATCTTAAAGATCTTTCTGCCACATGGACTACCAATGCAATCTAGCAATTATGCGATGCTCTTGAAAATGTCAATAACAATGATAGCCTACGCATTAAAACATCAACAATCTAACAATAAAAAGGATCACTAAATTTATAAGTAATTGCTGCAGTGTCTCCTTTTATTTTTATCTGATGGACTTTCACTACGTCCAATTCAATGTGATGGCATATCTTATCAATCTTTACATTCTCAATATTGCAAGCAAAGTGTTATTGTAACACGTAAAGGCATGGCTTAGTTGGTTACAACTACAGCTAAAAGCTTAGATGTATGACAAAAAAATGTAGACATTACAACCAGAGTTATTAGTGTCTGGCATCTAAGAGAACCTAGATCCTTCAACCTAAAGAAAACAGGGTCTTTTTTTCGGAATGTTAATGAGCGCAAAGATAAAAATGATTGCATCCACATACAATGGCTTATAAAGAAAAGACAAACAACTATCCGATTGTTCGTGTTCGTCCGTTTGGTACAATTTGTTGTATATTGTAAGAATGTGCATCAACTGGAGACGTTTGATTGATTTATACATTGCCAAATTGTTTGGACCATATACAAATTGAAAGTGTGTGCTCCATATACATCAACTACTATTTGGTGTTCCACCATTATTAAATACTTGAAATAATAGAATGCTTCAACTATAAAGCTTTTGCACTAAAAAGAAGTATTTCGCTTCAACTTACCATCAATCCTCAGTATAGCCCTAAAAATTTCCACCAGAAAAAACCAACAGCTGACCATATTAAACCATTCACTAAAGCGGTTATAAAGCCCATCCTGAATACATCAGGAAGATCCAAGTAACCCGCTGCCGCAAAAGGTGAGAAGCATCAGACATTTATATTTCTATGATATTTTATACAAGTACATATTTCTTAATAGTAAGGCATGTAAAATGCAGGTGGGCATTTGAAACAACGCATCTAGGGATCAATATATTTTCATCCAATCTAAAGAACATGCTTCCATTCTCATCCACTATTAAGCCAACAATTGATAAGCTTGCTGAAATTCAGCATGTTTCATAGATCGATGTAAGTTGTATCAATTTCTAATGTTCTTTTATGTCATAGTTTGAAGACTAGAAAATCATCAATCTTTTCAGAGTATATGAGAACGAAAGGTACATAGGAGAGTTTTACTATGCTCAAGATGCTTGCACTACCACCAATGGCTCGTAATCCTTAAATGGGAGAAGAACAAAACAAATTTCATGGCAACATGCTCTTTCTCAAAAGGACTATGCAATGGGACTAAAATTTAATACTGAAATAAGTTATTAGATTAATAAGATTATCTCTCTAGTGGGTTTCCTCCCATGTAGGAACTATATGTTTAAAGTTTTATCATAAATCTATATACACCCATGTGGCTATTATCACATAGTAAGATGTGATATAATATTTTTCTAAAGCTTTACATGGTATATGTGATATCAAAGACCATTTCCTAAGGTAGGATTTTTCAAAAGTGGCATTCCCTTGAGAGGAAGGTGAGTAATTTCTTTGTTCAATGCCAAGGTTGTTCTGTTAATGAGGGTGTCTTAAAAGTAATCGTATAGGCATTTTAGGATTACACATTTATTTAAATAATCTTTTTGTCCAAACTAATTACTGTAATAAAATTTAAATAGTTTTATTGTATTAATGTATAAATCCATAAGAATGTGAAATGATACAAAGGCATTCACATATCATTATTAAAGTCGCTAGTTGTATTTAATGTCAAGAGTGACCATCAATTTTATGTCAAAACCATAGCATGATGTATTTTTGCTATTGGATTAGGAGTGACAGTCATATTACTCATTTCATAAATGCATCATATCATCAGGAACAATAAAAAAAAAAACTATATACCATTGTTTTATTCTTCCTACACTCAGTAGCAACTTAATCTTTAGCATCTCCACACCATTCTTCTAGGCTCATAACCGAGGGTGGGAAGAAACTAGATCTTACAAAAAAGAAATATACAATCTAAGTAGAGGGGAGCAACGACACTACGGACATTTGTTCTCAATTCAAACCACTTACCTCCACTTGTTGTAAAAACTTCTGAGGGAAATAATCATCACTAGCTCATGCCTACAATCAAACAATAGAAACACCAAAAATTGATGAACAAAAGGAATATAACTACCAGACTTTTCTTTCAATGTGCCCATTTTCTCCAGAGGTTGTAAGGACTTCACACAAACACGAGCATTGCCACTACCATCTTGTGCTCGCTAACCAACAGTTTATCATAATAAAATCGTGCACAGGCACGAATACTACCACTATCAGCCTCTACCTATGGCTCGATTTAATAACATATCCACATCACACCATATGCAGATGCAAGCTTCGCCACTACTAGCCTTTGCTTGCAATCCAACTTGTGTGCTCCATTAATTATTTACAAAGCTTTACATTAAAGGGATCCTAGGTCATCTGCTTTGTTAACTCTTCATGTTTTATTTTGCTTGCTCACAAGAATTATGTTTTTGTTTCAATATTTTCATGTCTAGTATATGTTTTATCTACAACAGTTTCTCTAGTTCCACACTTCAACTTGAGAAGTGTCAGAGGTATTAGATTAGTTGGGTTATCTAGTGTACTTAGTTTGACATAGTCGTTCAAGTTTAAGGTTTTATCATGATTCTATATGTATGTAACAATCGCAATAGTCTAATAGATAAATACAATATTTCCATTTTCCCTAAAATTCTACAATTTTAATCATATTAAAGGGTCACGGTTGCAAGAAATTTATTAGAGTGGAAGGTATAGAGGAAGATCATATATTGTGAAATGAAATAAATATAATTAAATTATTTTGATTATTAGATATAACTTTAAATAGAGTTCAATGGAAGGATAGCCAACCCTAATTAGTTGAACAACCACAGTTTAATAATGATGATGAGATTGTTTACTAAATCCAAAGCTATATAAGAATGTGAAAATACCTCCAAAGTACACGGCAGCTTGACCACTACTATAATGTGTCAAGGAACCAAATAGACTTGTATTATATGCCAAAGCAAGTGTTGCTAAGACATGAGGAACACCAGCTGCAAAGTGCATAGCAAGAAATGCTGAATACAAGGCTCCAACATGTCCAGTCTGACTTGCAAAAAGGTAGTGAACAAAGAAGTAGGATGCTTGAAGAAGGCAGAATGCTGCAGGCCAGCTCAGTGAGAAATGCTGGAGAGATTCGGCGACATATTCTGACATCCATGTCACAATTCCAAATTTTGAAAGTTGTTCAGCCATTCCGACAACAATCGCAAACCAAGCCAAGGTATCCCACGCAGATTTCTCGCCGAGGCAATCATCCCATTCCAGAACACCAAACAGTAGGAGGATGGATAGGCCAAGCATTGCAGAAACCACACTTGGTATACCGAAAACATCTCTGTACAATGAAGGGATTTATAAACAGTGAGTTATTAGTAGAACAAATTATATATAATTGAGGTCTACTTCATGACCTGGATACAAGCCTCAAGGAGAGTTGGTTAAAAAAGGATATCTGGATCAAACAAACAATTACTTGTAGGTGTTGGATTTCTTGCTTAGGCAACAAATCACATGGAATTGAGGTTTACTGGCCAACCAATGCACCTATGACTCAAGCATGCCCTTGGGAAGCATACAAGTACAAGAGAAAGTCTTAACATATTCAGGCAAACTGTTTTCTGAGGAACTCTTAGTTGACAGCTAAAAACTTTGAAGAACATGCTAGGCAGCAGCCATGTTTAATAAGGAGAGTGCTGACACAAAGTCAAGAACTGTATCTGAAAAGATTCCTCGGTCATTGTCCTATCTTACCCACTAATTACTGTTTAATTGTTTGAAGGGGATGTTCTAACATGCAAAGTATCATCTAGTATGTGCATTCAAGCCATGCATCTTCAAAAATGCAAAAATTAAAAAATGGTATGTAAACTAATATTTATGTTTTCACAGGTCATACGTAAGCAATGCAAGGTGGCATGCCTGGATCATTGATCTCACAACAAGAGAGAGAGGAGTGGAAGGGAATACGTAAGGGAGATGTCAAGCCAAATAATATTCAAATTCATAATTCATGACGTGTTGAATATCTTAGAAGTATGTCTATTATATACACAGTTTTGCTCTTCACTCATTATATCTTTATTCCAATAAATAAAACATTACATTAAGAAAAAAAAAACTAAGTTTTTGTTACAAAGATAAAAGGAATGATAAACATACTGAGTTAGCTAATAGGCTCATTTTATGTTTATTATATTAACTAAAATATTAAATCAAGTAAAAAAAATTTAAGTTTTTCATTAAAAGACAAAGGAAATATAATAAGTATTGAGTTAGCTATAGACTCCTATCTTTATTACCATAATAAAATACTAAATTTAGAAAATTCTAATTCTCTGATGAAAACATGACTTTGTGGAGTTGAATTGTTCCGATGTCTTTGTTTTGTTACTAAGTATTGTCAACAAAATGAATTAGGTAATCAATGAAGGTGTTAGAATGGATAAACTGTTTTGTTGTGACAAGGCTGGAGCAATCACAATAGAAGTGGAGATGAGGTGAGATAAATATAATCGATAAGGTGTGGATGATGGTGGGACAAGAAAAACTCTTGTAGTAATCTCATGTTGAAATGTGTATAGTTGTGAGTTGTCTTAGTCAACTAATCCCACAATGGGCACGTGCCTCTCATAATAAATCTTGTGCCTTCCACCTCCTGCATAAACATGAGTACGCAACTGATGCCCCGGGAGCAGGGTGCTATGGTTAGGTCCTCCCATGATAGAAGGCATCTGGAGTTTGAAACTCAGCTACAGTGTATTATGGAGTATTTTCTCCCTAATGGGTAGCAGAGAATGCTTGCTGTCAGGATGACCTTCATGTGCATTTTCCCAATGTACTCAGGTGACCAGTGGGAAACTTCTATGGAGCCGGGCCGACCACCTCGGATTAGTTGACCGAAAGGCTTAGAAACCTAGTGTCAACTAAAATAAGAATTTTTTAAAAAAAAGTACACAACTGATACCATTTAATACACCACAATATTGTGTCTTAATCAGCAATCTCATATAAAACAACAGGGGAAGGGCAGTGCTTCAAGAAGATAACAAAAATATTTAAATTTATTCATGGCATGTTGAATACGTTATGATTATGCCTTTATATAGACCTTTTTTCTTACTTGAGACAATAAATAATAACATTAACAATAATAAAATAATAACTTGGCAGATTGGCAATTGGACTCTCCTCCTTCATTACAGCAAACGAAATGCCAAATCAAAGAAATCTAAATCTAAGCTTTTCCATTTAAGGTTAAAGGAATATTGATAAAATATATACTTTAATCAATTCATTGTAGCTTAATTAGAATAACCAAAATATAAAACCTAGAAAACTCTACATCATGTTCTCCCTAAGACAAATTAATAATTCAGTTCAACAGCAGGTAAATCATTCTGGAAGACAATCCTTCAGTCAAAAGAATGTGCAAACATAATAAAAAGTTGCGTTCATTTTTATTCAATCACATAACGTTCTTGAAAATTTTAAAAGTTATTCCTACGGAATTTAGTTGTCTAGTTCGAGCATGTGCCTCTTCTAATAAACTTGGGCCTTACTCCCATGGTTTGAAATGCTGAGCTATGCCACTCAAAACGAGTGATACTTTCTGTTCCAACATGGGACGAGAACTGGTCCCTACTAGCACTGGTACCGCGAAACTATCGCGAACTCGCAAAGTCACCATGGGACGGAGGGTGTCGCAGCCTCACAACTGTTTTTGCAAGATCGCGGCAACTATCACAATTTATTTTTAAAGTTTTTTAAAGATATATTAATTATCATATAACTGTTAATTATATATAATAATTATATATATAATATATTATTATTATTAATTATAAAATATTAATAATTATTTTAAATAATTTTAAAATTTTATAAAATAATTTATAAAAAATTAAAATTTTAAATATATATTGAAAATTATATGTGAATTTAAAATAATCTAAAAAATATTAAAATATAATTCTTAAACATTTTAAATGAATTTTTAAAAATAAAAAATTTACAAATACATTAAAAAAAATAATTAAGACCGTCAAATAATTTTAGATTTAGTTTTGAATTTTGAGAATTACTTATTTTTTAAAATAATTTTTATAAAAAAATAATAGAAATTATCTTATAAGAAAATATTAAAATATGAACTCAACACTTCAAAATGTAACATCAATGAGCATGTTTAATAATCATATATTAATAAAATTAAAATACACTTATATTTAAAAATTTAAAATGTACCAAAATTGTATCGGTATGGCATGATACGGTACTGAAACCGTATCATTTTGATCCGAGATTGAAACTTTAGCACTAGTCAAATTTTTAAACTATGCTTCCTCCTCCAGCATCAAGCAAGAACATGAGTATGGGTTGGATATTGTTCCTGACTGCGATGAGTAGACGGACACCGGAAAGTCGTCACTGACGTGGATCTGAAGACTGCTGACCTGGAGCTAATCAGTCTTCGGTGAAGAAATCGTTCCCTATCCACAGAGAGCTTGTAGAGAAAACGTTAGCGGCCAAACAAGGAGAAGTCTCCCTTTGTTTGGTCCTCCGACGCTTAAGTTAGTCCTTTGATGAAGAAGAAACTTTGCTATAGAATAATGTTTATGTTATCAAAATTGCCTACCTTTGGAGCCTATTGAGAAACTATATTTATACCTGTAACACCAGCGTCATTTTAGGGCACACGTGGTCATGATTTCTTTCCTTAACGAGCTTTCCATATTTGGGCTCCGGGATCCGCGCCACACGTGTCCTTCTGGAAGCTTCCTCCATACATCGAATAATAGCTATACTATGGAGGGAATATTCTTCTGCCATTTTTGGGACTAAACGACAAGGACTCTTGTCTTTTTGGTCCGATCGGCCAAGGTTGGCCGACCGGCCCAGTCTTGCCGATCGGCCTTGTGTCACCAGAAACACTTGAGAAAGTAATTCGCTTAGACGGACCGTTCGGATATTATCGGAGTGCTCCATTTGTTGGTCGACTGCATGTAATATGGTCCTCCTGCTTCTTTAGATATTAGGGTAAAGATACTTCAAATTGATCGACC
>JBBPFQ010000050.1:5454673-5471394 GCA_037974815.1 Kaempferia elegans
AAAAACGCTTAGATGCAGTGCGCGCCCGCACAGTCATGGACTGTACGGGCGCGCACTGTATCAAAACCTATATATATATATATATATAATTATAATGAGATTGGGATATAAATTATTTTATGTCATACAATAAAATCCATCGTCACATGAGATATAGCTATCCGTAATTTATTGTTTTAAGAGCATCCACATCCACGTTAGTTTTTTTTTTTTAAATTTAAAATAAATCACACACTTTATTAAATTTAGATAATCGCTTTTCACTATATACTACATCAAGTATTCAAGTATTCAAGTATTCAATTATTCTAAATTTTTATTATTTGATTCTCTTTTCTATTTTTTATTATTAAATCTGTGAAATGAGCTGAAGGAGAGAGATTTAAAAAAAAATGAAAGGAAAAAGATTGAAAAAAATGTTATTTTATTTTTGAGATAAGAATTTTTTTTTATTAAATTTTAAAAATGATAGGATAGTTATGTAAAAAGGTTTTTTTAGCAATCTTATCTAACATTTAGATTACAAACTCTGAGTGCTCTAATCAGTTATTACAACTCACCCCCAAACCCCACTCTATCCACTCCATCGAAGAAGGGGAGGCGGAGGCGCGGAGCGAGATCTACTCCTCGAGCACCGACGGAACGACGCTTCTCTTTCCTTTCGTATTCCACCGCTCGATCGACAGACGCAATGACGACTCAGGGTCAGGTCATCACCTGCAAAGGTCGATCTCGAAAACTCCATCTCTCTCTTTATCTTTTTGGCTTCGTCTGATTCGATTTGCGTGTTTTTGATGTCGGGAATGGATGTAGCTGCGGTAGCGTGGGAGGCGAACAAGCCTCTCGTCATAGAAGATGTGCAGGTAGCACCACCACAAGCTGGCGAGGTCCGAGTAAAGATTCTATTCGCCGCACTTTGCCACACCGACGCTTATACTTTGAGCGGCAAGGTTTGTGCTTGATATGCTCAGCCTGGTTTACTGGATCTACCACTTTTTCTCTCGTTATAAGAATCATTATACGATTTGCGATTCCGCAAGCCCTTCTGCGTCAATCATTTCAGTGTATCACTAAATACCCAAACTTGATTAGAATCTGTTATCTTGGCCGACGAACCAACGAATAAAGGGTTTCAGCGTCCGTGACAGCGGTATCATATTTCAACCATGTTAACGACTGATTAGAAGCTTAGAATTTGTAAACATTTGAAGCGACTGAAACTATTAGTACACCTTTTACATTTAAGGCATTCAATCAATCATGGGCAGTGCAAATGTCCCATGTTTTGTCGGTGAATCTGATACATTTTATATTACTATGAGTATCCCCTGCAAAGTTTAACCTCATAAACAAGAAGACAATTATTATTATTAGTTTCATTTCTGTGATGGTGATGAAATTAATGTGCTTTGTCTAAATGCAGAGAAATTGGAGCGAAGAAATGAACCTCTTAGGCTACTTTGGCCTGTGAAAAATCACTTTTGAGTGAAAAGTGTTTTCACTTTGGAGGCTCATTTGTTCTTTTTATTCTAAAAAGCAAGTTAGGGAATACCTTCAACTTTTTTTCAAGTAATTTATATTTTTCGAGACATGTTTATCATTGATCATTTGAATATATTCATATTCCAGGTTAATATATTAAATCAATATACACTATAGATACATACTTTGAGATGACTTTTTTTTAGAGTCAGCCCAAATAGTTTAACTTTAATACTGTGGGCGGCACTAATAACAATTTATTTATTTATTTAGTTTTATTATGGACAGTAAGCATTATTTTACACAATAAATAATTTATAATAAATATCTATTATTAGTTACTTACATTAACTTTCTAGTTAATTTCATTTAACTATAAATTAATAATTTGATAGTATACAATGACTTTCAATGTTACTGATCATGTTTTTTTTAATCATTTCCACTTCTATTGTAATTTGACTATGCCTCTATCTATCACCTTAAATATCAAGTCAATATTTTCTTCATTTTACCAAATCCTATCAACTTCCCATGGTTGCATTCTCACTGTTGCTTTTTTAACAATTGCAAAATCTACGCCAAATTCATACTCAATGTGGAAATGAAATGTTGGTCTTAGTTGAAACGCACGGACCCATGTGGTAAGGACATTTGCCCTTTTTGATTTGAGTTTTTATTTCTTTGGATACTAGTATAGCAAGTTGTCAAGCTACTTATTTAAAATCCAGATCAATATCTGATCAGGCGAGGGCTATTCCTTTTGTTAGGGCTCTGATAGGAGTTTTGAAAATGGTAGTCTTGTTTGGATGTTTTTCTTACAGGAAATGCCTTATCAGGACATTTCCCCTTTCCGATTTGAGTTCTTATTTCTTTGGATTCTAGCAAAGCAAATAGTCAAGCTATTCCTTAAAAATCCAGATCAATATCTAATCAGGCAAGGGCTATTCCTTTTGTTGGGGCTCTGATAAGGGTTTTGAAAACGGTAGTCTTGTTTGGGTGTTTTTCTTACAAGAAATGCCTTATCCTAGTCTTGTTTGGGTGTTTTTCTTACAAGAAATGCCTTATCCCAACATTTTCCCGTTCTGATTTGAGTTCTTATTTTTTGGGATACTAGTATAGCAAGTAATCAAGCACTCATCAAGAATCCAGATCAATATCTAATCTGGCAAGGTGCTATTGTGGAATAATGCCAAGACACTGATTGAGCAGATGGTCAGTATCTTGGTCAAGTGAGAGTCCTTGTGGAAATTGGCAGTTGAAAAATTAATGTTCCTGGACTAGAGCCTTTGTTGTAATGCCATTGGTTTGCTTAATCATCCATTAGGTTGGCATTGTTGTAATGCCAATTTGTCCAGTCAGTATGCTGCCAGTTGTATACTAAACTCATCTTTGGCGGGCCTGAATTGGTGAGTTCTTCAAAGTTTGGAAACATTCTTTTGAAGTTATTCGATTCATTATAAGCCCGAAAATATGTCTCCATTAATTGTAGTAAAGCTGTCTCAGCATTTTATGATTTACATGGCTTAGGAGAAGTTGCCAGCTAGCTCAGCTAATGAGGATTTTAGATGATATTATTGAGCTTTTGAGTTCAAAATCCACCTTCACAAAAAAATGGAACTTGAGGGCTTTCAGTATATGTTTTCTGAAAAAAAAAGGAATTTACTATGTGCTGGTTGTAGATAACTCATAACTCCTACTCTTTGGACCCAATGATGTGCTGTATCTTCATAAAATGTGACTGTCTGAGATTTAGCCTGATATCTTATTCTTGATGTAGGATCCTGAAGGCCTTTTCCCTTGTATTCTTGGTCACGAGGCTGCAGGGTATGATATCCTCATACTATTATAACTAGCTAGTTCATTTTGGTGTTTCTTATTTCAATTACATTTCTAGTATTGTTGAGAGTGTTGGAGAAGGGGTAACTGAAGTTCAGCCTGGAGATCATGTCATACCTTGTTACCAAGCAGAATGCAAAGAGTGCAAGTTTTGCAAATCAGGAAAAACCAACCTATGTGGTAAAGTTCGTTCAGCAACTGGTGTTGGTGTCATGTTGAATGATCGCGGAAGTCGTTTCTCTATCAATGGAAAGTTAATTTACCATTTCATGGGGACATCAACGTTCAGTCAGTATACCGTTGTACACGATGTTAG
This sequence comes from Kaempferia elegans, assembly GCA_037974815.1. Lineage (NCBI taxonomy): Eukaryota > Viridiplantae > Streptophyta > Magnoliopsida > Zingiberales > Zingiberaceae > Kaempferia > Kaempferia elegans. Next base: position 5,458,311 of record JBBPFQ010000050.1, read on the forward strand.
TGTTGCTAAAATTCATCCACAGGCCCCTCTTGAAAAAGTCTGCTTGCTTGGTTGTGGTGTTCCTACTGGTAATCTTTCTCTGTGTTTTAAGTACCATGTACTGCTATTGAGAATGATTATCTAGTTTTGTGTTCATAAAGATGATTCTCTTGTTTGAAACTGGAACCCTTAGTATGCTTAGTTGTGTAGAGTTATTTTCTGTCTTGATGTTCTTTTTGAAAAAATACTTTCTGTTTTCTTTTTCTTAAATTCCGGATACAGTTTAAAATATTAATTATGCAAGCAAAGTTACCATCCCAATCACTGTGATTGCTTGTCTCTTTTTTCTTCCCAACAGGCAGCATTTGATACCTTACCTGCTACTAGTAGTTTCCATTGCTCTTACAATTTGGCAATTTGCCATTTATTTTTCTATTTTCCCCTCAATTTTCCTCCTTTGTATTGTCAGGTCTTGGAGCTGTTTGGAATACTGCAAAGGTGGAATCAGGTTCAATTGTTGCAATTTTTGGCCTTGGCACTGTTGGTCTTGCTGTAAGTTGCCTTTTTAATTAATTAGTACATGATCAAATACAAATTTTAGCCTTGACACTGTTGGTTTTCCCGTAAGTTATCTTTTAAATTAATTAGTGCATGATCAAATACCAAACAAGAGATAAATAATTTTCATAGGTTGCTGAAGGTGCAAAGACAGCAGGCGCTTCACGAATCATTGGCATTGATATCGACAGCAAAAAGTTTGATATTGGTATTTCTTTTTGCCTTAACTTACAAATATTTATCTTTATTTTAATATTTTTAATCTTTTAATTTTATTATCAAGCTTAATTATGTGTACAAGGAAAATTATACAGAATGTAATTAGATTATTTTAATTAACGTAAAATCTTTAAAAATGACGCTCCCTTTAATTTTGTGTCTTTTCATCCCTTGGAAGAAACCCTTGACTCCTATAAATTAATCCCTTATTCTTCTCAAGTAGGCCTGTTTGATAGGTGGGATAGGATTTTAGTAGGGATTAATGGTGTGATAAATAATCCTTGGCTCCCCAAAGGTATTAGATATTGAGTTAGTGTGATAACTTTGTATCACTTTAATCATTATCTTATCCCACCTACCAAACATTCTCTATCCCACCCTTAATCCCCGCACCATTAATCCTATCCAACCTACCAAACACTACCTTGAGATAACTAAAAGTAAAACAAAAGCATATTTCATAACATATTGAATGCATTATGATTATGTCTCTGTATTGACTTCTGTCTATGCAAAAATAATAATAATAATAATAATAATAATAAATGCTAATGAAAATAATAAAATATTAACTTGTCAGCTTGCCTAATGGAGTGATTCTTCTTTATTACAGCATACAAGATCTAAAATCAAGGAAATCTAAATCTAAGCTTTTCTACATAAGGTAAAAGGGATAATGATAAATTATTATGTAGCAATTCATTCTATCTTAATTAGAATAATTAAACTATAAAACCTAGAAAACTCTACCTAATGTAATAAGAAATTTCTTCTCTTGCCAACAGTTCTCCCTACGCCAAATTAATAGCACAGTTCAGCAACAAGTGAATCATTCTGGTACAGAAAACCTTCAGTAAAATGAGTATGCAAACATAACAAAAAGATGCACTCATAAGGTTACTCTATCAAAAACTTTCTTGGAGAAACTTATAATACTCACTTCTCTTGAAAGGTAGTTATAATGCTCTAGACTGCACATTTTCAATGGACATAATTAATAAAAAAAATTCTGATTCTTACCCAAAGATCCACAAGGAAATTGCAAGAATCATTGCATAGATCATCACTTGCTCATTCTTTGTTAAGGGTCCCATTTTCTCCAGTTTCATTGTTGCCAGAGCAGGTGCTTCTGGTGTATCCTTAATTTCTGGAGGGAAGATCTTGTATAAGATATATGGGCCAACTAGAAGAGAAACTAAGGCAGGCAAACTTGCAGCTTTGAACCATAACACCCATGGACTTGCAATATTGACTCCAAGTTCTTCAGCTAAGTTAAGGCATAACAGATTTTGAGCTGCAGCAGTTAGGAAAAGTGCACTTGAATTACTGGAACACTGTAACCAATAAAGAAAAAATTCTTCATTTCCATGATTCCATCTTAGTATGAGGACTAAAAGCATATTTGATATTAAATTAATTAGGGCAGAAGTATTTCATTAAAGAATGTGTTTTTACAAATACTGAATAGTCCTCTAAGTCTAAACCCAAGATAGGAAGAGTTTTCATGTATCTATACAAAAAATAGATGAGGAAATGAACCCAAAAAAAAGTTATATGGTAAAAAGTCAAGTTTCTAAACTGTATATGCAGATGATATGTAATAATGTGGCAGATATGTAAAAAATAAAAAATCAGTTTTATTCACAGTGATGTAATTGATAATATCATGTGAATACATAAGTTTGCATCTATCAAGTAATAATCATACCAAGCAATCCACAATTTAATGTAAAATATTTTCATGTGAACCTAAGTATTTGCGATCCAAAATACAAACATCCATATTCACCAAATAGCATAATAAAGGGCAGCTAATGTGGGATCTTGAGAAAGAGTTGAACCACATTGGGTCTATTGTACACAACCTTACCTTGCATTGCAAGGGGTTGTTTCCGTGACCAAGAGGTCACACGGTAGCAACTTTATAGTTGCGCCAAGGCTTCCTTTCTAGACTAGATTAGTTACCCTTCTAGATAGCACAATCCAAACAAAATTGAAATGTTGACCTAACAAATTTACATGTTGACATACTAGACTAGTTATATATTTATAAATATTATGAGATTGGTGCAACTTTAATTTAATTTAAATAGATTTTTATTGTTTGGTAAATTGTCAAATTGAATGGTAATTTAGGATAGTCATATTTTTCTATTTTGATAAATAATTAGAGAAACTGTGTTCCCAATTCTAGTACAGTGCACTTTCCTATTTACTATTTCCTACATCATTTAAGATTGAGTCTATAAAAGCTATGACTTGTCTATGTAATATTCAACTTGATTAATGATATATTTCACCATTTCAATTTATATTTGAGGTTACTTTTTCATGAGATAATTATTCCTTTGCTTCATCAATTTTGTCAAGGTTTCTATGTGATACAAAATTCAAATTTTGGTGTTGCGAATTGTGGGATAGGCATCTGTCCTATGCTTGAGGTATAAGAAAAAAATCGAAATTATTGACAAATTAATAAGTACATATTTGAAACATTATAAGATAGATATCTTCGTGCAACATAGGCAATGCAACATTTATAAGAACTTTGAGTATTAAATGTATTTTTTTTTAATATTTGGTATGATAAAACCTTAAATAAAAAAATATCGAATGTTGTCAAATAATTTAAAATTTTACCTTTAATTTTAATTTGGTTTGTTTGTTCTAGGTATAATTATAATTATTAGAGTGGACAAAAAATAAAGAGATTTAAATTTTTTAAATTTTAAGACCTAAGATATTATATTTTAAGTTAAAATATAATTTAAATTTTATAATTAAATTTACTCAATTTTATAATCAAAATTTAAAAAATATATATGGAATTCAATTTGGACTCGACTGAATTAAATATGAAAATTTTTAAATTTAATAGTTTTTAATAAAATCATATTTAAATTTGAAAATACTATATTTAAAAAAATAGTTTTGTCTAATTGGTTCACTTTTATTTCAATCATTAGATATTCCAATCAAATGAATTAAAAATAATATAAATAAACTATAAAATATTTTTTAATCAAATCACCGTAAACTATAGCTAATTGTTAATGCTCGAAACAAAATGGAGAGGAGATATAAAGGGCAAGAAGCTAAATATCAAAGTTTATCCTATTTTAGTTTTTATTTTTAAAATTACTTTTTTTAAAACTAATTAAGATAAATAAAATTAATATTGTTGTATTTGAGGTAAAGTTGGCTTAGAGTTAAATAAAGGTCATCAAGTAGATATCGTGATTAATATTAAATGGGGTCAAACTAGAGTTAGATTCAGATTTACTTTGTTCTATTTAAAACCAATCAAGTTTATATATAGGATAAGGATAGTTTAATCATATTTAATTAGAATTGTTGTATTTTTATAAGATTATAAATGGATTATGCTATTTAATTAGGATTTAATTAAGATTTCCTATTTAAAGTTTCCCTTTTACTCGCTTCTTCCTTTCTTACCCCATTCCCTCATCTTCCCTTCCCAATTTGCAATGGTCATCCCACAGCTACCCACCACTCACGGTCATTCTTTGTTCGTGTTGTCTGCCAACCACCACCCAAAGTATCTTTTACGTCGCTATCCATCACTCAAAGCACTTGTTATGCCACCACACTAGTAGCCATGACTATGCCATCTTTGATATCTTCTTCCTCTCCTCCTATAGATGCAAAGCATTTCACACATTGGTCAATAAGCGCAGTGATAAATTTCACCCACATCGACTGATATGACTTATCACTGAAAATCGTGAGTATAATTAGGTTAGCTAGTATGTGCGCAAGGTGAACACCTTGTCCCAAAGTAGACAAGCAACATTGAAAAAATATAGAGAAGGTCAAATGGAACAATTGGAGTAATGTTATAACTAGTCAAGACGTTTAAAAGGCAACTTCAACCTCAATGATGCTTTAGCATTGAATAAAGATTGCTTCGTTGCAAAATGTTTTTAATTGCATTTATATTCCAAAGACTTATAAAAATAGTGCTCACCACTAGTGAAAGTTTTTTATGGAGACCGTAGGCAATGCATTTTGGAATCTATAGGTTATAGAAATGGGTAGTAATACTAATATTACCAAACTGATTTCCTTACCTAATATAGCTTCCTTTCAAAAACAATGTAGAACTTGGAACAACATATTGCAATCCAACATAAAAAATTTGAATTTTGGACTGAATCTCCTGAGTTCAACAAAGAATGAAAACCAATGACCTTTTAGTTAAAAAAATACTACAACAGTACAATCAAGTTTTATTCCGTTAAGTGCAGTCGACTATATGGATCCTCTTACGTCATTGAGCTTTATCTTCTACAATATCATCCAATATTTAAATAAATTTTATTCTATTTTATCATTGATAACTAAGTCATCTTTGGTATTCCTCTTCCTCGTTTAATATGTATTTGTAATTGTTTTACATCACCTAACTAACATATTAATCGTTTAAGTAAGTACATGTCCATACACTCAAAGTTTTCCCTTTATCGTTTAAGTACATGGCATTGCCTTAATTAGCAATGCCATGTTAAATGTTTATATTTTTTAAATGTTTATGTTAAATATTTTATTTTTAATTAATATATCTTATAGTTTAAAAAAATACCGAAACCATATCGGCACAGCACGATAAGATACCAAAACGGTATCGTTCAGATCATATACCAAAACTACGATAATGTTTGAGATTTTAAACCATGTTCTGAACTCTGAAGAGTTAAAATGGTCACAACAAAGGTAATGAAAAGATTATTGTCTTTTGCTACAGAAATAAGAACAAGAGAATTAAACCAGGCGAGAAGGAAGAGTAAGGTTTAACCTGGAATTGGGACATAATCAGATAGGATCCAAGCCTGGTGGCGGAACTATCCCTGGGCTTACTCCCGGCAGATAGCGACAGCGATTGTATGATGGGCAGGAAGACCCCACCGGCCCTGGCGGTGGTGCTGGGCATAGCGGGGGCGATGAAAGCCTCGCTTACGGTCAGCCCATAAGAAAGCCCTAGAGTACTCTTTCCAAGCCACTTGACGAAATAGGCGGCGATCCTATCCCCGAGCCCAGTCTTGACGAAGCCCCTCGCGAAGAAGAAAGATATCACGATCAACCAGATTACCTCGTTCTCGAACGCATTGAACGCCTCTGTGAAGGTGAGCGTCTTTGTGATGACGGAGGTGGTGAGGCAGAGGAAAGCCCATGCACCGATGGGAAGCGGACTGAGCATGAGACCGGTAATGGTGGAGATGAAGATGGAGAGGAGCTGCCAGGCCTGAGGGGTTATCTCGTCTGGCCTCGGAATGATGAAGCAGATGGCGAGGCCGACGACAATAGAAATTGCAAGGGGAACGGGCCTTGCGCCGATATGAGGCGTCAGGGAAGAAGGAGGAGGAGGAGGAGGAAGAGGAGCGGAGGGAGGATCTAGAGAATCAGATTGGGGGGAGGAGGAGCAAGCGGGGGAAAGAGCGGGTGGTTTTCTACGGCGACGGCGTCGCAGGAGGAAGAGGGCAGATGCGATCGGAGACTGTGGAGAAGGGCGACTGAGGGCGACCGAGAGGAGGCAACGGTAGGGGAAGACGGGGAGTGCTAAAGGGTGAGCGGAGAGCGGCCAGGCGATGGCTTCCATTGGCGTGCGTAACTGGCTAGGAGCGGAGACTGACGGACTGGCCGGCGGAGGTAAGGCGGAACTGGCGGTGAGCGACTTTTGATAACACCAAAACACTAGCAAGATGCTGATTAAGGTTAGCCACTACTGTCCATTTGCCGGGCCCACCTCGCATTTGATTGGGAGGATTTTTTTCAAATTCAAATTCAAATCCACACTTCGACATTATTTTATAAACAAAAATTATCGTACTTGTTCCGACAGCAATATAATATGAGGAGGTGGAGGACGATGAGTAAAAATAGAGGTCTGTCAGATTAACACGAGTGTTAAAAGACGACGCTCAAGTCAGAAAGAAAGAGAGTTATGTTCAGAAAAGGAAAGCTTGGAGAGACCCTTACCTCACGATTAGGACTACTTAGTAACATAACACGTGTGATGTCAGTTGTTTCTGCCATTAAGATCGTGTCATAAAGAGAAAAGAATATTTCTTTTCTCAACTGCCTTTTCAATTATTTAGTATCAAATAACTGACAGTATTTTTCTAAATAATAGGATATCTCTCCTTTTTTAGCATTAAATGCTACCGAAATTTCCGGGGGAGAAAGATGTGAACCTTCATAAAGGGGGTCCGCACTCATACTCTAGGGGTTTCTCATTATTATTGTCCAAAGGTCAAGGAACTTTCTATGTCAGAGGTGACCTCAGGACTTTCTGTGCTCGAGGTGAACTCGGGACTTTGTGTGTCCGAGGTGACCTCGGGACTTTCTGTGCCCGAGGTGAAATCGGGACTTTCTGTGTCCGAGGTGAATTCGAGACTTTTGTACCTGATGTAACCTCGGGACTTACTATGCCCGAGATGGCCTCGGGACTCACTGTGTCCGAGATGACCTCGAGACCTTTCTTATCCAACAAGTTTACCAGATAATCTTCGTCTCTTAACACCCGGATCTAAAATATTTCCACGTGCCCTAATGTCATTACATCTGAAATCGATTTTCAATCGAAACGGAATATTTTATTTGTTGGTTGTTTCAGTCACTTATTGTCATTGATAAGCTCAATCCACTATAATTTACTTTCCTTACTGAGAGTGAAGACATCTACCACTTTTATGTCAATAAATGTTTTTCTCATCTATTTTAATTTTAAATTAAAATTAAAATTACTTTTTTTTATTTATTAAACTAAAAAATTAATTATTTCATTACAAACTTTCTTATAAAAGGAATTGATGATTTAAAGAGCTCAATTTAAAAAAAAAATTAAGCCATTCAACTCGTCCCTAAGTTTATCTATATTTTTTTAAACTTTAATAAAAGAAATATAAAAGAAAATTAATACAAATATTTTTTTATTTTTAATATACAATTATTATAAAATAAATAAATAATAAATAAACTAAAATAAATAGTTAATTTAGCATAACTTTCATTAAAATTTATGTTAAATTAATATTGTTTTCTCTAAATATTTTTCTTAATTTATTTATATATATTTTTTTCAAAAATATTGAGTTTTTTAAATTCATAATTTTGATCAAATTTATGATGCTTTAAATTTATCTATATTTTGAATTCTAATTTTGAAATTTTAATAAAATAAATAAAAATAAATAAAAGTATAAAAGTATGTTAATAAAAGTATATATATATATATATATATATAATTAATTAATAAAATTTAAAAAAAATTACCTTGGTATTGATTTGGTTAAAGCAAACCCACCTTATAGTCCTACTGGTTAAAGTATTACCTCTCTTGTACATAATTGAATTAGCTAATATGGGATAGTATTATTATCATATAATAAGAGTACGAATCTCAGTAAAGCCGAGGAAAAAAATCATCCTTGCACTGGTCACCTATATCTTCTTGATTTACCTCCTAAAAGATAATCGTAAGGTCAATCATGTGAAACCGTTAGGATGATGAATTCCATATTTGATGCCATTGGTTAAAGCATCACCAAGATAGCGCTTCTATGAAGATGAAATATCAACAGATTTAATCCAATAAATTTTTTCACTCTCTTGAATCTTTTTATGCACAAAAACTCTTCACTTATGACACTATCAGTCTGTAAATAATGAAAATAAATATATAAAATACAGGTTGATAAAAAACCTTAATAAATAGGTTAAAAAATTTGATTCCTGTGCTGCCATCGGAGAGGGAGCTGCGAGTCATCACCGGGTAACGAGTTGTTTCTTGATTAATCTTGGACTTAAGTTAGTGGTGCTTTCTTAATTAGAATGATCCATTGTACTAAATTACTTATGTTTACTACGTTAAACAAACACAATGACAATTGAAAAAACTTGTATGTTTATTTCATTTCCATTGTACTAAATTATGTATGTGAGTTTGCTATCAAGAGTAAGAATATTAAAATCATATTTGTATGTAAGGGTGGAAACTTTATTTACTTATGGAACTTATTCAAGTTTATTTATTAAGTTTTCACTAAACTCAAATTTTTTATCGAGCTCAATTAAAAGTATTATTGTCCTTATAAATTAAGTTAAATATTTATTTAATACATAAACCTTAACATATTATAAATAATTTTAAAAATTAAAAATTATAATATTATATATATATATATATATATAATTAAATTTTATATAATTTAATAAATAAATTTATCCATACATGGATTATAAATTTTATTTATCAACATTAACAAATCTTAAATCCTAAATCAAATATTAATGTTCAATCTTATTTTTTTATATATTCATTTACAATTAAAAAAATATAAATAATCTTTATTGGCTCACTAATATTGAATTCATATACGATCATACTTATAAATAAATTTAAATTGGTTCGAGTCTCAGCTACGATTTATTACAGGAGATTTTTTTCTCAAAGTAAGTTTTAAAATTTTGACTGTATAGATGAGGTTCTTTCTATGAGCTCTTTTTAATTTTTTCTGATAATCGACGGAAAATTTTTATAAAATCGAAATGATAACCACAGAATTAATTGATTCAGAATTAAATATCGGATGCCAATTAAAAAAAATTATTATTCATCCTCTCTCTGGCTCGCTAACAAAATTTAAATTATTATTCATCCTACGTGGCTCGACTATAGGAACTCTAACGTAGCTATGTTTAAGCAATATGTTATCCAGCTATAGAATATAAAACTTTTAACCCTATGATTTGTGCTTGCCAGTGTGCAAATTAAATATGCTAAAAATATTTTATATAATAGGTCATGACTGACTAAGTACTAACATTGGACGAAGTAGACCCAACCACAGGACCTGACCCAGACCGTAACTGGATCAGTGGGTCGGGCATCCGTTGATCCGATGAAACCATAACCGGATCTAGAATGAAATTCAAGTGATCAAGGTCAACCTACCATAAACCGTCAATTCCGATCCATCAATTTGAAACCGTGTTCGGATCTAGAATGAAATTCAAGTGATCAAGATTACCAATAATTTTATTCAAATTGAACCAAATAATAAAAATTTTCATCATGTATCAGTTTACACTTTTGTCATTTACTAATTTGATTGGATTTAATTTAATTTATATAAAAACGAAGCATTATTATAAAATATTTAGAATTTCTAATCAATACACTGTACAAATTAAGAATGGCTCCTCATCCACCACGATAGATGATCAATAAAAAGGGCATCTCACAGCAGCAAATAACATCACAACTTGCTAACTCCAGTATTTCCAAAACATGCAGCAGCACACTGAATCTGATGGCCTAATGATCAAGTAGATGAATGTTTCTGTTCTCATACGATCAAACTAGAAATGTTTAACCTTGCAATAAAGATATCTAACTAATGATCCGTTCAGATGATCACTGCCACTGTTCCCGTGAACACAGTACATTATGTTTCAGAACAGCAGCATTAGATGATTGAAACTGGGGTACAACTCACAAGTTATGTATTACAGAACATACTGAAACAATTATAACATGATCTAAATGCAGTTTGTGATATTATATTATGTTTCCAATAACCATGCGCAACCAGTTGTTTGTTCAAGATAGTATCATATAGTTAACCTGGACCCACCTTTGGAATGTCATAATGCTCACTGAGATTTGCCAGATACTGATTGAAATCCTGGATGCGATCACGGTGTGACTTGTTCGATGTCTTCGCCAGCTTTTTCGCATTAATCCTCTCCCTCTGCTCAATATATCGCCTTTCTGCCGGAGTCAAGTGATCATCGATTGATGGGGCTTGTCCTTCAGACCCAACCTTCTCGGCTTCAGTGAGGGCTTCAGTTGGATCAGTTGATAATCCAGAACTCCCACCTGTGTACATAAATAATATGATATCTTAAAAAATTGTTACATCCTTTCAAGTACATCTCATGAAAGGACAAGCTAGGACAGAATACTCTCGAAATTGCTTGGTATGCTTATAAAATATTTTTCTAGAGAAAAAATAGTAGTAAGGAGAATCAACCTTCTGTGAGTTCCTGGTTTTCAGTCTTAGAATCTATTTCATAGTTATGCTTCTTCTTCTTCTTTTTCACGCCGCCTCCCTTCACATCTAATGCTTTTCCTTTCAGTTTAAGCTTCCCACCAACAATGTTCTCGTATCCAGACATGTTCCTGCCGAAGAGAAAAACTAGGTTGCAGCTGATAAACATACAAAAGGACAGCATATTTTACTAAAAGAGATGCGACCTTAAAGAATACTGTTGCAATTCAAATTCTAAACATCACCTTACACAACTAGATACTAATGAAAATATATCCTCAGGAACAGACTATACTAAGAAAGAAATAATGACGCGCTTAAAGTACTGAAGCCATTATTTAGCAACGTTATATACCTGATGAAGATATATTGCAATCAACCAAGATGGCTGATAATGTCACAAATATTTGCTTGTATTCCCCCAGCAAAAAGTTTCAATATCGTGAATATAATAAATCAAGAATATAATGTCTTATATTTTAATTGTTGATGTTGGTACAAAAAGAAATTCCAGCATACACTTTCTCTCAAGTATTTGCTTTTCAATTAACCATTCTAGGGGATATCACAACTTTTATGTCACATGGGCAACAATTCAAGATCATAGATGTTTCTTAGTTCCACATGCCAAGTTTGCCATTAGGTATAGTACTGGGTAATAATACTTTGACTGGTACAAGGTTCTTGTTTTTCTATTGAAAATCATTGGTTTATTATTCTTAACATGGTATTAGAGTTAGTAATGCTATGACAAACTTTTTCTCTATAATTTTTTCTTCTGTAAATGAGTAAATCCTTTGAAAGGGATTCAGGAATTTGACGTAGTTGGTGCATCCTACAGGCCTTCCTTTCTGGCCCTTCCATTCTTCCTCATCACTTATGAATATTGGCCTTGAACTTCTCAGGTCTTCACAGTGCATTTCTAAACCATCAAGATAATAGGAGTTGTCTTCCATTCCACCATAGTGACAACATCTTCACCTAACTCGGTTCCATATAAACATTAATGCTTCAGAGCCAAGTCACCCACCCTACTCAACAACAATCAAGAATTTAAGCTCGATGTTCAATAAAGGGCAGCCTGGTTCCAGTCAACTACTAGACATCAGTCCCAGTTCACTGGAGATCCCAATGATAAACTTAATTGTTACCATTACAAGGCTTGCTTGACGTGTCTATTGTAAAATCAAATAAGCGGTCGGCTACCCAACATCAGTCAATTGGTGTGACCAATTGACCATTAAGCGACCATTGGCTGACTCAGCAAGTCATCTGTCAAGTGATCAAACCCTAGTAGTCGACTACTCAACGAAAAAAAAGGTTATTTGGAGCGCACAATCAAAGCTAGAGCTGAAGGCTATAAACATGGGCACTTCGGAAGCTTGAAGAAGTTCCGACACTACCCTGAATATTTGTGTACTTGTGCTAGAATTGTGCTTGAGTGTCTTCTTCTTGCGTATTCAACTTCTATTTACAGTATGAAATATGTTTGTATGAAGTTTCTCCACCTTCGGAACCTCACCAAGGAGAAAAGTTTAGTGGTTGTTTGAAGACCTAAATCATGGAAGTAGCAACTCGTAGGGACTGTGAACCACGTTAAATCTTGATGTTGCAGTTTGCCTTCTTACATCTTCGTGTTTTGTTTATATTTCACTAGGATTAACTTGTCTTATGGATCAAAACAAAAATAAGAACTATGAAAGTTATTTACTCCTCTCCTCTAATTAAACCATCTTCCTTAATCCTTCCTACAAGTAGTATTAGAGCGAAACACACTTCTACAAACTAATCGTCAAAAGAGCAAGATAAAAAGATGGGTTCAAACAACGGACCAGCACCGACACAACGCGCGCAACAATTTCGCTTGTGTCATCGCGTGCGCAACAGAAGGAAGAAGGAATCAGAATGAAGACTTACTTGGAAGGAAGCATCGGCGAATGATTAGGGTTTAGGGCGAGGCGACGGCGAAGGAAAAGGCGAGGTGGCGGGGCGAGGCTGTGGTGAGGTGGCGAAGTGGTGATGGTGAGGCGATAGCGAGGCCGCGGTGAGGCGGCGGCGGCGGCGGCGATGTCGATGGCGGCAGGCGAGGGGGAGAAGCGACGATGGGGGAGAGGCGGAATCACGATCAAAAGGAGAAAAATTTGGATTTTATTATACTGTTAAATTATATAGATATAATTTCTAATTACTTATTATATAAATTATAATTATATATTATATAAAATAAACATTAATTAAATAAACTGTTAATTTAT
>JBBPFQ010000050.1:5564404-5580836 GCA_037974815.1 Kaempferia elegans
TGAGTGGTTGTGTGTGCAGATCATGTAACTGGCGACTGGCTCAACTATAAAGGAGCACGATGGTCGCCAGCATGCAATCATGCAAGATGGTGCATGACACTAAGCATGTAATACCGAAAGGAACAATTCAACCCGATAATAAATGCACAAAATAACCTAAGTCCATACAACTAACCATCAATCAGAGGTATAAGTAAAAATCAAGTACACTGAGTAGATAACAAGGCATGACAATCAATGCAAAAGATATGGAATAAGTAGACAAGGCATAATAACATGCATCTAGTAGTGATATATCAAAGCATGTAGAAACATGAATATTACTACTAGATTAAGTGTACTAAACATATCAAGAGACTATCCGTAGATAAGTCAAGATACTCGCCTCAACACGAAGATCGTGTCTATCAGAAAAACCAATTCTCACGTCGAGATGCTCGTCTCGAATCAGGGTCCTGAAATTCAATATTTACAACTTAGCTAATTCAGTATTCAATCATTAGCTAAATTAAATTTCCAAAGTTTCTTAGGCTAACCCTAATCGATCAAACTAGAGTTAGCTCCATAAACCCCAATCATTCCATTCCCTGATGACCTCTAATTTATTCATAGTATTCTTAGTTTCAACACCATGTGAACTATGCAACCATATACAAAATTAAATCCCAAATCCGAACTCACCTAATTTCCACTGCCGGAATTCAATCACAACCGTTTCTGGGTTGCCGGAGCAAGGTATCACGCTGTCCACATGGAACACAAGCCCTAATTCAGTGATCAAATACCCATGTCTCTCTAATCAAATGTTAGATTAGGTATTACCTTAATTATGGTTGCTTATCACCACAAGCTCTTCTGGTGTTTGAAGATCCAGTGAGGGTCAGAGGAGAAGACTGGAGCAACGTTGAGTATCCAACACAAGGAAGAATAACTTAGCCGTCTATGTATCCTCTACCCTTACCGACGGCGGCTGCTGACTTGCGTTTTCGGCCGGCGGTAGTGAGGCCAGAAGGACACAGCCGAATAAAGAGACGAAGAAGAAGAGGGGAAAGTTGGTGTTGGCGTCGGCGATGAAAAGAGGAACCTGTGGTGGCGTCGGTCTTTCCCAAATCAGCAGCGTCCGTCAATGAATTCGACAACGTCGTCCGATCAGCCTCCCCCGAGAAGGGCGGCGACGATCCGATGTCAGCTAGGGCAGAATCGCGAGAGGCAGGAGAAGAAAAAGAGAAGGGAAAAGAGTTGACTCAGTGGGGTTTATTGGCTTGCGGAGAAGAAACCGACGCGTCGTTGGTTGCGCCGAAACCGTGTGCGTGGGAGGGAATCGTGAGCGGAAGAGGGAGAGGAAAAGAAAAGAATCGGGAGAAATAAAGTAGGGTATGTGGGTTTTTAGGTAAAATTGCATTTTAACCTCTCAAGTTTCGGTATTTTACATGAAGGTGCTACTTGTATGATTCCTTATGATTCTACATTCAACACAAGGCAACTTACCATGATACCACAAGGTGAATCATATTCTTTTCTACTTTTCCTGTTGTACCTGAGTATACACTATTTCTTGATATGTTTTTCCTCCCCGATGATGTTGGATGACGCATATCACATGGCATGCTCTAGTGATTATATCAAGGATTCAATTCTCCTTGCTTCCAATTTAAAGAAGAATATTGTTTGAAGTCTTGTGTATATCATTTTTTCTAGCTGACTAAAATCAACATTGCATTGGCATGAAGATATTGGATCTAATGTTGAAATGTTGAGCCTTGTCGGCGTTTTAGTTGATATCATGTAGATGTTCTTTGGCGTTGGTGGTGAATTAGAGGTAGAAGGAGATGAAGAAGACAATAAAATAACTATATGTTTTGTGATCCATCTAAAATGATACAATTTTGATATTATCTTATATTGACATAAATTGCGAAAAAAATTATCTTAATTTATCTTGATTACATGTTAAGAGATGTTGACTATCAGCATGACATGATACTCATTAACATGATTGACACAATGACACAAGAGACATTTTTTAGGCCAAGTAGTATTGAGTTTTGAATATTTGTTAAAAAGATATCTTTCAATTGTGCCGCTAGGCATGGTAAGAGATTTCAAACCATGTTTGGATCATTTGATAACATTGATTGACCATGGTGGTATCAATCTTGTCTCATTTAGTATTGATCTAGAAGAGGGCTTCAACTTTAGAAGGGGAATGGAGGAGATTTGATTGTGAAATAGGGGAAACTTTGATTCTAAAATGGAAAGGGGGTGTGTGAGCAAGGGATGGAGTAGGAGGCTTTGACTTTGGAAGATGTGGTAGAAAATAATAAGCTTTGGATTAAAAATTCAATGAATGTTTCTTTTTTTATTCTACTGCAGGGCTTCTTCTTAGACAGGTGTTTTTGGTAGGATGGTTTATATGTTAGGATATATATATTTTTGTTAAATTAAACAAATTAATCAAACACACATTAATTAAACATATTATTAAGTTATACTAATTAAACAATAAAATACATACTATCTATAAGTTATTAATTAATATTGATAACTTGTATTAGTTTTTTTAATTTAGACAAATTGATTGAATAGGTTATTAAGTTATAACTTCTGTTTGTATTTAAACACATTGATTTAATATCAATTAATATTTTATATTAGTTATTACTTACAAATTTTATTAACTTTGATATTACTTTACTAAATAACTTATAAATTTATACTAAATAACGATATTACTATTAATAAATTAAATTGACTCTAAAATATGATATGTTATTTAAATTAACACCCCCACATGAAATTATGCTTTAGTTGAATAATTGCTAGTCTTAGCTTTAGAAGTAAATATAAGTAGATGGGGAAAAAGGAGTTGGGGCATTGATGTGTAAAGCACCCAATGTTGACAAAATACAATATCAAGACCACCATTAACACATAATGATACTATAAACAGTGCAATTACAAAGCCTCCATTTGAAATTCCATATCTTTTTATTGTTAGCACAACTCTTTTGATGACTCTTTTCGTCCTTTTAATCTTTTTCATCTCTATCTTCTTTGTACATTGGTTAAAATAGTTTTTTAATCACTAACCTCACACCAACATGAGTGTTTTGCATTTGCTCCCATATAAATCTTCATAATGGTCTGTTTTAGTGGATCAAGAGAAAGATCTCCATTCCATTTTCCTTCATTACATGATGCACACTCTTCACGTGCATGGTACCTCTTGCCATCTATTTGCATGGTGAGCAATACTGAATATAAAACTTCAAATCTCATAGTCTCTTGTTCCCTTCTCTAAACTCTAGAGAACAATCTAGAATCTATCAGTTAGAACACCATTAACGAACATGTAAGCTTGCAGATTTATCAAGGCCGTAAGCCATTTTAATGGCAAGAAGTTGAGTTAAGCTTTATATACTCACCAAAATGACATCTCATATTCGCTAGAAGTTTTTAATAAACTTGAGCTGAATCTTGCATTTTGACTTAGCTGTGATCTTTTTTATTTAGCATCTTAGTTAAATTCGGAAGCTCAAGGACATTATTCAAAGAATGCCATAAGTATATTAAACAATATTTTATTATTTAAAATTATATTTTAGGAATTTAAAGTTGCTACCATGTGGCTTAGTGGTTACGGGTCCAAGTCGCGGAAATAACTTCTTGTAATGCACATAAGGTTGCGTACAATAGATCTTACTCAGGACTCACATTGGCGGGAGCTTCGTG
The DNA here is from genome assembly GCA_037974815.1 of Kaempferia elegans. NCBI lineage: Eukaryota > Viridiplantae > Streptophyta > Magnoliopsida > Zingiberales > Zingiberaceae > Kaempferia > Kaempferia elegans. The sequence goes on from JBBPFQ010000050.1 coordinate 5,568,137, forward strand.
CAACCGACTGCTCTTTTATATTTTATAAATTTAAATTCCTTGATTCCTAGATTTGAAATTCATTACTTGTCTATTTTTCATTGCTCTTAACGTAAAATTCTCAGAATTGAAAATTCACATTGAAAGGAAAGGTTCTAGAAAGATTGGCGGAATCTTGCGATTTTTGCTCAGTTTGGCTGATTTCTTCTTATTTTCAAATGATTTCTTACATATTTACACCTAATTCTCATCAAATTTAGCTTCATCATATTCAATATTTTAGAGATTCTTAGCATGTGTTTGAGAAATTTCTTGGAATTGGATTGGCCAACATCGATGCCTATCTGTGTTGGGATGTTATATATCAAGGTTTAAAATTTTGAGCTATACTGATTTGGTTTAGGTATCATATTATGTCGTGCTAATACTATTTTGGTACTTTTTAAAATATAAATATATTAATTAAAAATATTTTTATTAATACTTGATTTTTATAGATGCTTACTATTGAGTTATATCTGGGATGTTAAATGTTAAATTTAAGTTTTAATATTATCTCATGGAATGTTTGATGCTTGTTAATTAAAGATAATTTCAGGTTAACTGAAATCACTAAGTACATAGCAAGAACAAATAGGTTTAAACTAGATTTATTGTGGATTTATTTTGATCAATTTAAAATTAAACCATATTTATATATAGAATAATAAAATTTATAAGTAGTAATATATTTATAAGTTAGAAACTATATTATAGTATATATATTTTTATTTTTTTTAACAATCTATTTTCTCCATCTTAATGAGACTTTTTTTTTCTCTCTGTTTACCCCTATAGATAAAGATAAAGGAGAAGAAAAAGTTAACTATCCTTTAAGAGGGTTTTTTTTCCTTTTGTTTACCTCATGAACGAATGAAAGAGTGAAAAAAATTAACTATGAGTTTAAGAGAATTTTTTTATACCCTTGTGGATGGATGATGGATGGAGGGAAAAAAAATAGCTATTCTTAAAGAGTTTCAGAGCTTTTTTCTATCCTTGTGTATGAATGATGGAGGAAAAAAAAGTAACTATCCCTATATTTTTTTCTTTCCTCGGGGATAGATGGAGGAAAAAAATTAAAGAGGAAGGATAAAAAATTTAACATGAAGAATGGAAAGCAATCTGCAGATAAAGGAGGAATAAAATAAGAGAGGAAAGAGAAAGAAATAGGGAAAAGGAATAAAAAGATAAACAATAAAAAACAGAAAAAGTAAAAAATAAAAAAGAAAGCCCGCTGTTGGCTTCCTTCGTGGCCTCGTGGATGCTGTGCGAGGTGTGGCATCCTCTGTAGCTTCGCGGAGGTCTTTGTGAGGTTTCAGCTCTGGTTTCAAACCTGTGCCGATCGGCGGACAGAACAGTAAATTCCGCCTATACTAACTAGCATGACACAATATCTTAATCCATGTTATATATCACAATGTACCCATAGGGATTTATATCAGGCTGTTGATAATATATTGGAAGTTCGCATAATTAAACAACTTCCTGTTGCACTTCATTTGGTTGTCAAAACAGTAATAGCAGAGTGAGGGTGGTTGATCTATTTTTTGTCTAGTTTAGTTGCTTGGTGCTTCGTATTTCTAGTCTGGTATTTGACTCTGTTGTCTTTCTCTGTCTAGAACCCCCACCTTCTTCTATCTAATCCTCACTTCACTGTTGGCCAAAGCCCAACCTGTAACTTGTGGTTAAAGGATCCATCTGTCAGCAAAACTCTTTGCAGATTGAGACATTCCCAGGTACAAATGTCGACACATTGGTAAACTAATATTTTGAGTTGATATTTTTATGTAATTTTATTTATTTATTTATTATTATAACATCAGCTTGGAGGTGCCTCAGTTGCAATGCTTGAAATAGTAGGAAGGAAAGGATTTGTGCAGGTAAATGGAAAGAGTTTTGAGAGAAATTCAAATGTTGTTCTCATGGGAGGGGATGAACTAGTTTTTAGTGCTTCAGGGAAACATGCTTATGTATCCTTTCTGAAAATCTGATTATTCTTGCTTTAGAGCAAATAATAGATTAGTATTGCATCTCAAATTTTGTTATCCATTCCTTGGGAGAAAATTCCTTATCTGTAGGCAGATATTTCAGCTACTTAAGAATGACAATTCAGCTGTGTCGATGCCACCTTCTCCGCTTGATATTTTGGAACCAAAGCTTCTCTCTGCAAAAGAAGTACAAGTTGAAACCAGGTCTGGAGATCCATCAGCAGTTGCTGGAGCTTCAATACTGGCATCCCTTTCTAATAACATGAAGGACCTTCCTGGTGTTCCTTCATCACCTAATGATGAGAATGCTCAGGAAGGTTTAGAAAAGCCCGACTTGGATTCTGTTTGTGATGCATCAGAAGATTGCAATCCTGATCCTGAGAAAGGCTCGGATATTCTGAAGGAAACTTCTCAAAATGATGTGGGTGCTGAGTTTCCAACTGATAATCCTGATGCAGTCTTATCTTCTGATCTTGGTGGAGATGAGGTCATGCAACTTGATTGTATTGGTCCTGATGCTCATAATGATGATGAAATTGGTAAGGTTTCTGCTCTAAACTATGAAACAAGGCCCTCTTTAAGAATGCTTGCAGGATCCCCTACATCTGATCTGGATTTGACTGTAAATGCTTTCAAAGGATTTGATGATCATAGGGATTTCCTCAAGGATCTGGAATCAACAACTTTTGTTCCCACTAATAGATGCCAAGCTTTTAAAGATGGTTTGAAACAAGCAATACTTAATCCAAGTGATATTCAAGTTTCGTTTGAGAAGTTTCCCTACTATTTGAGGTGATATATCTTGTTCATGTCTTTGCATATTGCTTACCTAATATTTGATTGTGTATATTATTCTTTGGTTTGCCATTTTCTGAACAATTATTGTAGATTTTCTTGATCATAATTTTGTTTGCTCTTTATATGTATTTATTCTGAAGAAATTAGGCAAAGAGCCAAGATATCAATCCCTTTCTCATACTTGTCCTCAATGGTACTCAGAAAGGGTATACATTGTTGACCCTTTTGTATATGTTGGTACATATTGAGTTCTGACAATATGGTGTTGGTTTCTGCATCATCTTTATTTAAAAGTATCTGCATCATCTAGGTTGAGTAATGCATAAATTGAAAATAGAAAATAGAAAATACTCATCTCCATTAGTTTGTGTTTAATGCATGTTACTTGATCCTGTGTATGAGTTTTTTTTTACATAAGTAAAAGTGGTGTCTCATGTATCCAAAATGCACAAGGGTCTATTCATGTTTAATGCAGTATCAGATCCGAATAGATACCTAAAGATATGTATACATGTATCTACACGCTCTTGAATACCCTTTTACATCTATTGACCTTCACCAAAAAAAAATTATGATGTCGGGCCCTCCATACATAATGTATCAACAATGACAAAGCTAAATGACGAACCTTTGGTGCACTCTCTGTAATATTACCTGAAGGCATGGATCCTCCTTTAATAGGTAGACATCTTTGGACACATATGCAAATGCTCCTATGTCTGCAATCGGGGTGGGGTGGGGGGGGGGGGGGCACTAGAGGAACATATGCTCCTGTCTCTCCAGGACGTGAAGCTGTCGATCCTCCTGATACTCCTGTCGGTCTATGGTGAGGAGCCTCTGTTGTGCCAACATCAAAAAAGATTGCATGACTTGGCTGAACGTAAGACTTCCACACCGTCCGGCCTATGGCACCTTGCGACTAGGATTTCAGAAGAAATCATAAGCCCGAGCGACTCTGCCATCCAGTGATAACCACTCTACCAATCTGTGACCCAACAACCTCAAGGATAAGATCCCGTATGTATAATAAATGCTTGATCATTAGGGAATCTGAATGAGCTCCCTGCTAGGACCACAAATCAATGTGACTTAAGTATGTATGATGTACCCACTTGATCCATAATGCATCATCCTCCTGAATCTTCTAGAGAACCTTAGCTAGGATAGTTTCCATGCCCGTAAGTCTCTGAATCCCATGCTGCCTTCGTCTTTCGGTCTACACATATTTGCCCAAGACACTGGAGGATGCTTGGACATCCACATGAAACACCGGTAGATGTTGTAGATACAATCGATGATACCCTAAGGTAGCGGCATAATAGAAAGCTAGAAGCACTCAACGCCTTGAAGTATTGCATTGATAAGTTGCGCCTTGTCTGCATAAGCCAATGTTCTTGGCTAGGCATTGATCTACCTGATCAGAGAATCAGTCAGTGGACTATAATCAGATATCTGTAGGCGTTGTACAACTAGTGGAATCATGAGGTACTTGAAAGGCATAGCGCCTTCTTGGAAACCTGTGATGGATAGAAACCTACTCTGCATCGTATCATCAATTTCAACGAGATAAATATTGGACTGCAGGCGATTAACCTTAAGTCTAGAAGTAGAGCTAAACTTATGGAAACATGTGATCAATGTGCCTACTGAAGCTGTATCATCTTGACTAAAAAGATCATTTGCATAAGCTAAATGAGCCAATCTAAGATGTCCGCATTGCGAGTGGAAGCTGAAGCCAGGCGACATCGTGCTCTGCTACAACTGCCTCCTAAAGATCTCAATCTAGATCCCAAACCGGTGTGGTGATAGAGGGTCCCCCTGTCGTAGTCCTTGGGCGTATGGGTATTTAATATTGTAGTAAAAGGCGATTACACTCACCTTAGACGCTCCACACAACCCGTATTTATGAGTATTTAATATGAACATAGATCTAGTTGTCTAACACGCACATGTAGTCATAAGGCTATTAATGTCCAACTAAGAGTCTGTGTTAAGAGATAACTATCACAATCATATGATTGCATAAAGTTCGTGTATAAAAAATGACATGATTCTTACATACAAATCGGAAGAGAAAAGAACCATGACGATGCATTTTATACAATTTTAAAAATGAGAAAGAAAATTCGTTAAAGGTTAAATTTAACCCATTAAGAATTAGATTAAACCCAAATACCCAATCTACTAAATATTAAATCAAATTTATTATAAAAAAAGAAAAATGATGATTTTTATATTAGACTATAGAAATAAAATGGTTAAATAGAGTGAATATCATATTAAGTGTTGATGACAGTGATTTTTCTATGCCAAAAACATTTCATGAGCAAGATTTCTAATACGACAACAACAATAACCAAAGCTTATCCCACTATCTATAATAAAATAAAATAAATAATAATTTGTACATTATCATCAATTTTATTTAGTATAATTTTGTTATGAATCAACAAACAAGTTTTGTTCCATCTATTGTATTATGTTAGCATATGGAACTATTATATTGTTTTATATACTTTTAGATATCAAAATTATCCTAGATCAATTGTATTATTTTAAACATATTTGGTATCTAATATTGGAACCTTAAGTTTCAGGGTTCAATAAGATTCACCAGTCAATAATTCACCAAAATGATTTGCCAGAAAATTTGATAACCTTGATTAAGAGTGTTGGATGTTCGACATGGTTGCCATGGGGATACACTAAGCCTGTAAATTAATTCCGTAGGTTCATGCAGTTCTTAGCATAGTACGCGATCAATTCTATGAATTAGCATTGTTCCCAAGCACAGTCTATACTCCTCCCCTTGTTTACCTTTGTTGAATATGAGATCTTACAAGTGGAAATGGAATCAATTCTATTGATTAGCATGATTCCATTTGTGGGGCATTGTACATGGGAAGGAATAAGGACTGTGCTTATGAACTGTGCCAATCCATGGAATTGGTTCACTTCTCAGTGTAAATACAACATAAGAATCTGCGTACCAGAGTATTTGATAGTATCTACAAATTGATGAATTCTTCAAACTGGAATCTTTAAATACCTTATAGAGTACATATCTGAGGATTGGTGACCAATAAATATCTATAATGAAGTTCCATTTGAATTGGTCTGTAAACTTGAAGGATTCTTATTTCTTCAAGTTTGTATACTTAAAAAGCTCCACATTTATTTTATGTTAGTAATTGTTTGAGAAATCTCTATGGCATCCATGGTAATTTGGGCTGTAAGGTTCAATAATGTTTTAAATAGCCATCACGAAGCACTCATTTGTGGATCTCATCTTTTTTTTTTTTCCTTCCAACGAGTATAATATTGATGCATGGCTAGCATAATGTTTCTACTTGAAATTAAAAGGATTGGAATATTTTTTGTTTTTATTTATTTATTTATTCTTTGAGAAATCTCTAGAAGTCATCCACTTGAAACAAGTTTTGTTTTGATTCATGGTTTGAAATCTTGTAAGGGCTATATTATGCTGGATGATATGGTCAAAATATATCATTCCGATAAATTACTGCACTAGATACTACTCGGCACAAATAATATATTATGTGCTGTGTTAATCATGTGGATTAGTATCGTGTTATATTGACATTCAACACTTCTTGACATGCTATAAAACACGTCTTGTTCTATCTTTTATAGCTTTTGTCTGTACAACAAAATTTCAGTAATACCATTGCAGTTAAAACACAATAAGAAGTTAGGGATACTGTTGTCTTTTCTTCTTTTTCATCTTATTCCTCCTTCCCCTTCTATTCTCCACCGGCATCATATGTTGAGGTCAGTATTGAAACAATATCGTTTCAGGCAAAGTTCAAAACTTTGTCTCTGGGATTTTGAACCTTAGCTTGCTTATGCTAATTTTTAAAAAACTTACCCAATCTAGCTGAAGAAATTACCAAACTGATTCTATCATAAAATAAGAACAAATAAATGTTAGTATCATTATCAATCAAACTCTTATGCCGATTCTGCTTACCAAACTGTTAGTCCTTTGTTGTTGGCACTTGACTAGTAAGATACAAAAAAAGTTGCATGATGTGCTCTCTTCTCTATATTAAAGAACTTTCTTTTGTCTCATATTGAGATATTTGTCTATTATATTTTGTGTGTGCTAATTTACATAAAATTTATCATAATCTGATGTATTGCTTGTCAGAGATTGCCCTTTGGTTATACTGCTTCAAGTTTCTAAGCTTAATTGAAAAAAATGGCATAACCATTGTCCCGCACATGCAGACGATATAAGACTATAAGCTATCTTATTTCTTCAAAAATCTTGCTGGAACGATCATTAATTATCTTTTTCTTTTTGATCTTCCAGTGAGAACCTGAAAAAAAGTCTCATGACTTGTGCATTGATTCATCTGGAACGCAAGGAATTCATAAAGTACACTGCAGATATTTCATCAGTAAATAATCGCATTCTATTATCTGGCCCAACAGGTATGATTGAAATTGTTAATTTTCAAGACTAAAAACTGATTTTTTGCACTCAATAATCTAAGAAATAGTTATTTAACTCTCTAGGATCTGAAATATATCAAGAAACTTTAATAAAGGCCCTTGCCAAACAGTTTGCTGCAAGACTACTCATAATTGATTCTCTTCTGTTACCCAGTGTAAGTTTTTTCTATGATTGAATATTTTTTAAATAAAAATCTCTTACAATTGGTTATTTATTATGCACTTAACATTGGAAATTGAATATTTTATCATCATGATGATAATACTTAAAATTATCACTAATCTTTAGTGGGAACTTGAAAACAATTGATTGCAGGGATCATCTTCGAAGGACTCAGAAACGTTAAAAGAGAGTGTGAAAATGGATAAACAAGGCATATTTTGTAAGCACCGTACTACTCTTATTGACAGCGTACAACTGAGAAAACCAGCTTCCAGTGTGGAAGCAGATATTGCAGGGGCATCTTTAAATTCTCAATCTCTTCCAAAGCAAGAGATATCTACTGCAACATCAAAGAACTACACATTCAAAGAAGGTTAGCCGTGTTCTAGTTTGTATACTTATATTGTTGAAGTTGCTTTTATAGTTTATGTTGGCTGTAAGCTTACTGAAACAGTATCTTGTTTTTCACAGGTGATAGGGTGAAATATGTTGGCTCATTTCCTTCATCAGGCTTTCCCATTCAGCCACCTCAAAGGCATAATACTGTTTTGAAGTATCATGTTCCAATATTTTTACTTTTGGTTTATCTTATATTCCATTTTTTTTCATTGCTAACTATTAAAATTGATATCCTCTAGTGAGGATTTAAAGGTTTTCTTCCTCACTACGGTATCACTCATAATTCTGACTCGTTATCATGGTATTGTATATTTGTGTCCTGATAGCAGAGTAAATTTTTTTACTGAAGATACCTACGTAAATTGAATTATTATATTCCTAATGGAAATTTAAGTGCTGGCACTATGACTTTGCTCCATGTTGCAGGCTTGCACTTGTTATGTGCCTGCAATTTTTCTCCTTTTTGAATTTTTCCATATAATATTTTCTATTGTGGAATCCACTTTACATAAACCTGGCTTGCTTTATTTTAGAGTATTTACTCGGTAGTCGTTACACTTCTCATGTATGAATACGAATCCAATCCTCTCACTTGATATAGTCATGTACGAGTGGTAGAGGCATTTGATTGATGCTATTATTACATGATTTTTGAGTATTGATTTGGCACATTGCAAGGTTCGAAATGTTGGTCCATGTTTGATGGCATGGGCAAATCATAGCATTCCACCTGTGGAACAAAACTGAAATGTGATTGCTACAAATATAGACAATACCTACATTTTGTTTTTCGGCTTATCTACCAAAATTCAGTGTTAACCAAAATTTGGCTTATCTTATTCTCTATTCTAATATTTGAAAGGAGAGGAAGCCTTTCCTTCACTCCGACTTTATTGTTCTAGGGGGTACCTCTTTGTTTTAACAACATAAGCTGAGCCTACCCTTGTTGCTGCAACTGGAACTATTGTTTCATTCTGTACAAAGACCTAAACTCCACTGAGAAAGGAACTTTAAGCATTGGTTGCTAGTTGCTAAACATTCCATTTTATGTATATGATTTGGATTTTCTTACTATATATATAGTGTGGTACAACCATTTGTTTTTACTGATGCAACTATTACTTTTTTTAGCCTTATCACACGATAGAAAACAATACACTTTTGTATAATCCACAAAAAATATCATTAATTGATTAATTCTATTGATTCTCTTTTGAATCATATTATTTTCTACAGTGGGCCTTACCTAGTATAGCCAAAATGCTTCAAATCCATGTGGTCTGACTTTAAAGTATTATAAAGTATTATAATGTAACAATTGCCTTTAGTTGTCTGACTTTAAAGTCTCTTTATGAACTTAGACATGTTTGGCTCTGTTGTCCATGCATGGTTATAAAACACGAACTGGACAACTGGTTGATTTGAGCAGAGAACCAAGCAACCTGAACTATGGGACAGTCTCATTCACTTACTAGTAAACCAGGCCAGTTCATTTGATTTCCAGAATTCAACTTTTCTTAAAATGTATATTTTCTTGTATATTTACAATTTTGCACTCATATACCATATAAATATTTTCATATAAGATAATACTATTTATAATAAGCAATCTCCTCATCCTTTCCCAACCAATCTCTCATCCTTTCCCTTTGCCTTATAATATAATACTATTTATAATTTAGACTATGTTCTCCCTTTCCTAATCAATCTCTCATCCTTTCCCTTCGCCCTGCGATATTTTTCTTTCAAATAATCAAGCTTCTTTCAGTTTATTTTTATGTGGTGTCACTATCTTGATTGAGTAAATTGTTCATTGATATTCATCTTTTTATATCATTAGATGCTTTGTGATGGAACTTACTAGTTGTCATCATTGGTTTTGTAACCTTCAGCGATATTGGTAAATAGTGGTTAGTATTGCTACTTACAAATACATTATCTCGTCATTATTGTCCATATTAATCTCTCCTGCTTATGCTATAAGCTTGTAGCTATTCAGCACAAATGACTCAACCATTTTTTCTCCCTAATAAACATGATCAGGAGGCCAAGTATTGATGGATAGCCTATAGCCTGTTTTGTAAAGGAAACATGGTTTGAAAGCTCGTACCATGTTGAGGGAAACAATTACCAAAATTCAATACCAATTGCCATTGACAATGTCTCCTTCGTATTCTTTATCTCCTTCAACCTCCAATTCGTCATTGACACCATGCAACGAAACGTTGATACAATACTAAAATAGTATCGTTTTAATTAAAGACGAAAATTTAAACATAGCTTGAGATTATGAACCTTGGAAGGAAATAGTTTTTATGTTTTTTTTTATTATGGTTTTCTTTTTATTGTTTCTTCTGACTGTTAATATATCGGTTGCTTTTGTCATGCTTGACTCATTGTCTGTTTTTTATATGCAGGGGCCCAAATTATGGGTACCGTGGGAGAGTACTTCTTTCTTTTGAAGAAAATGTATCCTCTAAGGTTGGAGTTAGATTTGACAAACAAATTCCAGAGGGTAATGATCTTGGGGGCTTATGTGAAGAAGATCATGGATTCTTTTGCGCTGGTGATTCTCAGTTGACCTTCTTTTTGTTCTTATTTTCTTAGTTGTTATAAGTACTAGTTTTTTTTTTCTCTCTCAATTAACTGTCTTTTATACAGCTGATTTACTTCGTCCCGACTTCTCCGGGAGTGAGGAGTTTGAAAAGCTTGCAATCAATGAATTATTAGAGGTATGCTATTTTGTTCTTATCCTTTGCATACTGATATACAATTGCCATGCATTTGGGATGTTCCTCACTATTATCCTTTTTCAGGTTGTGACAGAAGAAAGTAAAAATGGCCCTTTGATTGTTTTTCTCAAAGATATTGAGAAATCTATATCTGGAGTTACTGATTCATATATGACAATGAAAAACAAGCTTGAGTTGATGCCACAAGGTATTCTTATAGTCGGGTCACATTCACAGGTTGATAATCGCAAAGAAAAGGTAATGACCTTCTTTAATAGTTTTTTATCTTCTAAACAATTTGTCTCAATTTTTTTTCCTTTATGTCTTCTATACTTTTCACGTGACAAAGTACTTTATGCAGTCACATCCTGGTGGGCTTCTTTTTACAAAATTTGGGAGTAACCAGACGGCTTTGCTTGATTTGGCTTTCCCGGTACCTCTAATTTCATTTCACTTGCTTGCAATACTGTTGGATTTTTTTTTTACTCATGAGTTTGGATGTCTTATCATTTTTATGCTTCATAGTCCATGCTTTTGATGCTATCTTCAAATTGCTTCATTGATGTGGTATTGAGCTTCAAGCAGTGATTAAAGCATGTTTTAAACAGAGATTCTATTTCATTGTCTATTATTCTTTATTTTAAGGTTTAAAATTGCGAGTCATGTCAGAATTTCAGAATATAACCAATATGGTTTCATTCATATCATGCCGATGCAGTTTCACTACTTTTTACAATATAAAATATATTAATTAAAAATATTTTAATAAACATTTGATCTTTATAGACACTTGTTATTAAGTTAAATTTGAGATGTTGAATGTTGAGTTTAAATTTTAATATTATCAAATATTTGATTCAAGTAAAAGTCAATTTAAGTTAATTGAAGTCATTAAGATAGTTAAGCTATATTTAATTTAGATATATTTTGATCAATTTAAAATTAAATCTAATTTATATATAAAATGATTTAGTTTATTAGTAGTAATAAGAGGTTTTATTTTTCCTCTTTGTTTATTTTATTGAGGAAAAAAATAATGATGAAAGACGAAAAAAAATAATAAGAAAAAAGAAAGAAATAATTGTTTAAAAAATAAAAAATAAAAAATTCAACTACAATAATTAAATAAAAAGAATGAAAAATGAAAAAAATTGTGGCTTTTGCCGCAAGTGCCACAACCTCATGGAGACCGCCACGGGGTTGCGACATCCTTTTCATCTCTAGCGCCCTCTGCGGGAGTCGACCTGCTGTCGTGGTTTCGGTAGCGGGCAGAACAATAAGTTTCACTTGTGCCTAGTGGCACAACACGAGATTTAAGGTATAGGGGGATCAAATTCCATTGAAAAGATGATGATTAATTTTTGATACATCAACCTAGGGCACGCAAGGTCTAGGGGGACCAAATCCATTTAATCTCAACCCTTGGTCTTCTCTAATTTCAACCCTCCAACCATGGTTTGTAAAATAGTGATCCGGATCCATTTGCACTAATGGCTAGTAGCCACCCCTAATTTACTTCCTCTGTGTTGACCTAAGGACGGGTTGGCAAGGGCGCTGGGGCGAGCGAATCGTCTTTTGCCACGTGATCCAAATCATAGGATCATATGACCCTACGATCCATAATCACTAAATCTATCCAGATCATGGTTTGAAATGTCGTTCCGTGCCGCCTGGCACGGACGGATTTTATCGTTCCGCCGGGGACACGAAATCGGCACTGCACGCAAGCATGTTTCGAGCAGCAAGGAGGCGCCGCCGGACGTTTCCGCCTCCTCCGGATCCGTCGCGGGCGCAGGAGGCGTCGCGCGATGCCTCCTGACGGCGTCAGAAGTGTCGCCAGATGCTTCTGGTGCAGTCGCGGGGCGCCGACGTCGGCGGTGGGCGTCGCAGGCGGCGGGCATGCGTACACTAGTACGCCGAGTAACTGTGCAAAATTAATATTACCTATTAAATAATTCAAACAATTCCCCCTTGAAGCGTGATATTTTGAAGAGGCTTTTATAAACTCTAATTTAATTATTCCAATAAAATATAAAAAATATATTTAAAATTTTAAAAAAAAATCAATAAATTTATTAATGATATTCTAAAATTATATTACTATTTTAAATTTTATTTAAAAA
>JBBPFQ010000050.1:5580936-5591596 GCA_037974815.1 Kaempferia elegans
ATATATACCGTACACCCTATGCCACACATCTCGTAAGCGTCTAACGTAATTTTTTTATTTGATTTTTTTGTGTGCTTAATACTATACCCTAAATCCTAAATGGCATAATCACAAGCTTAAAAAAAAACAAAAAAAGCTTCCCATCGCGCAGTCACATTGCTCGATGCACAACATATCATTTGCGTATATATGTATATATTAAAAAAAAATATTTTATATTTAAATATTTATATTAATTTTTCTAGTTAATATGTTTTATATTTAAAAAAACCAAAACTATGTTAGTACAATACGATACTGAAATTGTATTGTTCCGGTTTGGGATCTAAACATTGACATGATTCGAGATTTTAAATCATGAGTACATGCTTGACAACCAAAGTGTTTTTTTTCCGGTTGCAAGGTATATAACTTATACCGACTAATTTTGGGGTGATTGGTCCCGGCTTCACGAAGTTTTCCAACGACCACCAGAGTAAATCGGGAAGCGCTCGCAGTGGGCGTGCCCATTATCTCAATGTTCTTTGGTCAACCGCCCATTAAGGGAAATTCATTCGTTAATTTGTTGAAGCTGAGACTCAATTCTTAGATGTCTAGAAAATTGTGAGGCACCTGGCTGCACCATTGCCCTAGGGGCAAGGTGCATTTCTTCCTTGAATAATATGTTTGATGATTTGGCATATCAGATTTTTTTTCCCCATATCATCATATGTATACCCTTCTCGCATGACTTTACAATCAAATCTCTTCTCAACTTTTTGTTGGGTATTCTCCAAGACCCTGATTCTGCATACAAAACTGTTAGTAATTTGTCATTGTCACTTTACCTAGTAAGGCGCAAAAAAGTAGAAAGTATAAAATGTATTCCATGAATTTTAAAGTTTTATTATTGTGATATCAACTTTGATTAGGTGCTTATTGCAAAATGATATTGCTTGATGTGCTCTCTTCTCTATATCAGAACACTTTTGTCAACTTGAATTAATGTTGCTCCAAAAGTTGGCAACTGAAATTCTTGTAGCTAGTGTATTATGTAAATGCTCAGTTTTGACGTTATGCAGGGGAGGGTATCCAGATATTGTCTATTCCTTCTATTTGTTGTGTGCTCACTTGTATGAAAATCTTCAGAATCATATCTATTGCTTGTCAGATGTTGTCTTTTGGTTATATTGCTTCGAGGTTCCTAAGTTTAGTTGAAAGATAGCAATGAGAGAAATGCTTAGGATCATAGCCTCATGCATGTATAGACTATAAGGCTATAAGTTGAAATCTCAATTTATTTCTTCAATAATCTTGTTTGAGCAACCATTTATTAAAATTTCTTTTTGATCTTTCAGTGAAAACCTGAAAAAAATTCTTGTGATTTGTGCATTTATTCACCTGGAACGTAAGGAATTCATAAAATACGCTGCAGATATTTCATCAGTGAACAATCGGATTCTATTGTCTGGCCCAGCAGGTATGATGGAAATTGTCTGACCTTACAATCAGATTCTATTGTCAATTTCAAAGAATACCAATGGAATTTTGCACCCAATAATCTACGATGAGTTTGTTTACCTCTCTAGGATCTGAAATATATCAAGAAACTTTAATAAAGGCCCTTGCTAAACAGTTTGCTGCTAGATTGCTCATAATTGATTCTCTCTTGTTACCCAGTGTAAGTTTTTTTTTCTATTATCCAATACCTTTATTTTAAATAAAAAATCCCTCTTACAATTGCTTGTTAAGATATACGCTTACCATTGAAAATTGAATATTTTATCCACATGATAAAATTTTTGCTCATTGATCCTGGGAACTTCAAAACAATTGATTGCAGGGATCATCTTCTAAGGACTCAGAACCGTTAAAAGATGTTGTGAGCATGGACAAACAAGGCATCTTTTCTAAGCACCGTACTGCACTGATTGATAGCATACAATTGAGAAAACCAGCTTCCAGTGTGGAAGCTGATATTGTGGGGACATCTTTAAATTCACAATCTCTTCCAAAACAAGAGATATCTACTGCAACGTCAAAGAACTACACATTCAAAGAAGGTTAGCCAATGTTTTAGCTTGTCTAATGCTTGATGGTTTATCTTAGTTGTATGCTTAAGGAAACAGGATCTTGATTTTGTACAGGCGATAGGGTAAAATATGTTGGTTCATTTCCTTCATCGGGCTTTCCTCTTCAGGCACCTCAAAGGTATAAATCTTGTTTTAAATTATTATGTTTCAAAATTTTTATTTTTAGTTTATCATATATTCCATTCCATTTACTTTGCTAACTATTAAATATCTTCTGCTAAGGATTCAAAAAATTTCTTCATTGCTAAGCTGTTACTCATAATGCTGACTCAGAGGAAATTTTTAACCGAAGAATTTTCATAATCTGAACTATTATTTGTCTAGATCTAGGGTCCAGTACTGGCCCTATGACTTTGCTCCATGTTGTGGACTTGCAGTTATTATGTATATACACTTTTTCTCTTTTGGGGAATTTCCATTTAATATTATTTAATGTGGAATCCATTATTCATAAACTTTGCTCGCTTGATTTTTGGAGTATTTACTCGACTCATTAGCTGTCAGTTGTTACACTTGTCATGTACTATACAATACAATACAGTCCTCTTGATACAGTCATGTGTCAATGCAATTATTATATGGTTTTAGAGTATTGGTTTGGTTCATTGCAAGGTTCAAAATGTTCTGTTTTAGTCATCATAGGAAAACCATAGCATTCTGCCCGTGGTCCAAAATTGAAATGGGGCCTTCACAGATGTAGATGATACCTCTACATTGAGTTTTTGATTGCTCGATATTGCTCGCTGCCTGCCATCATTCGTCTACCTATATCAATCATCTGTTAACCCATTGAACTTATCCTGATTAGCTGTCCTAAAATTCAAAACGGTATTAAGCCTTTATTTCATTCTGACCCTTGGAACACCTCTTTGTTTCAACATGGTAAGCTGTAAGCCTGCCCTCCTCTAACCTCTTGCTTCCACCTTTCTCATTGTTGCTATTGGCACCACATGTTGGCATGTTGACATGACATGGTACTGTTTTGTTCTGCATGGAGACCAATGGAACTTTAAAAGATCATGCACATTTGTTTTCAGTTGTTAAACATTTTATGAATGTGATTTTGATATTCTTATTTATATAATCATGCACATAGTAAGGTACATCCATTTAGTTTGGTTGATGCAACTATTATTTGGTATTTGTCTTTACACATGATAGAAAAAAGTGCAGCTCCATAGCGAACAACAAAAAATATCATTAACCAATTAACTCTATTGATGCTCTTTCACATCACATTTTCCGTATAATTTATTTTTATTTGTTATATAGTTTTAGTTTTACTTGTACAATGGGCTTGCCTAGTATAACCCAAAATGCTCTTAGATTCATGTGATTATTATATTGTAGTTGGTTCGTTCTAAAGGGTAATAGTTGTTGGATCCAAAAGAAATTTAGATATCTCCATAATGACATAATATTATTCACTTTGGCCTAAGCCCTCATGATTTTACTCTTGGGCTCTACCCAAAATGCCTCATACCGATAGAGATATATTTCTCTTATAAACCCATGATCTTTCCCATGTATTTTCAATATGGGACTATGTTTGTAACCTTGCAACCCAACAATACCATGGTCAGGTAGATACAATACTTATTTAGACATCTTGCAAAACATAAGTGTAGAGAATAGAAGATGAGCAATCCATAACGCATTAACAACCATCACAAGGAAACTAAAACCCTAGAATTATTCTCTTTTTCAAAGATCAACTTCCTTATCTTCTATCTCTTCTTAGTGTACTCTTTCTTTTTTAATACAATCAACTTTCAATTGTCAAGATAATTCGTTGTGTAAAATTAACTAGTGCTTAATCACATTCCCTATGGATATAATAATCTTATATATTACTTGCGACATTCTTATATACGTGAGGATTTACAACACCCCTTATCCCGGGACCCCAAATGGTGCAGAGAATCCCCACAATCCAACTCGATCGACCCTCTAGGCGGGTCAACAAATACTGCACGTACCACCAATTGCCTACCTATAACATCGCAGAGTACCAACAACTTTTGCCGGACAAATGTCGAGTAAAGGAACACTCGACACCTCTGAGCTGAGTTGAAGAGTATTGTCAGGAACACTCGACACTTGATGTCATTAGTATATTGATGCAATAGGGCTAAATTTTTGAACTTACATAGGTTGTCTTCCAGGTTGGATGCTCCTGTGCATTCCTTGATTTGTAAGGGCTAGAAATGATGAGGTAGCTTGTCTTCAAAGATACTCCATGAAAAAGGAGTGTCCAAAGAGTTCTTTTTGCCATCGATAGATGGGCCTTTACCGCGAAGAGGGTCTCAGGGAGGTGTCTCTCTGACAAAAGACTCAACCAACTGCTCGAGCCTTATGGAAGTCCTATCAAGAGTAGCTTGGAGCTGGAGGGATTTTGGTCAGTCGCAGTGACCTCAGCCTTCTGTCGGGCATTTGGGGTACCTCACTAATGTCGAGGGTATCTTTGAACACGAAGGGTTTGTCATTTGTTGCCTCTATAATGCCTATTGCACCTTGGCTACGACTAACTAGTTGAAGTCTTCTTGGGACATGGTGATGATGGGAGTGTTAGTATAATCGACCTCTAAAGTTTTGATTTTTGTTTGTCAATATGTTTAATGGAGTTGGTCAAGGTTGACCTAGCCAGAGAGAAGTCTAGTCAGGTCAAAAGTTGACTAGATAACTAGCAAGAGAAAAGTCTAATCAAGTTAAAGGTTGACCGGATGAATAGTAAGGGAAAATCCTGGTAAATGAAGCTAAATGGTAAAAGTCCTAGTAAATGAAGCTAAACCCTAGTAAGTGAAGTTAGGTAGTAAAAGTCTTCGTGAATAAAGCCAGATGGTGAAAGTCCTAGTGAGTTAAGCTAAACCCTAGTGAGTGAAGCTAGGTAGTGGAAAGTCCTAATGAGTAAAACTAGGTAATGGAAAACCCTAGAGGGAGGTAACCCTAGGTAGTAAGAAGTTTTGGAGGAGTGAACTCCAATCAAAGGAAAACCCTAGGGGAGTGAGCCCAAGGTAGTGAGAAGTCTTGGAGGAGTAAGATCTAATCAAAGGAAAAACCTAGGGGAGTGAACCCAAGGTAGTTAGAAGTCTTGGAGGAGTGAGCTCCAAGCAAAGGAAAACCATAGGGGAGTGAACCATAAGTAGTGAGAAGTCTTGGAGGAGTGAACTCCAAGCAAAGAAAAACCATAGGGGAGTGAAACCTAGGTAGACACTATTGGTGCAGTTAGCACCAATGATCAAATCCAAATTTTGATAAATGACAAATATATTCAAGTTAGATGTTATATTTATCTAATCTGTCTACCAAGTGTACATGATACATATTTGATGAGTCTAGAGGACCAAAATACTAGGCTGAAATTCAGCTAGGTTGATAGTTGACACGATGTCCAGATTGGATGAGTTCTATTAAGAGGAAGTCTAGTTGGGTTAACAATTGGTTGAAGTCTAGATTGGTTGAGATATGGTAGGAAGTCTATGTGGGTCAAGGGACCTGATATCAAGGATATCTATGATTGGTAAGTGGAGGTAATTCACTAGAGAAGAGTAATCTGGTGAGGATCAGTCCTAGTGGGATTGTAGACGCTGGTCCAACTTAGAGTCATTTTGAATATCTAAACTGAGACTGTAACTAGATCCTCATCTTGGTAAGATAGGATCTAACTAATAATACTCTTTTATATTGTGTTAACTTTGTTTTGTAGGGTATCATTGGTATTTAGACTAACAAGCTTTATAGGAGCTGAAATGTACAAGTTAGCCTCGAGTGAACATTGCTCGAGAAGTCTCAGAGCTGTCAGAGGGGCCTAGGAGCTACGCAAAGGCACCCTGGAAAGGACGGAGGCTCCCTCGCGTAGATGAACTTTGAGGAAATGATTATCTTTGATGGAAGAAAGGGAAGAAGATCTCTATCTTCTTCCTTTGGGGCTACCTAAATTGGTGATGATGTTAGAGTAGGTGCCCTACAAAATAACTGTTGGCTAGAGTTTTATTGACTCTCGTAATTAAATAACCTTTATTTTAATATAATTCAATCTAGTTGGTATTACTTTATTTTTATACCCATGCTAGATGCATAGATAAAGTTCTTGAATATACTATAGTGAGATGTGGTAATACATATGATGGACATCATAAAATACATCAATATTCACTGTATATTCTAAATATGTTCCTAGTCAATTGGGTCGCCTAATAAATAAGGATAAAAGTCGCTTAAGCTAGAGACTAGCATCAACATTCTTCCGAAACCTCTTGGATGTGCTTGGAATGCTCTTGAGCTTGGAGACTCTAATTAGGGTTAACCACCAATAATTTTTGTCAACCTTGCTCAAGAATCCTGAGCTCTCTTATAGAGCTCAGGTGGAAAACACCAAGCAAGTTTCCTACGACTAGTCGACTGTTACATCTCAATAGCTTGATACTAGTCTATTTCCCTTCACAGGCTGAGCGAACAGAAATATTCTGTTCACTACCCTTCAACTGCTCAGTTGACTACCCATCAGTTTACTAGAAAACCCTAAATTGGGATTTTACCCCCGAATATAATCTCTTAACACTTGTCCTTGCCCGACCAACCTAGATCTAGCCTTCAAGCTATCTTCCTTTAGCCTTGCGTCCCTCGGATGCCTCCCCATCCTTCACACATTTCCTTCTAGATGCTTCCATCGGCCTGAGTCCTTGTTGTCGGGTCTTCCTTTGCCAAGTCTCACTTGGGCTTATACCGCCAAGACTCCCCCTTGGACCTACACCGCTAAGACTTCACTTGGATTTTCCTCCTTTGCCAAGATCACACTTGGACTTTCCTTATTGTACCTATATCCTGCACACTCACATGCATACATCAAATACAACAACACACCTAACTTAAACTTTTGCCCAAATATCAAAACCCAGGGTACCTAGATTTCTCCAACAATCTCTTTCTTTTTGATGTTTGGAAACCCATTTAAGTTAGGGAAACAAATAACATAATGTAACATGCAAATAAATAAACTTTCTACTCTTGCATAATATCATGGAACTTAATCCTAGGCTCCCCCTTTACCTAAGATTCCCTTGAGCTAGGATTTCTTGTAAAAGTGTGTAGATTTTCCTCTTAAACTTAACACTTCTCCCTCTTTGCCACACATCAAAAAGAGCTCCAACAATATCCCAGCTACTGGACTCTTTGACTTCTAATAACCATAATCAGCATGTGTTAATCCCTCATAGGATTACATATATGTATACCATCCATTTGGTCATTTTTCTAAGTTTGAAAAACAATTTCAGACTGTGTCAGTCGACTGCCCTTAACCCCAGTCGACTGCCCTCATTGAAAATATCTTACAGAACCATTCTGTGTTTGATAAACAGTATTACCAGTTGATTGATATTTGCACAAGTTAACTGACACCCTAAAATTAGCCTAAACTACATTCTGAATTCAACTTCAGAAATGCACAAAATATTCCACATACCTCTAAAAATCCTTAAATTATGGAGAGGTCAATTTTACCCGTGTCTACTTGAAAAAAATATATTTAAAAATGTATATATCTCGGATCCTAAGATTGACACAAAACCCAAGACTAGCTAAATGGTTTAATAGAACCTTGACCTAAAATCATAGTTTTGGTTTCCTCTTGATGTATTTACCCATACCAAACCATAATGCATCCCTAGCATTGATTTATATGACATATATATATCAAAAATTAATTTTCATGCAATATGAACCAAATTCATATTTTCAAGCATGAAACTCCACTCAATTGTTCCAATTGCCTAGGTTTGAAACTCAAGTCCGTCTCTAAACAATTTGGCACGTAAGTGACATATCTATCATATGTCCCAAAGGCTCTTTGAACTCCCCCTAGGACTCTTATCCTTAGTCACTTCCCTAGGTGACTCACTCTCCATTGCTAGGCCAACCCAATGCACCTCTGGTGCCACTTGGCTTACCTTCACAACCTCTTTAACCTTGGACTTCTTGTCCTTAGTTACTTTCTTCTTACCCTTAATCTTAGATAATCCATCCTTAGTTAACTTCTCCTTGCTATAATCATATACCACCTTGACATATATCTTCTTATCCTTGGAGGGACTATGTTTACCAACTTCGGACCTTTGACTACCCAAATTTATATTCGATCCCTTAAATCTATGATTGAATATCTTGATGGATCTCTCTAACCAATCAAGCTTTTCCCTTAAAGATTGATTGTCCAACTCTAGCTTCCTAATCCTAGAGTCTACTTATCTACCATGGACACCTTTAGACCTACTTATCTTTCTAGGCATATGTCTCTCCTTCTTGGGATTAATGCCTAGGTTTTCAACCACCTTCCTTTCCTTAGGCAAGGTAGGTTATTTCCTTTTAGGTCTAACATTAGCACATGATTTCCTAGGATTATCTACCTTATTAACCCTATTTCTATCATTATATCTAAATCCATAATTATACACGGGCATATAATTTTCATCATTCCTAACTAACATGCAGGAATTAGAGTGCAGATTAAATACTAAGTTAGGGATTAACTTTCCTTTTACCTTAGAAGCTCCCTCTTGACTTGAACTCCTCTTCTTCTCTGACTTCTTCAAGTGCGCCAACTTCTTGAGCTCTTTTCCCCTTGGGCATTGAGTGTGGTAGTGACCATACTCACCATATGTGAAGCATCTTATATGCTTCTTCTCCTTCTTCTTCCTACAACTCACATCAGATTCACATTCAATTGACTTAAGTTAAGAGATTACATCCTTTATCATTTTGAGCATGGGACACATACTCTTGTAGTATCCCATCCTATCATACTCAAAACACTTGATGTGAATTTTCCTCCTCTTCTTTGTAGTTGAGGTTGAGGGTTGACTCTCCTCTTCTTACCTTGGTGATGTGGACACCTCCACTTCCTTCTCACTTGAAGATGTGGACGATTCTATCTCTTCCTCCCTCGAAGATGTGGGCACTTTCACTTCTTCCTAGTAATTGGATGTTAAACCCGTGCCAACATCCGATTGATCCTTCTTCTTCTCTTGGATCAACAAACCCTTCTCCTTAGGCTCCTCTACTCCTTGACCTTATGTAGGCTCCTAATGTAGAGCAATTACTTTACTCCAAAAATCATGAGCACACTTATACTCACCTACACGTGACACAATATTATAAGGTAATAAATTTAATACAATTCTAGTTTCCTCCTTATCATTCTTGGATTACTCCCTTTACTTCTCGGTCCAATACCGAGCAATGCGGGGTCTGCTTAACACGTTTTGCAAAACATGCAGCGGAAGCAAAAAATAATACGATAATAAAACTAATTTTATTACATCACACACACTACACAGATACATGAAACATTTCACGTAGACATAATCATAAAATATAAAATATAAAAATAACGATTTTATTCTAGTGGTACCTTACGGATGTACGTAATGGGAAGGACATTAATTAATTCTCGAACCTTCCCTCTATTCGTATCTACACTGGGTTCTTCAAGACAACTCCAAGAGTAACAAAGTTTGCCTCCGATTGTTAGTAGTCAAGCATGGAGGCGATGTGATCCAAGAGGAAGAAGAAGAAGCGTAGAAGCTTGGAAAGAAAAACCTTCTTTCTGACTATTTGTTGTGGTTAGCAACACCAAGAGAGGGGAGGGAGAGAGGGATGCTAGGTTTTCATAAAAGTCAAACCCTTAATTAATTGACATTCTATTTTCTCTCTAATCTAAATCATATATATATATATATCTTTATTTTACTTGGTCAAATATTAATAGCAATTAATATACTAAATTCTCTCTTGATGATTTGGTATTATATTAATAAATATTAATATACCAAATTTGTTGATTGACTTAAATATTAATATACCAAAACTCTCTTCTATGAATTAGTCAAATATTAATATATATTAATATAACAAAGTCTCGGACAATTATCCTAGTGTTCCTTCTGACTCCATTATGATACCGTTCACTTGTTGGTATCGGATGATTTTCCAAAATCGTCGCCTTCTTCCTCTAGCATTGCTCTTTCAACAATGAGTCTGATGAAAAGCAACCTTGCTCTGATATCACTTGTTGGAACTTTGATAATCGGCTAGAGGGGGTGGGGGTGAATGTTGGGACCTTTGCCGGTGGCTAAAGGGGGTGAATAGCCGGTTACCCCAATTCGTCGCTTCCTACATATTTGTTAGCACATCGGAAATACAAAATAATAAATCCTAAAGCTAAACTAAAACCTAATAACAAGAAACCACAATGACACATTCGTTTACGTGGTTCAGAGATACACTCATACTCCATGACAGTCCGTAAGGTGGACGATCCCGATCTGTCGGTGGATAATTCCCCGGAAATCCTCCGGCTAGCTCTCATAGCTCCTTGTGGGTGGAGACAACACCTCGACCACGTGCTTGAACTTAGAAGACTACTAATAAGGTTAACCACCACTATTTCGTCAACCTTACTCAAGGTTCCCGAGCTCTCTTAAATAGAGCTCAGGTTGATATAGCTAGCCACCAGTCGACTGATAAGTCTATCAGGCGACTTATCCCAAGTGGAAATGAGACAGTTACACTCCAACGGCTCACTGTCAGTC
>JBBPFQ010000050.1:5603925-5616331 GCA_037974815.1 Kaempferia elegans
GGGTATAATAATATATTTAAGATTTATATTTAAATAAATATTAATTTTTTAATTAAATTTAAAAAAAACAAAAGAAAGCGCTTGATACTGTGCGCGTCGCGCACAGTCGCGGACTGTGCATGACGCGCACAGTATCAATACTCTCTCTCTCTCTCTATATATATATATATATATATATAAAAATTGATACATACTACTGTAATGTGCATATCAAATAAATATGTAATCAACAGTTTTAATTCTATCTTAATCCTTTTTGGATCAGACACAAAAACTTTGGTAAGACATTCTTATATTCCCAAATATTTATAGGATGATTGTCTATTATTTCACAATTCGTAAGGACTCTTATCTATTTCTTTCAGGGTACCTTATTTAAAAGATAATTAGTTGTCAATACAACTTCCCTTCACATGTACTCTAGCAGTCTATAATTAAATAGTAGAGTATTCATCATCTCCTTTGAAGTGTGATTCTTTCACTCAACAACATCATTTTGTCAGAAGTAATAGAGTTGTTGTTGCATGTATGATCTCATGTTAATCAGCGAACGGTGATACATATTCACTGTCTCGATCACTTTAAACCACCTTAATCCTCTTATTAAGTTAGTTTTCAACTTCATTCTCATAAAGAGCAAACTTCCCTATTGCTTCATCCTTACTTTTGAGAAAATATACAAAATAATATTTTGTGTTATCATAAATAAAAGTGATGAATTACTTATTCCCATTATGAGTCAGTGTACCCTTTAATTTGCACACGTCGGTGTGGATTAGGTCGAGTGACTTATTGCTTCTTTCAACATGTTAAAACAATGAGATTGTTATTTTCGCTTTAACATAAGTCTTACACTTGTATTTCGAGTCAAGATGGAATGTAGATTTGCTTTGTATGTTAATTAATGTATGCTACATATCGTAGTTAACATACCCTAGTTTGCCATGCCACAAATATAAAAACTCAAGGATATAAATGGAAGAGCATTCATTCTTATTAACTGTGATCATAATGACTATTATATTGAGCTTAAATAATCTATCAGTTACACAAACTTTTCTACAAATATTAATTTTTGGATAGTACAAATCTATCTGATTAAAAAATAATATGGAGGTCATACTTACTTGAAAGTGATTCAGATACTAGATTCTTTTAAATCTTTAAAACATACAACACATTGTTTAGAGTGAGCTCCTTGTTGAGGCCATCTTTAGTACCACTTTCCCTTGGCCCATGATGTCTGAGGGTTTTGAGTTCCCAATGAATAGCTTGTCATCTTTAATTTTTCAAAGTTATGGAGTAGCTCCTTATTGCAGCATACATGTCTAATGGCATTGACATCGATCCACCATTGTCACGGATTTGAACCTACTAGGTTCAGTTCAGAGACCGCGACATATAGATTATCCATTTTAGTCCTTCATTCAGGTTGACCTCTTGCTTCTTCTTTGGCTTCCTGCATTCCGATGATTTTTTATCTACTTGGTCATAGTTGAAGTATTTCCTAGAGAACTTTTTGCTTACGCTAACTCTGTGTTTCATCTTAGAAGATTTAGAATTCTTCTGTTTCAAGTTTTAACCATGTTTGACCACATTTGTTTTCACAATAGCCTGAGAGAACCACTTTCTCTTTGAACTTTTATTGTCTTCCTCAATGCGAAGTCTAACAATGAGTTTCTCCATATTCATCTCCTTTCGCTTATGTTATAGATAGTTGTTGAAATTTTTCTAGCCGGGAGGTAGTTTCTCACTGATAGCTGTCACCGGAAGGTTTCACTCAACATCATGCATTGTGAGTGAATCTTGTGCAAGATCTGAAGCTCCTAGATTTAACTGATTACTGTCTTGGAGTCAACCATCCCATAATGAGTTTCTTAGCCCCCGCATCATTCGGCTTGTACTTCTTGTCTAGGGACTCTTACGTCTCCTTATCCTTTCTCATCATATTGTAGACAACATATAACAAGTCGACAAGACAATTGGGGATGTAGTCTTGGCATAGGAATTCAAGATGATTACATGCTTCCACGTACTAATGGTTAGGACATCAATCACGCCCTCAGTTTTGGCTTGGGAGGTTTCAAGTTAAGGATCTAAACCAGATTCAACATGGTCAGGTAGAAGAGCATCTTTTGCTGCCGCTACTTGAAGTTTAACCCAGTGAATTTCTTTGACTTTCCTATGGTTGTTTGGAACATTTCCAAATAGGGTGGAGGAAATTGTCACGTGTTAAGTCTATTACACCTTAACACTTTTTGTGGTTATAAACATATCTGTTTGAAGATTGTTAGATAATCTTTGTTGAAGATAGAGGAAATTTGCTGACTTGAAATCACATAAAATTAATTTTAGATTTATATGTAGAGATGACTCAAGTGCATAATCTTAAGCTGCCAAGCAAGGAAGGATAAACTGCTTGGGATGACTGACCTACCTAGAAGACTGGGTTGTCTTGTATGGCTGAGCTGTCGAGTTGTAGAATGTCAAACTGGTTGAGTGCCTGAGCTTTCGAGTCTTTAAGTGTTGAGTTGTTGAGTGTTGCTGAGTGGAAACCGAGTGGTCTTGAGTGGAAGCTGAGCTGAGTACTCTCGCCGAGTGGCCCTGAACTCCCGAGTTGGCTAATTTGCCATGTTGGGAGATGATGTTGAGGGCTGAGTCGGGAAGCTATCGAGTACTGTCGATTGGCTATGTCACTTGACTATCAAGTCCGAGTGGGTCACAGAGTGCTTGGGAAAGGAAAATGTTGAAAATTGATTCGTACGATCTAGCGATGCTTAGAGGTCACAATAGATGTCTATTTCTTATGATACAATGGCAAACCGCGATTACCACCAAGCACAAGTATGTTGTTAGGTGCACGCTATTTTGGTATTTACTAAAAGACATATCTTTTCAAGTGTATTTCCCGTTTTATCCTTTTGACAAATTTAGGGGGTGTTTGGTTTGCATGTTTTCTATTTTTATTTTCTGGAAAATGCGCATTTTCTAGAAAATAATGTTTGGTTTGTATTTTACATCTCTATTTTCTAAAAAAATACATAGCATTTTCTGGAAAAATAGAGAATGTCAAAAAGTCATTTTCTATTTTTTAGAAAATGTGCGTTTTCGAAAAAATGAAAATATAAAATATATAAACCAAACGTTTCCTTAATTTTTTTTCTTTTCTTTGTTGTTTTTCTCACTTTCTTCTATTTTCTCTTTCCTGTGCATGCAACATTTCTTATTTTTATTCTCTTCTCTCTCCTCTCTTTATTGTATGCATACATAACATAAACGGGATGTGCAAATCATATCATGCCCTGAGAGCTCCGATTGTAATAATCATCCTAGAGACCTCAGATTGTATCCATTTTTGTTTCTATGAATTTTTAAGATTTCAAAGAATTCAAATATATTATTCATTATTTATTTCGACTTTTCCAGATGTGTAAAAGTGTAATAACGATAAATCGGTAAAAATCATCATGCATGAGCCTAATATGAATCATATTAGACTCAACGTGGATATTTTTACCGACTCTTCCTTATTATATTTTAATACGTTCGAGAAGCCGAAATAAATAACAGATAGTATATTTGGTCTCCTTATAACCTTAGAAATGTGGATTTGATATGGAATCATATTAGGTCTAACGTGGATATTTTTACCTGCTTTTTTTTATTATATTTTAACACATTCGAGAAGTCGAAATAAATAATGAATAACATATTTAAACTCTGAACTATTTTTAAAAGTTATAAGAATTAAAATGAATGTAATTAAAATTTTCTAAAGTAACTTGCATTTTATAAATTCAGAGATATAGGAAAGCCTTTGGTAAACTACCGTACCACCTTCAATAATCTAAACGTCATAAATATAAATGGCCACCCATCCTCCGGCCCCGTTGTATCCCGAGGGTTTACCGACTAGTCCTTTGTCATTATTGCCGCCCATATTCTCCTCCGCCATACCGCTCGAAGATCGACTGCTGTTTACCGAGGTTAGTTTTTTTTTATGGGACTCGGCAGTCACCCGATTTTACCCCGCCCCGTATATTCGAGAGCAAAGAGGGGCCCCGTGGCAGATCCTCCTGTTCCTCCTTTTCCCATCGCCGGAGCTTCGCTGCCCTTCCTCCGCTATAAGTTCTGCTCATTCTTCGATTTGGTATTTCTATTCATCGTGCTTAATTTCCCGTAGAACTCCCGGCGGTGATCATAGGTCCTCCGAGGGTAATCTAACTCTCCTCCTTTGAGATTACTCCTACAAAATATATATACTGACATTGAAACCTCCCTCCGCCTTCATTTCGGCTGTGAAATATCATACGGTTTCCAGGTGACTATCCCACGTCCTGAGAGAATGCTTAAGGCTGCCATGCTCAAACACCTTGCATCAATGGAAGGGCATGTCCCAGTCTCTGACTCAACAAAGGAGCCGATGAACACTGCGAGCTCCACTGTCACTCGAGATCATCACTTCTCTTCTGATCCCGAGGACGATGTGTCCATCATTTTGAAACTGCCGCGAGCCAATCGACGACCGTCCCCTGCAGCTGTGACTCCATCAGCACTGTTTCCTGATCCGGAACCATCTCCCACTCCCCGGAGTGAAGATAACCCAACCCCTGCATATGCTTCTCCTGCCTCTCTTCGCCTTGCCCAGGAAGAACGAGACATTGTCCGACAACTCTCTCTGATGAATCTGTTGGAGGACACCTCCGTCAAGCTGATGCAAGTGCGTTAGTCCTAGCCTCCCTAGCTACTTGTGTAAATTTTGGCTAGCTAGCGCTTCTAACCTGTTTTTCAGGTGTGGATCCGCCATGAGGAATTGGCCTCCCGGGTTCCCCTCCTAGCTGAGGCTCACAAGGCCAGCGTGGCCAGAGAAGCGGGAGCTCGCAGCGGAGCTGGCCGACTGGAGAATGAGGACCGGACCCTGCAGTGCGAGAATTGCAAGTTATTAAAGGAGCTCGTTGACATGAAGCGCGCCCTAGAGTCAGCCGAAACTGCCCGGCAGGTGATAGAGAAATCGGCCGTGGAGGAGCAAACTCGTCTCGCCGGAGTGAATGCGCGTTTAAAGGCTGAGATGGCTGCCTGCCAGAGTGGAGAAAAAGACAGGCGGAATGCTCGTAAGGCTGAATTTCTAGCTATCTTCATCCGAGTTTAGTTAATGACATGCATGCCGTACGTCTTCTTTGATCGAGGTTTAATTTGTAGGTGCCGTCGAACAATTCTGAGCTCAGTACTACCCACCGGCAGGAGCTTCTGAAGATTTCTTAGATCCCTACAAGGCCTTACGTCCTATACCTTAGATCCCTCTTTCAACTAGCTAGAAGCTAATCGTTTGTTAGTGAACTACATTATCATTCTCGGACTGGGGGTAAAGTACCATTTTGGATGTTATTGTATTAAAATTTTCTGTTTGTGTGTGTGTTTCACTTTTGTGTTTTAAGCAGCATTTGTTAGATTTGAGGTTGACCCCATCGTATTCTAAAGACAGATTCAAGCCGCTTCCTTATCTAAGTCTTAGTTGTTTGACAATCTTAATTATTTAAGATTGTATCCAGAGTTAATTCGAAATATACTGAATTAAAATGATAAGAATTCAAATTCAAAGTTAGTTATGTTAAGACATCCTGAAACGAGACCCTGATACGAGATCAGATTCTCTGGTCCATAAATTTATGGACGAGGGGATAGTTTACATCCTATTTGAGGTTGAATTAAGATCGCAATCCGGTCGTAATTGTTTGTGGTTCATCGACGGGTTCATTAGCCCATAATAATATTTATTTTCGTACATCTAATGAAATGTAAGTCATCTAAAATAATATTTATTTTCGTACATCTATCATGCCATTTTATTGGTAACTTCAATTGAATGAAGTTACTTTAGTTTTAATTTCATATGTATTTTTCAATTTAAGGCCAAATAATATTAGGTAATAATAAGTATTTAATATTCTTTCACTTAGCCTAAAAAGTGGATGAAATTAAAACTTAAAACATAAGTATGATGTATTATAACTTGAAGCATAAAAAATCATCCTTTTATAACATCAGAATCACCTTAATATAATAGAACGCTAATGCTCAGTTTACTCGGACGGACGGATTAATGAGGGAAAGGAATCAACGAAAGAGAAAAATCTCCAGGGAAAAGGAAGGGAAAAGGAAGAGAATAAAAAGGAGGAGAAAAGAATCCCTGGGGAATTAGGAAGGAAGAGCGAAGAGAAGGAACAGAAGAAGGGAAGCGAAAAAGGAAGAAAAAAAGTACCACCGTCACCACCACTCCTAGGAGTCGTAGACTTACTTTGTTTCATAGAAAGTTCTACACCTTCGTCTCCGAGATCCCTTCTAAATTTGCCCTTTTCAAGAACCTCTCCAAGGTTCTTTTTCCTTTAAATTGATATGATCCTTGTAGATTGGCTGCTGGCTTTGAGATTCCATTGGATTGCTTTTTGATTTTACAGTTTTTTTCTCATTCTAAAGTTTACAACTTGTTCTTTTGGCAGAGTCATCTGGATTTGTTCGCGAAGCAAGTAGCTGAGCCCAGAAAAGTGTTCCCACGCCTTCCACTTCCATGCATCGCTACCCACATCAGGAGCCACAGTAGCTTCACCTTTCTTGTGTGTTCCGTCGCCTGGCTTCAGGAATCCTTCCTCTTGGTCATGAACCGCCGTAACAAAGACATAGAGTGACGGATGGTTGGTTAGACAGACCGGAGTCAAAATCGAAGACCTATGACAGAGGTAGAAGCAGTACAACCCAAGTTTGCGAGCGGCCGTGAGGGGATGTCATGTTGGCTAGTTGTGCAGGTGACTCGCGAGGTTGAGGACATGAGAGACGATGAGAAGGAAAGAAAGATGTTCCGCCCGATTTTGGGTGGATAAACATTTGTTAACAAACCAATCAGTCGATGGATGTGTAAATCCATCCTTTGAATATTTAGATGTAAGTAAACAAGGGAAAGGATTAACAATCCATCTGTTCACATGAAATAAACAACGGAAAGGTTTCCGTGCGGAAAATTTTCCTTAATTTTTGAATCCGTCCTCCTAAGTAAACTGGGCATAAATGTGAGTTATAATGGTTATACATTATATAACATATTTCATTCTATATACCACAAACATCAACATTCGATCATATTATACATATAAATGACCATATAATTTCATAATAGTCAACAATAATATTTATAGGCAATTCATATTATAATATGACAATGTATACATCATAACTAGAAGTTGTATATCAAAAACACATAATTAAGCTCAAAATGTCAACTTAATAAATCATTCAAAAGGATAACTAAGTCTCATTCGATGTACATATTCCTTAAATATTTTTTATTATAAATTTTTAGTTAACGGATCTACAATCATGAGATCTGTTCCAATATAATGAATATACACCATTTAATTGGTTCTAAACTTCATCTTTAACGATAAAATATTTTAATTTTATATGTTTGACACATGTTGAGTATTTATCATTTTTTGAGAAAAATATTATTATTGAATTATCATAATAAATTTTTCATAGTTTAGCAATAGTGTTGATAATTTTAAGTCATGAAATAAAATTCTACAACTATGATCGTAAAAATGATTTTGTAGATTTTATCCATCAAGTTTTCATTTTACCATTTCTTATCAGAGTTGATGATGATTTAGTTGAAATTGAGCATTTTTGTTTATTCATGCATATTCTAACCCTGCATGGGGCTACAGTATCCACTTTAATAATGCCTCAAACACTAAGTATTCTATCGGCTTTGGAGCAATTTTCCTTAGACATCCTCCAAGTAGTGTGCTTCTATACCCAGACGGCTTACTACATGGTCAGGATCTTCTCATTTAGGACCCAGTTTAACCGTTGTGGCGTTCAATTGTACTTTATGTAGGACCAAGTCTCCTACTTGCCCAAGAGAAGGTGCGAAATATCCTCTTTTCTTCCACCATGTCTAACTTTACGTAGAGCAAGGGATGAACTGTTGGCTAGTGCGTGAGGTGTTACCACCAATAAGGTCTGGGGGTCAAATCCTGGCGAAGCCAGATGTCTGTCCTCCCTTATGCACTAGTCATTATTCGGGCTAGTAGCCCCCGTGATTTACCTTCTTCTTGTTGGCCCTGAGACGGGTTGACGGAGGCGCTGAGGGCGAGCGAATCGCCTTTTTACCACAAATGTAGAGCAAGTTCGTTGCCTTTTGGAGTACAAGTTGTGTTCCGGGATATTATCATCCCTATCTCAATTGGGAGGACGACTTCAATATCATAGACCAAGCTAAACGGAGTAACATCTATCACTCGACGAGGCATCATTCGAAAGGATGACATGATGTAGGGTAGCTCCTCCACCCAAGTCCGTTCGACGTATTCTAACCTAGTTTTCAAGCCATGTACAAGCTCTCTATTGATTATTTCTGTAATCTCTATTATTCTGAGGATAAACTATAGAGATAAAGAAGGGCTCAATCTTAAGTTCTCTGCATCACTCATGTATTTTTTTTTCTTTAGAATTATCACCTATTGTCCTATATATTGCGTCGTGTTAGGTTGAACCAAGTTGAATAGTTTATCTAACTTGAATATTATTTATCCCAGTTGAATATTTTATTATATTTTATTTTTTTAAAAACGCTTTTTTAATGATTTTATTCATGTGGAACTATCAATATTAACTCAACGATCTTTCCTTTTTTTATTAATCTTTTATTTACATGAAACTTACCTTTAAATTTTAATTGCTGATGAAATACTTTTTAATATTTCATTAAATTTCTATCTAATATTTGTATATTTTTTTTAAAAAATAATGTTATTTCTATATGTACGACGCAATTCGCTGCTCTCTCTTCTTCTTGCGTCTTCAGCCCTAATCGCCACCGCCGTCGCACCGTCCTGATCGCCACCACTGCCTACCGCTGACGACCCCTTCCATCGTATCCGAGGACGGCCGAAGCTCATCCCCGTACATCCCTTTTCCCGCGGGTACTACCACTGCTCTCTCTTACCCCTCTTATCTCGTGCGTTTCCTTTTTAAACTTGTTAACGGGCTGATAATGTCTTGGGGTTTTTATATTTTCTTACAAGTTCGTTTTTTTTTTTAATTCAATGACTATAATGCAACTTAAGAGTTGCAATTTTGCAGGAAGAAAAGGTTTCTCAAGATGTCTTGGTGCACCATTGAATCCGACCCTGGTAAGTGTCGGCAATCAGTAACCTAGTTTTTGTTCCTTACTCGCTATTTTTTTCCCGAGCAGTTTATGTGGACAAGCCATTGCATGAATGCTATGTTTTTTGGCTATCTGAGTTCATTGGATTATTTAGTAGGAGGTAGTGTGTTTTAGCACCTGAGATGCTTTAAGGTCCCCCTTTCCCTAATCTATCCTGAACTTCATATAGTCAAAATTTGTTTTAAGCAGGTGTGCACGCAGAGGTAAGTAACTTGTAAAGAACATTAACTTACTCATGCTTGGTTGCACATAGAAGAGACATGAGCTCCTACAGTAGGGCCGTTATAGTTCTAACACTTGAATTTTCTGACTTATTTTTACTATATTTCTAGTAATTAGTCTCCATTTAACATTGTAGACAGAGATATTGTTGGAGGACACAGTATTATTTCTTAATAAACTGGTTATTCGAAAGATTTCTTTTTTACATTTTCTTTTTAGAAAGCTTCAAGGATAACTTGATTGATGCTACTTGATGCAAATCAGTTGATGAAAAAATTTCATGAGGGAAAAGTTTCCAATTTGTTTATTGTATTTGAGGTGATTACATTCTTTATTATGCCTGTATTATTTGTATGCGTAGATTTGCTAGCCTCTTATTTATATTACGAAACAGAAATTCTATGTTGCAACATGTAATTATCCTATGTAACCGGTTGTTGCCTTGTGTAGAGTCCAATGGATGGGTAAGGGCCATGTAGTCTATCCAAATACTTAGGACCTATACTTACTCGGTCTATCCTTAGAGATCATACAATGTATGATAATATGGTTTTACATATGAAGGGGAGCTTTGACGTAATGGTAAAGTTGTTACCGTGTGACCTAAAGGTCATGGGTTCGAGTTTCAAAAACCTCTTGCAAAGCTAGCTTTGTGCACTAGACTGCCCTTAAAGCTCATATACGATAAATGAAACTGAATTTATTATAATATAATAAAAGAAATGATAAGTTGTATATTTATATGATAGAAGTATAAAAGTTGAATTTGATGAAATCTTGACATTAACAATGTCATAGAAGAGAAAAATCTTGTCAAGTGAATGAGACAGTTGAATATATCGAATGTTAAATTCGACACCTAATATTAATTAGGAAAAATAAATCTTATCACATTGATACATAAAATGACAATAAGGACAACATGATTAGTGGCGTAGAAGTGATGCCATGTCTAAGTTGTCTTCCATTTGAGTTGACAACATGATTTCTTGGATTTGATGAAGACTTTTTTTTGCTGCTCATTCACTTCAATCCAGTGTTCTAAAAATCGGCCTAGGTGCCAGCCAACTGCACCGAAAATCGGTCGAATTGTTTAGAGACCTAGACGGGATTAGGCGGCCCTAGGCGCCGACTAATCGGTCGAATCGTCTAGGCGCCACATAAATAGTGCAGCGGTTTTGTGATTTTTTTTTAGTTTGAGCTTTTAAATTTAAAGCCTAATTAAAAAAAAACTAAAATGTAACCTTGAGTTTGTGTCCGATTATGATATTGAGTTTGTGTCAATGAAGAATAAGTTGTTGAAAATTATGGAGAAGTAGAATAAATTTGTGATATTTAATTAATTGTGTAATTTTGAACTCATTTTAAATTTAATGTTATTGTGTTAGAGATATAGAATGTAATTTATTATGTAACTTATGTTGATACTGAGGAATCCTCCTAGTGGCACCTAGTTTCCCGCCTATATAGCCTAGGCATTAGGCACTGGTCTGGCGCCCGACTAGCGCCTAGCGAATTTTAGAACCTTGCTTCATTCCTTAATCAAATAAAATAAATATCAATTTCCATATTGTCATTAAGGTAAAGGGATCTCTTAATATTTATACATATTTTAAGAATTCCCATTTTAATATAATAATGGAATATCGTATTGTTTTACATACCTTTTGATACCACAATTATTCTGAATAAAGTTAGAATTATTTTGGCATCTCTTATAATATTATATCTGATCCTTACATTTCATGGTTCGATATGATTCTCTATATGATAATTCACCAAAGTGATTCATTCATGATACAGTCCTCAATTTGACAACTTTGGGATGGTACCTAATAGCATCTAGAAATGTTCTGAGCTTCCTTGGAAATCAGAGTTAACTAATTATTGTGGTTGTCTATTGCATGGATTAACCAATAGCCTTTTCTATCAGGCAACTTTATTGGTCATAGAAAATGCACGTTCATATTTAAGGACTTATTACCAAATACGCCATACAATTTACCCATTAATTGCCTAAGTTGCATGCTTGTGTGATTTGAATTATAGCATGCATGAGAATACCAGCCCATTTAACAACTTAAATGTATATCAATTGCCACTCTCCTTCATTTAGTAGTTTACAAATCAGTTCCTGCGCTTATTTTTGAGTTTGAAAAGGAGATAATATCTTCTTTTTTTTTTGCATTATGATTAAGTTGCTGAAGCATATTTTTGAGTTTGTTTATGACAAATATTCCATTCTTACTTGTCTAACTACCTGGTTCATCCAGGCGTTTTTACTGAACTCATACAACAGATGCAAGTAAAGGGAGTTCAAGTAAGTTTGTTTGGATTCTATTATTTTTTACAACTCACCATATGATGCTTTTGTTTGTAACATGTATGTTTGAAATAGCAATTTTTGTAAGAATGTAAACTGGTTTAAGAAATACTTTCTTCTTCCTGCTTGGTAGGATTTCTCATTGTTCCATACATCAATCTCGATAGAAAAGCATGACTCATTGAAGTGTTGGCCAATAAACCCAAGCCCAACCATTAGTGAAGCCCAATTATCAAATCCCATAACTAATAAATATTTAAAAAGCGTTGCATGCATGTATCAGATTTTGATTTCCCTAGAATTTCAAACTCCAAGTTGCACGCATAATACCAAGCGACAAGCGTAGAACAACAAGTTTCTTTTCACTGTTCTTTTTTTATTGCAAATTTGCAATTACGTTTACTTCCAGTTTTATCTCAATTCCATTCCTGATTCTCCTGATATCCGATCTCCACTGAAGCCCGATCTTGCTGATAAAATTGTCAAATTCTGAATCATCAAGCTTTCTAAAAGATCCAGCATGGAGTATGCAACATTAGTAGACCCAAAAAATACCAATAAAGTGAAGTGCAATTTTTGTGGGAAAATAACTAATGGAGGGATTTATCGACATAAGCAACATCTTATTGGAGGCAACA
>JBBPFQ010000050.1:5618425-5629981 GCA_037974815.1 Kaempferia elegans
ATGAGAAAAATGTTCAATAATACCCGCAGCTGAGGGATATTAACGTAATTTCATCGTAGACTTCACCAAATTAATTAGAAATCGGCTAATATTAGGGTCAGATTCTTAATAATATAGTAAGATTTTCTGGAAAATATGTATTTTTTAGAAAATAGTGTTTGGTTTGTATTTTTTATTTATGTTTTTTAAAAATAGATATAATATTTTCTGGAAAAATAGAGACGGTCAAAAAATTATTTTATATTTTTTAGAAAATATACATTTTTCAAAAAATAAAAATAAAAAATATATAAATCAAACACCCCTAAATGTTTCAGTTCGTGGGAAAAAAAATAAAAAAGAAATTAAAAAAAATAAAAAAGCTTGCTGGCCATTTTCCATGTGTAACACTAACACGAACAAGAATCCAATTCACTGAGAACGACTCCACATGCGTTCAATCTAAAGTCGTCAAATTGACACTTTTTCACCTCCATTTTATGTTATTAACAAATGAACTTCTCCTCTACCATTTTGATCCACTGCCCGCCCTCAACAAAGCTCAAGTGACGATCACTCTCAAGTAGTGTTGCAAACAGATAGCGGGCAAAGCAACATTTGCAGGGAGTTAATTGAGATTCCAGAAAATTAAATGGGACAGATGTTCAAAAGCCAATGTGCCAAGCACCGTTACTATATTAGTGAAGTGAGAGCTATATCTCCTCGTTTCCCCGATCCGATCGCCATCCGTACTCCTAGGGTTCGACGTCCGGCAGCTCCTCGTTGGTCCGGCGGCCCCTCCGGCCCTTCCTTCCCCCTGTGTATCTTCCATTCTGGATGCAGGGCAAGGAGGCCACGGAGGACGGCGACAAGGAGACTTTAGCGAAGAAGCCTCGCCACTGCGAAGCCGAGATGCCCCTTGCTGATTCCGAGGAAGACTCCTTCCTCTTTCCCGTGGAGGAGATCGTCCAATACCCGCTTCCGGGATACGTCGCTCCCTCCTCCATCAGCTTCAGCCCCGATGGGCGCTTGATCTCCTATCTCTTCAGCCCCGATGGTACCCTCCACCGTAAAGTTTTCGCCTTTGACGTTACCTCACGGCGGCAGGAGCTGGTGTTTTGCCCGCCTGACGGAGGCGGCCTCGACGAGAGTAATCTCTCGGCTGAAGAGAAGCTGAGGCGAGAGAGGTCAAGGGAGAGGGGATTGGGAGTCACGAAGTACGAGTGGAAGTCGAGGTCGACGTCCTCTTCTTGCTTCGCTCCAGGGAAGCCCACTATCATGGTGCCATTGCCAAATGGGGTCTGTGCTCTGCTCTATTTCCTGATTTAATGAGCAAGTGTTGACATTCAGCTAATAGGTCAATTGTATTTGAAATAATTTTGGTTTTGAACATTAAAATGCTTCATCACAAGTAGCTATTCTGCGTGCCTTTCTACCCACTGATCTTAAACTTTCTTCTTTGATTACGATATATTAAGCGATCACTCTCTGCTTCATCAGGTATATTTCCAGGAAATATCAGGCTCAGAGCCAGAGCTCAAGCTTACATGTTGTGCTGGCTCACCAATTATTGACCCGCATCTGTCACCAGATGGAAGCATGCTTGCATATGTCAGGGATGACGAACTCCATGTTTTAAATACGTCTGGTGGGGAGCCTAAACAATTAACTTTTGGAGCAATTGCAAATAGAAAGGTGGGTATTGGTTTCTTGTTTAATGTGTTGCAGATTGATTATAGTTTTTGTAACTTGGAAATTCTTTATCATGTAGTAGTGGTATGTATCCATTAGTAGTATCCTCTTTTTTGTTCTGGTAACTTCCAATACTCAGGATTGTCTTCTAACTTGACATAACTGTTTGGATGAGTTCCCGTCTCATAAGCTAAATAATGGGCGGTAAAGGTTACTTGGAGAATATTATAATTTTATGTTGAGTCTTCAAGTTCTCTCCTGTTTCTTATGTAGCTTTGTTGTCTCATCATAAAATGTAGCAGCTCACTGGAACCTGTTGAGATATTTCAAAATTTTCTTTTTTCAATGTCTAGCAAAAATCATTCAGAAGATTCCACAGATCAAGATGGTTCTTGGGTAAACATGTGGGTTCTTGTACATTATTTCGGCTATTCATAATGGTGGAACTAGGGTTTTCTCTCTTGTAGGATACCAAAAAAATATACATTTTTTTTTTATAAAAAGATTGGTATCAAGTCTGCATTTAAAAAAAATGATACTTTTTCTGAAGTCATCTTCTCATTTCGTTAATTTGGAGCATCTCTAGGACAAATGTGCAACATATTTCCCTTTTCTTCAGCATCCAATAATCAATGAATAACATATTAGATCATTTAACATTTATGCCATCAAGATCTTATGTATATCCTGCATCTGTTAGAGGAAAATGTTCTTGCTTCTTCTAGTGTTCTGGTTGCAATGTTTATTTAGAATAAAGGATTTTTTTCAGTATTGTACTTGAATTGAGATCTATTCCGCATTTCCACTGATTTGTAGATATGGATTCTTCTATTCTTATTAACTAGTCATTGCGCACACGCGTTGCATGTGCAATATAATGCATGAATAGAATAAATTAGATTTGGTAAGGATGCGGGAACCCATGTAGTAAGTACAATGCAATGGGGGCAGAGCAAACTATACTATAACATACTCTCCGTTATATAAAAAAATTATTTTTATTTTTTATATCAGATATTAAACTGATAAAAACCGATACTACACTTAATCTTGGCCAAAAGGTCGAGAAATGTGAGTTTTCTAATGTCATCGACCTAAGGTATTTATAGAAGTTTCTCTATTGACGGTGTTGTTAATTCTAAAATGTGGGACTAAAGAGACCATAGAAATGTAATATCTATTAATAATAAAATTTTCCAATAATAAGCTACAGATGAGTATCGAACTTTAGATCAATAATTGATTAATGAAAAAAAATTCAATAATACCCGTAACTGGGGGATATTAATGTAATTTTATTGTAGGCTTCACCAAATTAATTAAAAAATAGTTAGTATTGAGGCCAGATTCTTAATAATATAGTAAGATATTAGCAAAGAATGAAATGAGATAGTAGGATAAACTTTAAATTTATTAACCTAACCAACCTAACATATATTAGAATACAAGTATATTAGAATACAAGAATCCTTCTACTTACTAAACAGTTTGTCTTATTTATACAATATGATAAAATAAATGAAATATCAAGATCTATAATGTAGAACTTAGTAACAAAAGTCTTTGATGAACAAATGCACTAGAGATGTACTAAATTCCTAATCTTGGTAAAGCAAGAGTTTCTAGGTTGTACCATGCATCTGCAGGATTGGTGGTGGAAGTTGAAACCATATCAAACATTTTTCTAGTCATACAGAAACAATTATAGTGATACATAAATATTAAAAGATGCAAAGCACTATCTCAAAAGGTCAAGATATCAAAGGCAAAAAGCATGTTGTTGGAGTCATGTCTACTAGAAGAGGTGAGAGGCAAGTGATGCCAACTTCTTGGTTGTAGGGAACTTCTAGTTGGAGGAAGGCATAATAGCCTCAGGAGACACAAAGTTCAAGCAATATCACTGATAAAAATTAGAGATTAAAAAGGACCAAGGAAGGGGGACAAAGACGGAGCCAGGAATTTTATATTGGGGTTGGGGTGGGGGGTGAGAGAGGTGGGGGCGGCCGTGTCTTTGCCCCTCATTTCTATACCCCCTATACCTCTTGCACTAAAAAATATTTTCCAAAATCAATATTGGCTTTTTGAAAAGGATATATTAGTTGACATCTGCATCCTTGTCTGTTGCTTTCTAGAGTAGAGCACAGGGAAAAAGTACATTTCTTCTTATAAGAAAACTCGGCTTCA
The DNA here is from genome assembly GCA_037974815.1 of Kaempferia elegans. Classification (NCBI taxonomy): domain Eukaryota; kingdom Viridiplantae; phylum Streptophyta; class Magnoliopsida; order Zingiberales; family Zingiberaceae; genus Kaempferia; species Kaempferia elegans. The sequence continues at coordinate 5,622,281 of JBBPFQ010000050.1, forward strand.
TAAATAATTGTAACACCTATTGTTGGATTCTTATGGAACCATTCAACAGCTTCACAAAGCTCTGTATATTTTTGGAGAGTGGAATTCTCAGCAAGACTTCGATGTGGACTACCGCAAACTTATTTTCAAAAGTTTTTCCTCCTTTGGCTTGGAGAATTTCTAAGGATATATAATCCTTTGGAAGTTGTCTGGATGCTGGCTTAATTAGATCTAGGATTATATTACCGACATCATTAATTATTATTCCATAAGGAGATTTATAATGAGTATGAGTAGAAGCAAGTATTAGGCTACTAGAGTTAGCTACCATGTTGTAAGCTTTATCTGGCTGGATTTTAGAACCATCAGATTTTTATAAAGTGCTAATGAAGTAGGGCCTACTTTAAACCTTATGGAGTCAAAGGCTTCATCTAGAGAGTAAAAACCTCTGTAGACAGTTTTTACTTCATCTCAAGTTGCATATACTCCTACTTGAGTTCCTGAATATACAACATAACAAGAAAACTTCTTGCCACTGGTTTTTGAATAATGGTTAGGAAGTACTTAGACAGAGCTTAATAATAGCTATTTTTCGATTAGAAATACTTGGCGTAGTAGGAATATTCCAAATATTATCAATAATGCAAAGTTGAATGTTATCTAGCTGTGATCTATGATCATAGTGGAATTGGTCTTCTTTTCTTAAAAACTGTTGAAGTTCTTGATTACTAAACTTCATAGTTTTTATGCCGAGAAAGCTCTTACTTACTTTTGGTTCTCCATCCATTATTCATTATGGACTTCTCTCAAAAAATGGGTACAAGACATTGAATCTACTCAAAAGTTGCCCCCAAAAAATTTGGTACCCTTCTCAAACGTGCCCTGAAATTGGTAATATTTGTGATATGTTATTTTGAAAGTTCACCTCCTGAATGGATTGAACTAAAGATAGATATCAATGAAATCAATTGGCAACATGAAACATTTGAAAAAACAGTTTCAACTCAAGCACCGAAGGGCTTTCATTCAAGGCAACTCCTGGATGTGGGACAAATATTATAACTCATAAGAATTTCTTCTAGCAGGAGAAATATATATTGAAAAAATATATTGGCCAAACGAAATGGGAACAATTTTATTTCCTTATCAATTTATAACTCAGGACTCCAGCTTATGCTAGCTCTACCTCAAAAAACATACAAAATGGATAAGCTCGAGTATGACCAGCACATCAAAAGTTTCATCTATCCAGCTTCCATCACTTCCCTCTACTTAAGAAGAGAATCTCATCAACATGATATATAGCTAACTTTTGGTGCCACTACTGCCACCAACAAATAAAGCATCACTTTTGAAGAGCACTAACTCTTAATAATTAAAGACTTCCTCTGGTTACAGCTGAAGAACCAATTGGGCTCTGCCTCAGCATGCACATACAAGATTCCTTCTTATCTTATCACTCAACACTCACTCATGATATGCTTAGATGCCAGGAACTATTGTAATTTTGTTTTTTCTTTTTGAAGCCTGCGTGCTTCTATAAATAGAGCATTAGTGTGAGATTGAGAAGAGTGGAGAATAGGTAGCAATCCAAGGAACGTATATTCCTCTGGAAGCTTTTAGCTTCTTTAATTTCATATTCTGAAATTTCCTAGTATTTTATAAGTTTCTATGGAAGTTTAATAAAATTTCTTGGCCTAGGAAAGACTATACCTATCTCCTAGTTTTCTTCAAGAATGCTCGATCCTTATCCAAATATACTTTGTAGAAAGGTAACTATCTAAGGGAGAAGATGGAATTGCTAATTTTTTCAACACTCGTATAAGTTGTGCTGACTATAGTAAGGCAGTAGAGGAAAAAGAAACTTGTTGTACTGAAGATGTCAGGTAGAGTATGAAAAACAAGGCACTATTGTTCTTGTTGCTCCCTAATAGGTGAGACTCATTTGTGAGAAGAAAAATAGGAGAATATATCCTTTCGAAGTGCCTAGATTCATATCTCTGAATTTCTTTCTAAGCACCAATTAAATAAAACGAACCTTAATTAGAGAACCGGGTCAACTGTAGTAGGAATGTGCGAAGAATTGCAGCCGTCCTCTGAGTTTTCCCTGATGGGGACGACAACGTCCTCATCATTCTCCTCCTCGTCTTCATGTGGCTTTTGATGCCTGCGATTGACGTCCCACTTCCTCTTCCGCCATTTAATCCAGGGAGTGCAGGCGATCTATGCATCAAAACGAGCAAAAATTGAGGGGTCCGAAAGGGGGTAAAATCCCAACGAACGACATGTATATTCTAAAGCTTCCTCATAATGAGTGTTTTCAAACTGAATTTTGTTCATTTATACTTGATTTCATCAAATATTTTATGAAGAACCGTAAGTTCTTCGTCAATCTGTGTCCTATTACTGGTTATCAGTCCTTTGATTTGCAGTAAGAGGGCTTTAGATTGAGTTTCTAAGTGTCTGAGTTTATTTTCTTCAATTAACTTAGATAAGGCTAGTATGTCTTGTTTTTCAGGAATACTATCTAATCTTAAAGTTCTTTTTAAAGACTCTTAGGCTTCTTTAAGATAGTCTAGATTCCTCTGAATCTCAACTAATATCTGGTTTTTCTGTACTAAGCTATTAGTTATTTGGTCTAAAAACCGGAAGATGTTTCTTTGCTGCAGTTCCAAGAACTTCCTAAACTTATAAGAAGATCTGTAATGGAGTTTAAGTGAGAGTTAGCGGTATGTAGACAATGAGTATGGATTTTAGTTCTAAAATAGCAACCGCGTCTATTCTGGTCTAAAGTAATTATCCTTCTTGATGGGTGTTGTAAAGACAAATCTAAATAGTCTATTTTTCTCTTGTGGAGAGCTAGTAAGTCATAAACTAAAGGTTCCAAGATATGATATGGAAGACGTTCCCTCTTCTTTTGACTATACACTAGTCAATTCCTTTATTTCCAATCCCTTTGGGTTAGCTGAGAAATATGGAGTTGCAACTTCCTCATTCCACAATGATTTTAAGGAATTAGAAGATCAGATACAAACTAGTGATCTTGATTTCATGTATTCTCAATTTATTCCCCAAAATTATGATTGGATGCTCCGAGAAGGAAAAGATAATATTCCTTGTTTTATCTGTGGATTTTACCCGTCTATAGATAAAAGAAGAACTTGTAAACTTTGTAAGAAGTAAATCTGCCAACCAATTCATGGGAAAATCCTTGGCATGACGATGTCTAAATTTCTCAATAGCCTAGAGTTATGTGTCTTAGCTTATTACTATTAACGGCCTGTTATGGCTGTTAATAAAACTGCAGATTTAGAGGTATTGTAAGAGGTTTTTCCAATGTTTAAGAGGGACCAAAGAAATAAGCCCTACAACTTACCCCAGGTTTCGTAAAACCTTCTCTAATTAAGGTTCGTTTGTATTCAGTTGATGCTTAGAAAGCAATCTTTCTTAGAAAGAAATTCAGAGATATGAATCTAGGCACTAGGAACGATACCTTTTCCTGATTTTCTTCTCACCAATGAGCCTCACCTATTAGGGAATAACAAAAACCGATGCCTTGTTTTTCATAATCTATCCCGCCGTTTTCAGGACTTGCAACAGATTTTTTCCCCCCGTACTATGTTACTATAGCCAACACAGGTTTTACAAGTGTTGAAAAACTTAGCGATTCCAATTACCTTTCTACGGAGTATAATTGGATAAGGATTGAAGATTCTTGAAGAAAACTAGGAGATAGGCAAAGTCTTTCCTAGGCCTATAAATTTTATTAAGCTTCCATAGAAACTTAAAATTACAGAATAGGAAATTAAAGAAACTAAAAGCTCACAGCTCCTTGGATTGCAACTTCTTCTCCACTCTTCTCTATCTCACACTAATGCTCTATTTATAGAAGCACGCAGACTTCAGAAAGAAAAAGCAAAACTACTATAGTCCCTGACAGCTGACAGCTAAGCATCTCATGAGTGAGTGTTAAGTCATAGGATAAGGAATCTTGTATATGCATGCTGAGGCAGAGCCCAATTGGTTCTTCAACTACCGTTAGAGGAAGTATTTAATTATTGGGAGTTAGTGCTTTCAAAGTAGATGCTTATTGGTTGGTGGCAGTAGTGGCATCGAAAGTTAGCTATCCATCATGTTGATGAGATTCTCTTCTTCTATAGAGGGAAGTGATGAAAGCTGGGTACATGAAACTTTTGATGTTTTGGTCATATTCAAGCTTATCCATTCAGTATGCTTTTTGTGGTAGAGCTGGCATAAGTTGGAGTGCTAAGTTGTAAATTGATAAGGAAAGAAAATTGTTTCCATTTCTTTTTGCCACTATATTTTTTGAGTATATGTTTCTCCTGCTAGAAGAAATTCATATGGGTCATAATATTTGTCACACATCCAAGAGCTGCCTTGAATGAAAGCCCTCAAGTGCTTGAGTTGGTCTTTGCCTTCAAGTGGTGTGCTAGCTAACCATTCATAGTCGGTATCAGAAATTGTTTTTTCAAATGTTTCATGTTGCCCATTGATTTCATTGATATCCATCCTGAATAAATGTCTGGATGCTTCAAGTTTTAGCTCAATCCATTTAGGAAGTGAACTTTCAAAATAACATATCACAAATGTTTCCAATTCCAGGGCATGTTTGAGAATGGTACCAAAGTTTTGGGGAAACTTTTGAGTAGATTCAATGTATTGTACTCATATTTTGTTTAGAAGTTATAGTCCATTAATGCGAAGGGAGTAATGAACCTTCCTCTTAAATTGTGTTGTCCAAATTTTTCAAAATCAATATTGGCTTTTGAAAAGTATATATTAGTTGGCATCTGCATCCTTGTCTGTTGCTTTATGGAGTAGAGCACTAGGAAAAAAATCTTGAGACATTTCTTCTTATAAGAAAACTAGGCTTCATAAATAATTGTAATGCCTTCTCTTGGATTTTTATGGAACCATTTGAGAGCTTCACAAAGCTCTAGGAATTTTTGGAGAGTGGAATTCTCAGCAAGACTTCAAATATACGTGGAAATATCTATTCATCTACCCAGTAAACTTATTTTCAGAACTTTTTCCTCCTTTGGCTTGGAGAATTTCTAAGGATATATAGTCCTTTGGAAGTTGCATGGATGCTAGCTTAATGCCTTCTAGGCTTATATTTCCGACATCATTAAGTATTCGGAGATTTATAATGAGTTAGTAGAAGCAGATATTAGGCTACTTAGAGCTAGCTACCATGCCGTAAAATTTATCTGGCTGGATTTAGAACTTTCAGATTTTAATAAAGTGCTGATGAAGTAAGTAGGGCCTACTTTGGACCTTATGGAGTCAAAGGCTTCATCTAGAGGGTAAAAATCTTTGTAGGAAGGTTTTTTACTTTGAGAGATGACAATTTTTACTTTATCCCAAGTTTTGCCTATACTCTTGCTTGAGTTCCCGAGTATACAACATAACAAGAAAATTCTTTCCACTGGTTTTTAAATAGTGTTTAGGAAGTAATTAGACAGAATATTAATAATAGCTATTTTATGATTAGAAATTCTTGGTGCATTAGGAATATTCTAAATATTATCAATAATGCAAAATTGAATGTTATCTGGCTATGATCTATGATCATAATAGAGGAATTGGTGATCTTTTCTTAAAAGCTGTAGTTCTTGATTACCAAACTTTATATTTTTTATGTCTGAGAAAGCTCTTACTTTCTTTTGTTTCTCCATATGTTATTACTAAGAGTAATATATACATTAAGTCTTACTTCCTGCAAAAACAAGGATATGTAAAAAGTTTGGAAAGTGTAACTAGAGAATTATTGGTTCCTTTTATGCGTTCCCAATTAATTTTTAATCCTCTATTGATAACTGTTGGTGCCCCAAGTTTATTTTGATGTGATCAACCAAGTTAGGTTAGGTCCTGTCGTTATCTAACCTTGTGTCTAAGTGTGCAGAAGCTTAGGAATAGAAGAAGTCGAGCGTAAGACGTGGCAGACGGGAAGGATGACGCGGGAATCGAGTTGACGGGCTTGACGTATCTGAGGGAAGAGAAGCTGCAGAAGAGTACATCAGTCGAGCGAGAAGGACACGTGCGACGATCTGAGAGACAAGAAGCCGGGAAGGAAACATGCTTAACGAAGGACGGAAAATGGGTTGAGGTGAGCTCTATACCGGATGTCCGAGATCACCCAAGCGACTGGAAGCGACCAGAAGCAAATGGAGCTGACCGGAGCAAAAGTCAACGCGACATTGACTTTTGTTGGTCCGGGGCGCCCGAACTTGGTTCGGGTGCCTGGACCACCCATGGAATTTGGGTGGTCCGCGTCGAAGAACCGTTGTGTTGGATGTCACGTCAATGTATTCCGGGTGCCCGAACCCGGTCTAGGCGTCCGGAAGTGGATAAAATTGTATCCATGCAGTCTCGCAGAGTCGTTGCGAATATGATCGTTGGCGCCTACGTGTGGGCGCTTGGACCTGGTCCAGGCGCATGGAAATCCAACGGCCAGAAACTTACTAGTGTTATAAATAGAGCTCTGATTCAGCTTATTTGATACACAACACACTCTGTACGAACTTGTATTCGATTTTTTCATTTCTGAGCGATAGTTTTAGTGTACAAGGTTTCTCCACTTCGACGTTTCGTTCGAGAAGGAGTATCGTCGATATTGTGTTGATCTTCCTTGGAGTAGGAATCCGCTGATTGCGAACTAAGTAAATTCTATTGGTGTCTCGTACTTCTTTATATTCTATTTAATTATATTAGTGTGCTTATTTAAAGCTATAAAGTTTGAGAAAGGTATTTGCTTTCTTTATTGCAAGCAATTCACCCCCTCTTGCTGACCGCACGGGATCAACAAGTGGTATCAGAGCCAGAACGCTTCAGAAGGATTAACCGCCGATCGAAGCATATAAGAGAATGGCCGGAGCAAGTATCCATCCACCGAAGTTTGAAGGAGAATTCAAGCACTGAAAAAAAAATGGAGATATATTTTAAAACTGATTTTGATCTATTCTTAATTTTGAAAAATGGTTTTGTGTCCTCTATCGACAATAAGTGAGATCAAGAAAGAAGAAAACTGGACTAAGAATAAGCGGGGTTCGTGGCCAATGTAAAAGCAGAATTCCATCTGCTTGCTGCCACCTCAAGAGGTATGTCGGATCAGATCCTACACCTCTTCGAAAGAGTTCTGGGAAAAATTCTTAGAGCTTCACGAAAGAACTTCCGAACCTAAGCTCGCGAGACGAGACTTACTCTGAAAATAGATCACGAGCCTCCGACTGAAAGAAGGCGAAACAGTCGCACATTTACACACCAAGCTGAAGGAGCTGATCACGGAATTAACGAATCTCGGCGAAAAGGTAAGCAACCGAGATTTAATCAGGTATGCACTTAATGCTTTCCTTAGAATGCAAGTATGGTGAACACTAGTAGATGCTTATTACATCTCTAGAGACTTAGATGTAATAACATAGAAGAACTATTTTCTACTTTTGAGATTCACGAGATATGAAGATCTAAGTAGGAATTCGAATCAGAGCATGACGTTGAAAGCCATGAGAAAGAATGAACCAATGTTGTAAATGGCGGTGGGTGGTGGCGGGGCGGTTAGTGACCGCCTTCCGCCTCGGCCGCCTAGGCGGTTGAATTTATTTTGCTATTTTTTAAACATACAATTATAAATAATCATTATTCTTAATAATATTTACTTTTAATAAAACATAAAACAAATAAGTATTATTCCACTAGGTG
>JBBPFQ010000050.1:5633663-5659916 GCA_037974815.1 Kaempferia elegans
TTCACCTTTTAGTTTCACCATTTTAAGCTACCAATTGTTAGTATTAGGCTAAACCAAGTTAGTTAAGCATGATTACAATTCATTGCAAGCATGTTCATCAATTTATGTTTTCCGCACACGTATGTTTAAAGAAAAAAAAAAGATTTCACGAAAGTTCAAGCAAGTAAATATAAAAAGTGGCGCCGCTCTTAGGTAGCGTAAGGGCAGGCGTTACAGGCTTTTGGGCCGCCCGCCGCGAATGCTTCCTGATTTACCCTAGTGGTCGGTGAAAAAGTTCCGTGGGGCTGGGCCAGCCACCCCAAGAGATAGTCAATAAGGCTAATTGGGTTCATCAATTTTTTTTATGTGATTTTATTTCATTTATTAAAATGAAAATTGATAAAGACCGTCTATATAGTTGAAAGACTTTAGTTGTTAGCTTAGAAATATCTTAAATTTTTTTTAGATATATAATTTTACAATTTCAAATAATTATGAAGGTTAAATTAAAAAAAAATAAATGTTAAAAAAATTACTTAATTAAAAAAAATAAAATTGTTGTTAATTAATATACTCAGTAAATCTAAACTATTTCAATATTTCTGATTCAATTTATAAATGTAAATTATTATAATAATAATTATAATTAATAATTAAAATAAAAAAATAACAATCTAATTTAATTTTTGTTTATCAAAGGAGCCCTTGAAGTTTCAAAATTCTTAAAAAGCGCACCATAGTTTTATATTTCCCGAATGAAGCACTTAATTCATAAAATGTCTTTCTCACCTTTCAACCCTAAACTAATGCAAAAGTATAGTTTCTGCGTTTTAAACGAACCAAACTGAACAGCTAAAGCGAGTTTCATACCAAAATCATTAATGATATTAAAAAACTCTTTTTTTTTTTTTTTCAAAACGACATCATTAAATTTATAATGATCTCCTAAATTTATTCATATATTTTTTAAAATTTTAAAAATACAAAAGAAAATTAATTAAAAAAATTAAAATCAAAGAAAAAATAATAAAAAAAATATTTTTATCTTTCAGACAGCTAATTAAAAGAGATAAAAATAAAATAAAAACAGAAAAATGAAAATAATAAAAATTTACTTTGGTGTTGTTTTGGTTAAAGCATCACCATCTTAATGATGATTTCATTAAAAACATCATCACCATCTTGCAAACTTAGTTATTAATCATAAAGTAAATAACTTACTATTATAAATTAAATTATTAATTTTATTATTATTATTTTAATTAAATAAATTCTAAAATTATACTAGCATAACATAATAAAATATCAAAAGTTGTATATAGATTTTTCTATTGGTGAATATTTTTATATCAACTAATAAAGATCTATATTCTAACATTCTACCATATTTAAAAGAGTATCTAGAACTCTACAACAAGCACTAGGTGCCAATAGGACACTCAATTGACACCTAAAGCTCTTAGATGATGCCTAGGCGTTCTAATACTAATAAATTATAAATTATTTTTTAGGTGGTTTTAGTTGAAAGATAAAAAAAATTCAAATCCACTCAAAAGTTTCTTTGAATTCGTTAATTTCATTGTACAAATTATTTAAGTTTATTAAAATTAAAAATGAAAGAATATTATTTTAAATTTTTAGTTAGACATCTCATCACAATAAGTAAATAACAAGTTAAATATACAGTGAAATAATATTGCAGAAAAGGCTAAACGTAATTGGATTTTCAATTCGGCTATATATATATATATATTGCAAACTAAAAAAACACAATTAAAAAGGCAAATAGAAAATATCTCTAGTTTTGATCAACAAAACCCAGCAAAACTTTCAGGAACTTCGTCAAGAACAGTTAAGACACTTGTTTCATCTCAAGTCACATTTCAGAAGCAGTACCACCCTAGATTTTGCTACAGATGTTTGCTCTTTGTTACATGATGAATTATAAATATCAAATTACTAACCAATGCATTGATGACCAATTGGTTCTTGTCAACCAGGACCTGGTTTTTATTGACATTCCTGGAGCTGAAACTCGCAAATGTGTGGAGTGTTTAGCATTTCAATGAAGCAACAACAACTGCAACAGCTTGTATCATTTCCATTGCGTAAGAGATTGTGGGGGCGGCTGCAGCAGCATTCTCAAATTTCCAAATGAAGTTTCTCCAGACAAACAATGGCGACGATAGGCCCAGCAAAATCTCCAATGGCACAGCCTGCAGAACATTGAAGAAAGAAGAATCACAGTTCTTAGCGAAGGGTCAATGGATAGCTTAGTCATTATATTTTTTGGTCGGAGTATTATATATTACAAGTATATTGTCCTATTGATGGTAAAGGTTTGAGTAAGAATACTGATATATTGCAGATGTCATAACTAATGGAGATGAGTTAGAGGGAAGAAGGCAGGCTCCAGGCTACAATTGAAGCTTGGTGCCAAGTTCCGACATGACCATCCATCACACGAGGTCAACACAACCATCGAGTAAGCATCCATGATCACCCCATCATTGCAAAACACCATGAGCCCCAACAATAGCACTTCTATTGCAGTAGTAACTAGTAGGAGGGAGCCTAGTGCGGCATCCACAAGATATGCTCCTTGATTCCTTGGATAAGTGCTCCTACTTCCACACGCACAGTTGCAAAGGAATCTTCCTTCATCAGCCTAGACTAGATCTCCTCGCTTGTGGTCTACTTCGCTACTAGATAAGTGTTCTTCTTCTATGTGATGCCATCCAATCGCTAATAATGGCACTGATTGTAGACAAGGCATCTGAAGAGTACAAGACTGACAAGGGATGCTTCCTTTGTGAACAACGTTAAGTTCCAAATTGTGCTCGCAATCATCGTGGCTCAAGTCAATTCCAAAAATAATACCACAAGATGGAGCAACTCATTGTACGTCAAAGGAAATGACCATTGACATTAAGTAGTTGTACCAGATGCAAGCCCACTATGCCATGTTGTTCCTGCAACTAATGTGACCAACTTTTGTTACTGGTTCATCATTTTTTTTTTAATGCGACCGACTTTATCATGAAGAGCAAGTTTGGCAATCTATGTAGCAAAGGGAGTTGCCCACATCTCAAATTTGGAGTCCCTTGCTAGTGAGCCTTTCACTCATTGTGAGGAATTCCAAGGGATGTCATCGCCGCCAATATTAGACTTTGCTCGCGATCCTATAACAACAATGCTAGAACCACATGGACAAGTGAACCACCACTACTGGCCCCAGCACTTGACCTGACCACCAGCCTGGCAGCCTCCGCTTATGGCAAGGACTTCCTAAGAATGTGGACACTAACACAGTCACCCTTTAGCATGACCCGGTAGCCTATCAATGACCATGTCCCACGCCATAATTGTCCCCACGGGATGGACTGATGGCTAGTGCGTGAGGTGTTGCCACTAATGTCCCACGCCATAATTATTTGAGGCGTGAGGCTCTCAAAAGGGCCTGAGGCGCTAGGCGCACACCTTATCGAAGACACTTTGGGAATAAATTTTTACAATTCAAACATATATAGGGAAATTTTGCCAAAATATTTCACTAACAAAATTAAAACACTTCACAAACTATTAAACAATAATGTAAATATAAAGTTCACTAACATTTAAATATTGAAATACTTTATCTTCATAATCAAAATCAAACTTCAAATTAAAGAAAAATCAAAATTAGTGGAATGAAAAATCTAAACTAATTTAGAATTTGAATTTGTGAGGAACGAAAAAATAGAATCATTAGATGTAAATTCTGAACTAATTTACAATTTGATTCCAAGAAACAAAATAAAACCAATAAGAAAACTTATAAACTTAAATCTATGAGGAAAAAAACATTCAGTTACGATGAAGCAAAAGGACAAAAGTAAGAAAGTGTAACCAAATTTAGAAGATCGATGTTGATGTTGTAGACAAGAGAAGACTTCATGTTTGAGAAGAGAGTGGAGGTTGATGTTGACTTTTTAGGGGAGAGGAAGAGTTATGCAAGATAAAATATAAGTTTTCAAGAGACTAAGGAAGGTTAATGTTCATTTCTAGGGGAGAGGAAGAGTCAAACAAGAAAAATGTGTCGTGTGCATGCAAATTAATACAACATAATTAATTTAAAAGATATTTAAAAGTATGGATTGGACTTCTTAAAAAAAATAAAACTTCAATAAAGTGAGGAAAATCGTGCCTCAAGCGCGCCATAACCTCTCAAAAGGCACGTGCTTAAGCGCGGTTCATTCAAGTACTGCGCCTTGGTCACTATACAGGCGCAAATGGTGCACCTGGCTGCGCCCTGCGCCTAGGCGCAACAAGGTGAACGCTTTTGACAAATATGCCTCACACAAGTACTATGCAATCGCATCACCACTATGCCTCACACAAGCACTATGCCTCATGGGAATTCAAGCCACTGTTACTCACACCCTAACTCAATTGCTTGTTGATCATTGCCTTAGGTAAACATAAGTGTCACCGCTACTAACCTTAGCTTAAGACCCAAATCCCTATTGATGGTCGCGCCTCACACAAACATAAGCACCACTACAAACAACCTCTCACAACCTGCCTGCCTGAGTGCTCCACTAACTGTTTTCAAAGCTTTGTTGATTAGAAATCAAAGGAATCTTTAGCTATGTGTTTCATAGCTCTTCAAGTTTTGTTTCACCAGCATGCAAATATTATGTTTCTGATTCATTTTGAGATTATTGTCATATCTTATCCATATTGTTTTTCTTAGGTTTCTCTAGTTTATGTAGCAACCTAAACAATTAAACATAAATATAAATAGTATCTATTCTCTAACTTAAGAAGTATTGGAGATATAAGACTATTTATCTAGTATATTCAGTCTCATATTAGTACTTCTAGGTTCATGGTTTTATCATGAGTCTCTATATACACATTTGATAGTTATCTTATGATGAAGCAATATAATATTTTCTCTTTCCCCAAATTATACAATTATTTATGTAGATTTTAATGCATGAACATGTTCACTTACCAATCCACTGGCCAGTTGAAGGGAGAAAAAGAGCACCAATGCCAGCTCCAATGGATGCAAAGACTAGTGATGCGCTGCATTTAATAGTTGTGCCAAATATCTTTTTCCTGAAGAGCCTAACCTTTTGAATGTTGTCTATATCTTCACTGTTGCTTATGTTCTTACGGCAAAAGCATCTATAACCCTCAATAACCACTTGGACAAACCACGTGGCAGCTACAGCTAGCAACTGCCCTGTCATTAATCAGAAGATGGTACTAATCAATTAAAAAACAAAAATATTAAATATCTTTAACTGGAAATACAAGGCAAGAAGAGCCTAACCCCTGAAAGTTGATCTACTGACACTATAAAGGAAAATGGTGGTTGGCATTCCTCTTTCAGCCTTGCGTTTGGCTGATTTAGAAACATCTGTAGAAAAACTGAAAACAATCAGCAGTGAAAATTAAAAAAAATCCTAACAAGAGAATTGCTTGATAATTAAATCAATGAGGATCCTAAAAGAAACTGTTGAATTCTTTAAATTTAAACAACTTAACTAAACCAAATGTGTAGATTTAACTGTCGGGTCCTAACCTTTAAGAAGTTTCCATGCCATTCTTTGAGACACACGATGGACAGCAAACCTTTCCAATACCCGCCTACTTGTTACAACAGCAGTCTAAAATGCATGAAGACATTTTATATTATGTGGACTAAAAGTTGCTATTGGCAGTAACCAAAAATGCAAGTAGCTAAACAGAGTGGTGTTTAATTAGGATAATTGATTATTATGGAGATTGCTAATGCATAAATCTCACATTGATGAATTAGTCCATCATCAGGAAATCTTGTTCCAAACTGATATTGGATAGCAAAACTATCAGAAGAAATATAAGTATGAACAGAGAGTCAACTCTATGCTCTAGTTTATAGCAATTGTGGAGTAGTAGGAGAATTAGCATATGCGATCTTATCCTACTATTAAAGAATTTTCAGTGACTAAAAGGATAAGATCAATTATATGCACAATATCCAAGAAAATATTATACAAGTTGCATATATTAATATATTTGATTTTAAAATTTTAGAATGTGGCGTCTCTTATATTAACAAAAATAGCTATAATATAGTATTATCAATGGTTCTCTCAATCATAGTAAAATCTGGCACCAGTAGAACCAATATTGATGGATGATGGAAGCTAGAGCATGAGGTTTTAAACTTGAAAATGTATAAGTGCTTAAGAATAAATTTAACTTGAGGCATCACATATAGCTTCATCTAATAGTAACCTAACACTTTGTCACATTTATGAAACATTTAATCAACTATCTCATTGTAAGTTTCAACTAATTATGTAAAGGTCGTTCATTGAGATTCAAGTTTGACTTAAACGAAAGATCACATAATTAGCCTCAATCTCCCTTTTGCTGAAAATATGAAACCTAAACATTTTTTCCAACCAATATAAAAAATTTTCATTGTTCTTCTGTATATACTAATAAACTATGTAGTTAAGTCTACAAGAAACAAACAGCTAAGTATGCAATAATCATACTCTACAATAAAAATATCTAAATACATGTAAACTTGTTTTTTTTTTTTTTTGTAGTTCTAACTTCTAAATCTAAGAACCTCTCTCAAAAAAATTCACAGGATTTTCCACAAACAGATATAAAGTAAATTAAAATGCTTACCTCACGAATAATTTGTTTCAACGAGTTCTGTAGAGGAGTTACCAAATCTACAGGTTTTTCTTCTGGAGCCTCATGTAGGATATCATCATCCTCTTCCATAGGGAGGCGAGGTTCCAATAGAGGTAAATAGAACAACAAAAAGGATCTCAATGAGGTCACAGCAAGAGACTTAAGACTGAATGCTGAAAACAGAGGTTTAAGCTCTATAGGATACTCTTTCACCCCATACTTGAAAGAGTCTGGATAAGTATTTTCAGAAGCCATATCACTTTCAACACTAGAAATGTTCTCCCCATTCCATGTTGCACTAGCACCAGCATCACAATGAGCAATCGGGAGTCCATAATAACTGAAAAGTTGATATATAGAGGTCATTGGGCTGAATGATCATACTATTCATGTGAAATTGAATGAGCAAAAATCAAATTCCTTTAATAGTACTATTAATTTAAGAGCAATAGTAGGGAGAATCATGCAACTAAAACATACTCCATTTGCCAAAAAGAAATTTCAGCATTCAACCTTTAGATCCTAGAAATATAACGAAGAGTGAATAGGCATATAGAATGATGGATGAGAGTAGCATATTGAAGCTGTCAACAACCACCAGAAGTCGATAATTAAAGACAGCTCAAGAAAATTGATGAGAGGGACAATGTTTAGCAAGCTACATCTTGCATATTATGAGGTTGGTTCATCCCAAAATTGTATTTCCTCCAGCCATAACAGTCAAACCCACATATGATTTGTAGGTTATCGCCTTAAAGGTTTTAACCTTGTTGAGGCCATTAAAAAAAAGGATAAAAATGAAGCTAATTTTTTTTTTAAAGTATAATTAGTTGCAACTGATAGTAAATTCAAGTAATTTTGGAATAAAATGTTTGATGAGATAGTAATATTAACTCCGGCGCAAATTATCCAAGCTAGCAGGAGTAAAACAGCTAAAAAAGACAAAAAGTTACAAATTTTCTAAGCCATCTACTTATATTATCATTCTTGTACTATTTTATTCGACTCAGTTAATCACAACATCCATGAATCCTTTGGAAGTAATGAGGTGATCTTATATGGTTTGTCTTGTGCTGCCTAATTTGAATCTAATGTGAATGAAACATGTGAACATGGACAAATCAGATAAATTCATGCCTTAGTTTCAAAACACTTTATTAGAAACTCATTAGCAGAAGTCCTTGGTAGAACTAACATGGATATTGTCATGCATCATAAGTTCGATATCCAATCCAGGGTACTAGCAATAGTTGAACTCAAGTAGCACCTTCCGGTTTTAGTAGGTCTAACAATTGAGAACTTTGGAGTGTTTTCTAAATAAACATGAAGATAAAGGAATAGTAGGAATTCACAGGATTAGGCTACACGTTAAATACAACCATATTCAAGCAATACGAACTGAAATTTAATTCTATGGTCTTGATTAAATGGACAGCACCCAATTGACACCAGACCACCCAATTGAGAACTTATGTTTTAATCAAGGGGAAAGCATAATTCTCTATGACACAAACTCGATGTAACATTAAACTTTCTTGATGGAGACATCAAAATTAGGTCACTCATCATCTCTAATCCTCTTCCACCCCATACTTAAAAGGTAAGTCCAAAGCAAGGAATAGGTTCTAGCTCAAAAGCATTTACACATCTCACTTTGTTATCTAACCTCTATGTCATAGTTCCAAAAAGCAGTCTATGCCCACCTCCTTGAAACCACCTAGGCAGGAATGTAAGGAAAATACTTCATCTAGTGAAAAAGTTGTTGCCTTTAAGTGGATATTTCAAAAAGTGATTAAGAAGTTCACTTAGGCAATCTAGACAACCATTCTAGGTGGTCCTAATAGCCAGCCTAGGCAGTCCAAGTGGCCAACCTAAGCGACCTAGGTGGTCCTGGTGGGAGGTCCAAGCAGGCAATTCAAGCAGGTTCATTAGAAAAGCCAATTGTTTTGATATTTTTTCTTTTGGAAAGGATTATACTTGATTGTTATGAAGTTACATGATAGTAGCATGTCGCTATTTTTTTTTTTTGGGTATTATAGCAAGATACTAATTTGAACTAACTTGATTGTTATGTTATATAACATTGTAAATTTTCTTGCAATGTACCAATATCAATTTATGATTTTTATGTTCATTTATGACTTATTTGATTGGATATACATTGTTATTTACTTATATGTTTTGTTATGTCATGTTTCCTTCATTGTGATGTGAAATATGATGAGTTTCGTAGCTGTTATGTGTTTAGTAAAGAATTATGACTTGTTATGTTGTAATTGAGAACTTATGTTGATTGATAGACTCTATTAAAGATATATATTAATAATTTCTAATGTTAATATAAATCTATTTTATTCTAATATTATTTTAATATCGACAACCTAGGTCTTCACCTAGGTCTCCATCTCCCGCCTAGGCATTTTACACTAGATGAACCATATACCACTTGAAACTGCCTTTTAAAACATTTCTCTATGTCAACTATCTGTTCTTCTATCTTTGGAGCCAAAGGAGGAATTGAGAGAGACCCCTATCTCTCACCTTTCCCTAATTTTATCACTTGAAGGCATAATAAAGAAGCACAAAGTTTGAATATTTTGCCCCGTGATCCAAATCAAAATTTTTAATCTAGACAACTTGAGAAAGGCCAAATTTTACTTCTTCAACAAGTTTAATGCTTAACCACCAAGATGACTAAAAGTGAGACAAAGATAAGTAGAACCCTTCATCATAGCTAATGCTGGGTATGTGTGCATATGAAGTAGAGGAAATAAGACTGAAATGAAATAGTTAAAGTAAAAGGAGAAGAAAATATATAAATTGGAATCTCATAGTTCTACTCTATTCCATTCGTTTTGTTTACTTAACAAAATTGCATAAATTGATTCCTCCCCATTTTCTTCCTAATTTAGTCTGAAACTAAAAAGACAAAAAAATAGGGAATAAAATTGAGGATAACAAAAGTAGGTGGAAGGACATGCGTGCATATCTTATTACAATGTCTATACTCCAAAATATGCCAGGCAGATGGACACTAAATAACTAAATTTTTGGCACGTTTACGTTGAATGCTTCATGAATATACCTTAATTCTGATGGTCATTTGTCTACCAGAAGAGGGAAGCGACTTTTTTTTTCACCGATGCTAATGTAAATAGACAGCAAACAATGTTTTTTTTTAAGATGGCACAAATTTAGCAGCAACAATTTCGATTAAAAAAAAAGTCAAATAGGGAGAACGCCAAAAGGAAGAATTTTTCCACATATTCCACATGCTCAACTCGATCTGATAAACAAAACACTGCAAAAACAATAGAACCTTAATGTCCTATCACGAATAAATTAACGATCTTTCCTGCTAACGGCTGATCCAGATATCATATGAAGATCAAAACTTCTACTGAGATGGAAACTCACCCAAAAAATGCACGAGAGGCAAAAGGCTTCCCAGCGGAGACGGAAGCCGCCGCCGCTGACGCGGCCACTGCGGCCGAGAACAAACTGTAGGAATGGTGGGATTGGGTGGATAGCCCAGGGTTGCCCTTCAACAAATCGAGCAGGATAGCGATCCCGGCCATTGCTCCCCGGTCGCCAGAGGCAGATCCCCCTCTCGATCCCTTTCAGCAGCGACGCTCCTCCAGGGGTCGCAACTCCTCGTCCTCGGACCGAAAACTCACAGGAGGATTGCGAACCGTTATTAGGGTTAAGATCCTGTCAAAACAATCTAACGGATAGGATTCGAAGATATAATAAACGGACGTTCGACATTCAAGAGATATAAGCGACTTTGTACCCGACGTTCTATACGATCCGAGACAAAGCGGGCCCAAGGGAAGGCATAGTGTTCAAGTGCCCTTGGTGATTGACCTAAATATCACCCATGGATGGTCCCTTGCCACGTCCACAGTACGAAAAGGAACAACCTCACACGAATGTCATGGCGATGGAATTTAGTTATTGTAAAAATTGAATAATTTGTAAAGTATTTTATATTAGCAATATTGAATTAATTCAAGGCCATTTTTTTTTTAAAACCCAAATTATCTTTGGTTAAATGAAGTGACACGTGGATTTTTTAAAACTGTCCGAACTGCATAATTGTAAAGCATTTATAGACGTGGATTTACCTATTGCATAAATTCTAATTATATTTTATGAATATTCATCCACTGTATGATCAAAAATCATAAGTTCACATGTTAAATATATAATTTAATATTATAATAATAAATAAATAATATTATCAATTTAACAACGAGCGTTTGTAGTCCAACGGTCAGGATAATTGCCTTCCAAGCAATAGACCCGGGTTCGACTCCCGGCAAACGCAATTTTTATTTATTTTTAGATTAGGTTTTTTGGCCCAATAATTTAATGATAACATTGATAACTTAAAATCGGATTTGTTTGCATGATTAAAATAGATGATGCAAATATCTCCTAAGTGAAAAAAGTTGCTAAAAGTGACTTGGATGTGATTGATTTTGATGCAGTTAGTAAGGATTTAAGTTTAATTTATGCAGACATTAAAAACTTCAAGGTGCATATTGAAAATATCCATGAAAAATAAGGTATTAAAAACAAAAGGAATGATACATTAACTCCCTAAACATCCTATTAAGAATAAGATATCCTCAAAAGGAAAATTATTCAAATCAAACCAAATAACATAAAAATACTTAAACAGAAGAATTATATTCTTTTCTTGAGCCCAAGTAAAATTTTATTAGCTTAACCCTAAGCTAAAATAAAAGAAAATTATTTAACAATAGTAGGCGTGAACAAAAATGACACGTAATATATCAAAATCGATATCTCCCAAGCATTAAGGCACCCCACACATGTCGTCTAAGCTATCAAAGTCATATGTATATATGCATACATATATACATCGACTTGTTATCTTGGGCGCTCTTTGTGGGTAACGCTCACCGCGTCGCCATGGATGATTTTCTTTAAGAGAAATAATTTGCTCAAGAAAAAAATCTCAATGAAAAGCTCAAGGATAGACTCATAATATGATGAAACCCAAAAAATATAAAAATAGTGGACCATAAATTTATATATTTATTCCTGAAATTTTCTCTGAAATTTTTTCAGATTCCTTTCATTCCTCTTTCTTTAAACTGTTAATTATGTTAATAAAACTTTTATTTAACGTGTTTAAACAAATATGCTATCACCACCAACAAACTTATTTATTTAAACATAACTCCACTACTTCCTTTAAAAAAAAATTCAAAAACTCCGTCACTTCTTCCTATGGAAGCTGACAGGAAATCTGCTGCCGCTGCGGAGTACGAGACCAATTGAATGTGACCCTCCGTCTTTACTATTTCACCCTCCAACGGTCATCTCCAGTTGAACACTAAACAAACCGAATTTTAAGAGCTCTCAGACGCAGTGGCTCCACTGTAAATATGTACATCAACAAGCCTCTTAAAGTAAGCCGCTTCCTCCACGCCTACATTTTCCCCGCTCAAATTCCGATCCCCTGCGCCCTACAAATATCGCTCGGCCATTTGACGTCTCTCTGTTTCTCTCTCTTTTCGAGCGATTTAGGTCTGAATCATAGAACAGATCTAGAGTTTGATTTTTGGTGGATTTGTTCGTGTTTTGAAGACTTATATCTTCTGATCTCGGTAATTTCTCTAATCTTTCAATCCGTCTGTGTTCGCCTGTTTTTTAGGTTTCGGAAAAAAACGATGGACGAGGAGAGGGATGGGGTTTTGATCGATGGAGCTGCGAGGTCCCCGACGTCCGTTTTGCAAGATGAGGTTGCTTCTCGCACTGCTGTTCGATTTCGGAGTCTGTTCGTTTTCGGCGTGATGTTGATGTTTTCTTTTTTCCTTTTTTTTTTTTTAAATGATCGTTGAAACAGGAAATTTGTAACGATAAGTCTGCGCTAGGGAAGCATCAAATTGGTGACCTCGGAGAGAACCGTGTGGCTGGTGAAGGTTCCGGTCTGCCACTCGAACTGGAGGCAAAGAATGGGGACGCATCCCTAGTTTCGCATGCCATGGCCGAAGAAGAGGAGAAGATGCTGGAAGCTCGAGTGAAGCAAGAGGGGATGTCGCAAGATGCGACTCGTGATGGTCTAAACTCTGAGCTTCGATTCAGCAAGTTGGATGAACTACTGACACAAACCCAACTATACTCAGAGTTCCTACTAGAGAAGATGGATAATATCTCATTTGTAATTACTTTGGGTCTAGCTTTGTTTCACGTTGTTTAATTTAGGTAAGCTCTTATGGTTAGTTTTTTTATGGCAGAGCAAGACAGAGAACGATGCGGAGACAGAGGATGAGCCAACAGAAAAGAAGACTGGAAGAGGTCGCAAGAGGAAGCCTACCACTCAATATAACAGCGTGAGTGCTCTTTTCACAATTTTCTATGTATTTTTCCTGTATATTACTCTACTGTTGCGACTTGCGAAGTTGCTTAAAGTTGTAAATACCAGTTTTTTTTAGCCAGATATGCTGCTTATTGAATACTGTTGTGTGTTAAGGGTGTATTTCCTTCCAATGCTTATTGGTTTATGTCAGGTTCCGACCATTTTCTTGAGTATGATGTAAAATATGGTGCAAGATTAGCTCCCCTTTTTACTGCATTAATTGCTGCTAAATTGTGGTTTATGTCAGGTTCCAACCATTTCCTTGAGTAAGACGTAAAATATCGTGCAAGATTAACTCATTTTTTTACTGCACTAATTGCCGCTAAATTCGAGTTAAATATGGTTGTTAGTTTCTTTAGCAGAATTTCAGAGGAACAGTTAAGTGGAGATGTAACAATGTCCCTTGGTGATTACTTCACACGCACTTTTCAAACCCATGCATTCTTTCCTGTGTTCAAAAACATGCATTGGAAGATGGTTGTTAATTCTCTGGTGTCATTTTCTCTTGCATTATTTACTGTGTTTAACTACTATTAAATTCCTCTCAGCCTGTGGTTCTTAGTTTACAATCACATTCTCAAACTCTGCCGGAGTGCAATCTCTTGGCATTTTATTCAATTCTTGATAAATTTTCTTTTCTCAAGTTGTGGCCTAATACAATACTACAAGGTTAATCAATTTCTCTACTATATCAAAATGGCTGATGAAGTTTGCTATGTCTACCTCTTTAAGGCCAACTAAGAGGTATGCTAATTATGCAATAACCAGTACTCCTTTTGTCTCATTAGCATAGCACATCTTTAACCTCATCTCTTTTACGATAGTTCCAACCAATATTTCAAAGAAGCATGTGCTAAAGTCATTACTTTCCTACTTCTTCAATAATTAGTTTAAAAAGATATTGATACACTGATATTCAGAAGAAAGCAAAGACTGCAGTTAGAGCCATGCTGACAAGGTCGCATGAACAAGTGTCTTCTGAAGATGCTAATGTGACAGAGGAGGTGAGGGCTGAGAAAGAGCAGGCTGAACTTGTGCCTTTGATGACTGGAGGAAAATTGAAGCCTTATCAGATTAAAGGTGTGAAATGGCTGATCTCATTGTGGCAAAATGGTCTGAATGGAATTTTAGCAGATCAGATGGGTCTTGGGAAAACCATTCAAGCAATAGGATTTCTTGCACATCTTAAAGGAAAAGGTTTGGATGGACCTTACATGATCATAGCTCCTCTTTCTACACTCTCAAATTGGGTCAATGAGATTTCCAGGTAAGCAATTTTCATTGACATATTCAACAGACTTCTTTACCTGATATAGGAATTCTTTATCAGGTTTGCTCCTTCAATGACTGCTATTATATATCATGGGACAAAGCAAGAGAGAGCAGAGATAAGGAGGAAACAAATGCCTAAGCAGATCAGCTCTAAATTTCCTCTAATCGTTACTTCATATGAGGTTGCATTTCATGATGCAAAGTTTCTAGCTCACTATAGATGGAAGTATGTTGTTGTTGATGAGGTAATTCATAAACTGAGCTCTTGTTATGTCCCTAGTCAGTAAATACTACTGCGAATTATTTTTGCCTTCTTTCTCTTGGCAGGGACACCGGTTGAAAAATTCAAAATGTTTGTTGTTGAGAGAACTGAGACGCTTGCCAATGGAAAATAAGCTTCTTCTCACTGGAACACCTCTGCACAACAATCTGGCTGAACTTTGGTCTCTGTTAAATTTCATTTTGCCTGACATTTTCTCATCTCATCAAGAGTTTGAATCATGGTAAGGATTTATTTTCCTATATGATATTCAAAAAATTTGATTATAAGATGCTCACTGCTCAGTTCTCTTGCACCTTATGTAAGCATGTGTTTATCACTCTTATCTGATTTTATACGCGGGTTTAGTGTCAGCAAGAGAAGATAGGAATGACATAAGAGAAGAAAGATAACAGATGGAGAAGTCAGATTAGAAGAGTGAAGAGAGTGAGAACATGTGTGAGATGAGAAGAGCGTAGAGAAAGATTGAGAGAAGTGATAAACTTTGTTCTCCTCTGCACACCAATCTGGCTGAACTTTGGTCTCTGTTAAATTTCAATTTGCCTGACATTTTCTCGTCTCATCAAGAGTTTGAATCATGATAAGGATTTATTTCCTTGATGGATATTCATAAAATTTGATTACAAGATTCTCACTGCTCAGTTCTCTTGCACCTTATGTCAACATGCATTTATCATTCCTTTCTGATTTTAGTTGTGTGAGTTTAGTGTTAGAAAGAGAAGATATGAATGACATAAGAGAAGAAAGATAACAGATGGTGAAGATGCAGATAAGAAGAGTGATGAGAATGGGAACATGTGTAGGATGAGAAGAGAGTAGAAAAATATTGCAACAAGTGATAAACTGTATTCTCATCTCCAAAAATTATAGTTTGTTTCACTTCAGTCAACCTGAGTTTGCAAGGAAGACACGACAATCGGTTGGCTAGTTGGGTTGGTTGGGCTAAATCGACATATTGGGTCAGTTGAGATGGCTAGGTTAGTTGGGTCGCATAGACCAAATAAACGTTGTGACAGTCAATCCAAATAGTGCAAGAAGAGTAATTTATGTATTTTCATTGTGAAAATTATTGTTTGTGCCAATCGGCTGGCTAAGAAATACTTTTTTTTTTGTAGTCTCATCTATTGTATTGTTTGGGTGGGACATTTATGTATTCTATTTCTCATCCGTTAACCAAATGGGTTGACTATGTTTATTTTAGTTCTGAAAGTAACTATCAACTATCAATTACTACTATTATTTCTCTTTTTGTACAAGTTTTAATCTAATTTATGAAATTTAAATAGTTAATTATCGTTTGAGTTCATTCTTTTTTAAAGGTTTGATTTGTCTGGCAAAGGCAATGGTGATAGCAACTTAGAGGAGAGTGAAGAGAAAAAAAGGGTTCAGGTATTTTATCTTAGCTGATTGTCTTCTGCTGTAATCATCTATGGTTTGTTTAGAATATATATATATATATATTTATCATCTATGTTTTTTTTAAGAATACATATTTTTTGTTTTTTAAGGTGGTCATGAAGCTCCATTCAATATTGCGCCCTTTCCTTTTAAGAAGAATGAAGGAAAATGTGGAACAAATGCTTCCAAGAAAAAAGGAGATCATACTCTATGCTAATATGACTGACCACCAAAAACATATACAGGAACACTTGGTCAATAAGACACTTGAAGATTACTTGCAAGAAGAAGCAGAGATTGGTAAGAAAAAAAAAATCTTGATTATGTAAATTGGCAGAGCTAGAAAATATGGATGCCAATAGCATATTTTATTTCAATGTCCCGATTATATTGCAGTAACATTGAGACCGGGCATGAAAGGGAAGTTGAATAACTTGCTGATGCAGCTTAGGAAGAATTGCAGCCACCCTGATCTTTTGCATTCTGCTTATGATGAATCAAGTATGCACTTGCACTCACCAAACATGTCTGTTAACGTCCTTAGTCGCATCTGAACCCTCATCTTATCTTTTGCTCTTTTCCTGCAGCTTTATATCCACCTATTGAAAAACTTCTAGAACAGTGTGGCAAATTCCGCTTGATGGACAGGTTGTTAACTTTGCTCTTGGCTAGGAAGCACAAAGTATGTCTCTTTGTTTTTTTTTGGATTGGTTCAAGATTCCTTTCAATATGTTGTTCCTTTATAACCTGATAAAACCCCATTTTTCAGGTTCTAATTTTCTCTCAGTGGACTAAAGTTTTGGACATCATTGACTATTTCTTAAGTGAGAAACACCTTGAGGTTTGTAGAATTGATGGTCAAATTAAACTGGATGAAAGGAAAAAACAGGTAACATCATCTGTTCTCGATTTCCTGCAATTAAAACTGTCACCATCCATTAATAACCTGATACTTAATGACATATATGTGCAATCTCCTGACTTTGGAAAACATATGGCCATTGACATCCGTATTAAAATTTTTATGCATATTCTTGCTGATTGAAATCTATTCTCATGTGCTCAGTACGAGCATGGGGAAACGAACATTGGCGATTGTCATGTAAAAATAAGAGATATAACAGCAACTGTTGCTGTTCCATTTTTACCTGTGATGTTTATTTAATCAAGTTTGCTCCTGACTAATAGCACAATCGGCAGCCATTCTTCTCCACTAAAAGATACATCAACTTTGACAGATAGAGGCGTTCAATGATCTAAACAGCAATGTTAGCATTTTTCTTCTCAGCACTCGGGCAGGTGGGCTTGGTATTAATCTTACCGCTGCTGATACATGCATCTTGTACGACAGTGACTGGGTAATCTTTCTCACTAGTTTTGAATTAAGCAGCTGAAAAGTAATTCAAAGTTTTGACAGCGACTAACTAACGATTCCTGGAATATAGAACCCTCAAATGGATCTGCAGGCAATGGATCGATGCCACAGGATTGGACAAACAAAGCCAGTGCATGTTTATAGATTAGCAACATCACATTCTGTGGAGGTATACTAAGATTTTTGTATGTCTATTAGGGTTCTTAGATTGCAACTTTAAGAGAATCTAAACCTTAATGCATCTGAAGCAATTCCTGAGAAAAATATGCTCATTATACCTGATGCTTGTAGGGACGGATAATAAAGAAGGCCTTCGAAAAAATGAAATTGGAGCATGTTGTTATTGCTAAGGGACAATTCCAGCAAGATCGGCAGAAAACCAATACACTAGAGGTTAGTCTATTTCTTCTAATTTAATATATGAAACAAATATAGCTAAAATTAAAACTATGATAAATTACATCAATTTGTAGAATTGCAGTGTCTATTGTTATTTGTCGATAAAAATAACCATATATATGCATACTTTACATGCTCTATCTAAACAACTAAATCTATCTAGAGCATAAACTCAAGAAAGTTGTTGCGTTGATTTTTTTCTCTTTAATTTCCTACAATTACATAATCTAGTGTACCTTTTCGTTTCCCCCCTTTTGGGGATTAAAATCAGGAATCAGAACTGCTAACGTTGCTTCGGAATAAGAAGGATCCTGATGATAAGCTGATCGAAACAGACATCAGCCAGGAGGATTTAGTCAGGGTCATGGATCGGAGCGACCTAGTAGCACCCGTCGATGGCGCTCCAGTTAGCAGTTGTGTCCTTCCACTTAGAGGACCCGGGTGGGAGGTGGTGATCCCAGCACAAAGTGGCGGCATGTTGTCGTCACTCAGTGCATGATTTCTAATCACATGCTTCGTCTTGGTTTTGTTTTGGCCGGTCATGATGATTCAAGTAACCAAATAGAAGTTGTTACTAACATTTCTGTTGGTTTAAACCAAACACTGCTGTGAAGTCTGAACAACTGATGCAGTAATTTATTTTTGGAAATGCACACTGTATCTCGTGTTTTTGACAGTAGTACATATTTTGTAAGTCCTAATGATCTGATCAGTCTTCTTCATTGAATCAGAAGTTCATTATGCAGCTGCCACTTACATGTGTTGTCACCGTATTATTCTTGAGTTAATTATGCAATTGTCTCTCATACGCAAAGATATCTTCCTAATTGAAGAATTTGGAGCTGTGGCATTTTGTCATCTTCGTCCCGTGACAAATTTGCTATGCTCCTACGGATTTAGGTTTATGTATTTATACAGTTATGTTAATGGCATGCCGTCTGTTTCTTATGTGTTTGTCTGCGGCCTCTGTGGACTGTTCTAGGTTTCGTGACAGTTTATGCAGTTGCTTTTCTTTCTGAAAGAGCTAGTGAAGGCTTTGGAGTCAGGAGGTAATTCTTTCAGGTTCAATTATGAGATTAGTTATATTTCTTATCTCAAGTGAATTGATCATAACACTAAGCGGTACAACTAAAAAACTTTTTTTTTTAAATTATATTTATACTTGCATCTTCGGTTGATTCATTTCTACCCCATATAAAACTTGTAGACTAATACCTTCTCGAGCCATCTCAGCAATACCTGGTTCTTACCATCAAGTCATCTCAGCAGTTCAATGACTTTTATGTTCATCACATTTTTGCTATTGTTATTATTAGTTATCAAATCTTATGTGATCCGGTCGTTAACAGCCAGTCAACCTAGAAGTCAGGTCATCATAAAAAGTTTCGGTCAAGTTAAAGGATGTGTCAGTGGTCTTCAAAAGAGTCAGGTCAGCAATCAGCAGAGTTAATCTGAAAGTCGACTGAAAGCCAAGTGAGAAATAAGGCCGACCGACCGAATGTGCTGATCGGACAGTAGGTCGATTGCACACATCATTTCCAGAAGACTCTATCAACGCACCCCTCCGACAGCAAGAAGTCACCTCTTCAATAATGGACTGGTCGGCGAAGATAAGTCGCCAAGGTCAACAGCCAATCGGAGCAAGCGGTCGAGTGACCACAATGGTGGTGTCCGATCGGCGAATAAGACAAGAGTCCTTTGTCGCCTAGCGTAACAGAATGTCAGAGAATATTCCTTGCTAGCTAAGAGGCCTATCAGATGCGTACACGTGGCGAATGCAATAATGAATAGCCCATATATAGAAGACCCAATAAGAAAGGAATCTCCACATGTGTGGACAGCTGGTGAGAAACCCTAATCTCTCTCCACCTATAAATAGGCCTTGAGACAAAGGCCGTAGGTACGCTTTTCTTACGCGCACATACGCAAGAATTCTCTTCAAGTCACTTTTCTCTTCAGCAATTCTTCTCTGATCGTTGGGCTAATTTGAGCGTCGGAGGACCAAACACGGAGGGACATCCTCCTATTTGGTCTGCTAACGCTTTCTGCTAGTCTTTGGTGCGCAGATCCGAGCGCTATCTCCTCAACGATTCACCAGTCCGAGCAGATCCGAGTGTCTCCATCTCAGCAGCTCTTTCGTCCGAGTATGCAAGACCCTCCCCGGTGTCTATCTGCTCGC
This sequence comes from Kaempferia elegans, assembly GCA_037974815.1. Classification (NCBI taxonomy): domain Eukaryota; kingdom Viridiplantae; phylum Streptophyta; class Magnoliopsida; order Zingiberales; family Zingiberaceae; genus Kaempferia; species Kaempferia elegans. The sequence goes on from JBBPFQ010000050.1 coordinate 5,653,627, forward strand.
TTGACAGACAGGATCATTACCATTAGTTGATTGGTTATAGCAGTCTACTACTTAATTGACTTAGTTACGAACTTACTCATTTTGTTTGCTAGTTGCTGAAGCTGAGTCAATTTCTCAATTGATTCAGCTCTCCAGTCAAGCGGATTAACTTAACAATTTATTTATCTCAGCCTTAGTGTTGGACGGAATCATTTTGTTTGCTAGTTGACGCTCTCGAGTTGACTACTTGATCGCACTATCTGATTGAGAACAATCCTCCGTTGACTAGATTGTTGATTATGTTCATCCTAATGGTCAGGTCCATCTAAGTTGAGATTTTACTTTCGCTGCATGCGTATAGGTCTTTTAACTCTCACAACTCACTAGCCTTTCCTCGGTTGGCTTAGCTTATTCAGGTTTATCTAATCTCCATGGACCCTCAAGCCATCGAGCACATCGTCGTGACTGCTCCAAGTGGTTCCCTCGGGATAGTACGATGGTTAAAATATAAGAGGTTACCACATAGGGTCTTGAGGTCGAAACTCAGCGCGTCCGAGCATATATCTATCTCATGTCTTGACCATTTGCACTAATGATTAGTAGTCATCCGTGATTTACCTCCTCTATGTTAGCTTAGGAACGGAATGACGGGACGCTGGGTCAAGCAAATCGCTTTTTGCCACTGCTCCAAGTGAGTTCTCCCATCTCTATTCGTGTCTTGCAGCACTTAATTAGACACACATATCAAACTACAATGTAAAACTAATTTAAATCTTTGTAAAAACATCAAAATTTAGAGTTCAACCAATCACTTGGGAGCCATGTTTGCACTAATATATCTGTATTTGATCCACAAACCCTTTGCAAGTTTTTGACCATCCGAGGTACTTTCAAGTCAACAAGTAGATCAGTCACCACTAGGATAAATAACTCACTTCTAGCCCAACTCGAACTTAACAATAGAGGCAACATCTATTTTTCTCACAAGTCACAAAATATCTCTCTAAAAAATTAGTGTATTGATTAATTAGACAAATTATTCAGTAAAAATCATCTGTAAAACATAACTAAATTTTGTGTATGAATGCATTTTATGTGATTTGACAATGTACATGCAATGATACGAACATATAATAAAAGAGCAAACAGATAAATATCTATTCGACTGACCTCACACAAATATGGGCAATTAAGATTGTTAATTTTGCATGAGATAAGAACATTGACATTAGATGTCTTTGCATACCCAGAATCAGATAAAATATTAATCACTTACATCTCTCTAGCTAGCTCAAGGTTGGAGAGAACACTCAGAGAAGGGTAGTGTGGTTCGGGCGAAGCAATCGATATTTGAGGGAGGTGCAACAATATAATTATCTATTAATTAGATGAGAAACAAAGATGAATCTATTGCTAGTGGTGGAAGGTAGAGATTGAGATGGACGAGTCATAGGAGAATTTCTGTAGAGGGCCGAGAGTAGTCAAAGAAAACAGTATCCTAACTCCAAGTTATTGTTGTTTTTAACAACATCTATGACAATTGCAAAGACTAATGCAAACTACGTACCGGCACAAACGACTCGTTCTGAAATAAAAATAAAACCTGTTACAATTGCTCATTGTAAATAAGGCAGATTCACATCACTTGAGAACCATCACAGTTTGATCATATTTCTAAAATTATTGTAGAGAGTTGCCGCAAGAGAATTCCCTGGTATTTGAGTGCCAAGCAACGAAGGATTCCTAAGCACTAAACATCAACGACAGTAGACGAAGCTTGGCTTCATCCCCTAAAAATAGTCTTAATTAAAACAAGCAGTTGAAGTTTAATCCAATCTAGAATATGGCCCAATTAGGAAACACAATCTAACAACAAACGAAGGCATCAAGTACCTAAAAGCAGTAATAGTGACGCACCTACACTCCATAAAATTCAAAGGATTACATTTAAAAATAAAAATAAAAAAGGAACAATGGCTTTCTCTTGATTCCCGAGAATGAATGAAGGTGACTGCAGACAGGTGGGCCACTTGGCTTGCAAGTAAACAATTGGTCATGTGCTCATTAAACAATTTGCTAATAGCAGGAATTGGCTTTGTAACCAACGTTGCTGTTCTTATTTCTTTTTTTTCCTTTTGGAAAGAACTATTAATATTTAGGTGCCTTCTTCCTTCGCCATGACAATTTAATGCTCTGCGTTGCTTCACCATGAATTTATTTGACTGCTCCCTTTCAGTCAAGTTTCAGATCTTGTGGTTTTATTTGGTTTCGACTAAAAATATTTTCATAAACTGCAGAGCGGAGTTACCGTCGATAATTGAGCAATACTTCATCTGAGGCATTTATGCAATTGCACAACTTGTTTTTAAGAATCATTAATGTTTGTATGCATTACACACCAGTCACAGTAAAAAAAAGGTTTTTTTTTCCTTTCATTTGGATGCTTTTTGCATTGTAGAAATTGTAACTAATTAATTGAAATTGTTTACCGATGAGTTAACTCAAAAGATCAAGTTAGAAAGGAAACTTAGTTCAGAGTTTTCTTTTTCTTCAACAACCATCTTTATTTTCTTGGTAGAACAAGCCAACTTCTTATTAAGATACTGGCATGAGTTTAGGAAGTGAAAATGGAAAGAAAGCCATTAGACAAGTTCCAAAGAAAATATATAATTGTTTTTTTTACGACCCACTGCAACTCTTTTGTTGCTTTATGTAGGAGCCTACCACAGACTCTTAAACCACTAATATTTTCATTTCATTCCAACATTTTTTTAAAGATATAAATAGCATTTTGTCCTTTTATTCTTTAAAATATCTCTGCATATTGTTAGCAAAAGTTGTTTTTTTTTTAAATTTTTGTAGTACCTCACATTTAATTTGTCTATTTGTTTTTGTGATTGCTACTTACTTTTCATCTCACTCGAGGACCCATTTTCAATTTTTCTTAGTTCAGACAAGAGCATTTTGCTCATTCTGCTTCTCTAAACCATCCGATCATTTTGCCTGGTTCAACCAGCCCAATAATCTCGCTCAATCTGCAAACTATCCCAACCAACTCCTTCATCCAGGATCATACAAAAATCACCTAACTTTGAAAGCCAGTACATTAATTTAAGAAGCTTCTATTTCTTAATCCTGGAACAAATAGTTCACGTGTAACTGAGCTCATGAAAAACCAGGAGGATCCAGTGCCAAACAAACTGTACCAATAAATTTCTCCCAATTTTGGTCCCCATTTGCTAGGTTTTCCAAAATCCAAAGCAGATCCACAAATCCATCACTGGATGGTATAATATCTTGACTATCCACCTAAGCAAGCATCTGCTTCCATTAACAAGCGTTTTATTAATTAAGAAAGAGATTGATGAACAGTAGGCAGACAGAGAGGGAGATTTCTGAAGCCTTATAAGAATGACCAATGTCAGCATTAAAAGACAATGCAGAAACTAGAAGAAAAATTGATCCTCAAGTTATCATTCCATTCATTTTTTTTTTAAGAGAACTAATGCTGTTGACTTTCTGGTAAGAACTCGTATATATTTATATCTTCAAGCTTTTGGGTTCCATCTCTGGAGCAATTGGCCATTCTTTTGCTGTATAATTGCAGAGCAAAGCCCAATCGGCATGGAAGCAGCAGCAGCGGCAGCAGGGTGGAACTCTCATCTGGTGAGTAGATTATCAAAAAATATACGTACAATCAAATCAACGAAAAAGATCACTGAATTCCTGTTTTTATGATCGGCAGGGAATGGAAGGAGAAATGTTCGATCAGTGGGAAGTGATGGAGCAGCCATTCACGGCGCAGCAAATTGCAGAGCTGCAGCAGTCTCTAGCTCTCTCCTCGGAGCAACCACCACCGGCGGTGGTAGCAGCAGCAGCAGCAGCAGCTCCTCCCCTAAAGCCAAGGAAGTCTCTGAAGACCAGAAATGCCTCTTCCCCGAGCTTACTCTCCTTCGGCAGACCAGACGACCTGATGAGCATCGACGAGAGCTTCTACGGCGGGCTTGCTCCGGCGGTGAGTCCGAAGAAAGAGATGGACTTGGAGGCCATGTTCGGGCAGCAGGCGTCGAGGTGCGGAGCGAGCATAGCGGCGAAGAAGCAAAGCCAGAGCAACAAGGAGCACATCATCGCCGAGAGGAAGCGGAGGGAGAAGCTCAACCAGAGATTCATCGCCCTGTCCGCCATTGTTCCCGGCCTCAAGAAGGTTCCACCCTCCCTCCCAAATCCAAAACTCTCTCTCTCTCTTTCTCTAAATTCTCAGCGCGCAGATGGACAAGACCTCCGTTCTCAGCGACGCCATCAAGTACCTGAAGCAGCTCCAGGAGAAGGTGAAGTCCCTGGAGGAGCAAGCCGCGAGGAAGGCCGTCGAGTCGGCGTTGTTCCGGATCAAGAAGTCCCACCTGTGCGGCGGCGGCGACGACGACGACAGCCGCTCCTCCTGCTCCTGCGACGACTACGACGACGACTCCGACGGCCGGCCCGCCGGCGCAGAGTCCTCGCTGCCGGAGATCGAGGCCAAGATCTCCGACAGCACCATCCTCGTCAAGATCCACTGCGAGAAGCACAAGGGCGTGCTGGTGAAAGCGCTGTCGGAGATCGAGAACATCCACCTCTCCGTCGTCAACACCAGCGTCATGCTCTTCACCACTTCTTCCCTCGACATAACCGTCATGGCTCAGGTTCGATGCACCAAACCTTTCATCTCTCTCTCTGTCTCTTCTCCCTGTTAACCTCCTCTGACTCGGTGCTGGCTCCGGTGATCTCTGAGCAGATCGAGGAGGAGTTCGACATGACCGCGAAGGATGTCGTCAAGAAACTGAGCTCAGCTTTCAGACAGCCGCAGTGAAGAATTCAGCTCTCGTTGCAGAAAATGGAAAAAAAAAAAAAAAAAAAAAAAGGGCAGGTTAGTTACCACCAATAAAAAGGTCGATCATTCGATTCCCACGCCATTTTCTTGCTGCGATTCGAGCTCGTGTTCTTGTAGGGGTGGTGGTGTTATTAGTTACTATCCAATAAGGCCCTTGAGAATTGGATGATCTGAATATCTTTGTTCTTGCTCTTTATCAGATCATCTGAATTTATGAACAGATTGAAAAAAAAAATGTAAATTTTTTTCACAGAAATAGTTTTCACCCAAGTCTTCATGCCATGGTTTAGCAATAACTCATTCGTTGTGTTCATGGCTTTGGTTGAGCTTGAACAGGCAACCGAATGTCGAAGAAATACTAAAGATGGAGTGTAGCTATATAGGACCTTTGTCGTCACCTCTTTTCGCTTTGCTTAACTCAAGCAATGTTAGACAAAGCTTAGTAAAAATGTTGAAGAATTTGACACCATGCAGTCTAGTAAAAATGTTGGCAACTTGTTCATCACATGGCCACATTCTTATTTTCCATAGGCTCTCAAATTGAATGAAAAATATGCTTGCCCTCTGATCCTAAACTGATCATAAACGAGTTCTTTTCCAAAGCAATCACTAATTTGCTATGCAAATTCTCGAACTTGAATAGTTTTCCTCTATAATCCATTAGTTTAGCTTCTCCATCTTGAACTTGAGAAAATCATTTACAAAGTTATGCCTTCTTCAAGTTGCTTGACTTCGTAACCAAGAAAGTTGAATAAAACATTCATATTTGTCATATCAAACTCCTTTTCCTTGTGTTGAATAAGCTTCTTCTCTCCTTTGGTTGCATGAGTTATTCTGTCCAAAATTTGCTTTCAGACTAACAAAAACTGCTTCCTTAGCGAATGCAACGACTCCATAGTTGTCTTTTATCTTGAAGAAGAAACTTATTTTGCAATAGGATTACACGAAAACTTTTAGGCACAAATCATCTGAATAGGAACAGGCATTGTAATGTTATGTTACGGCAATCCACCTCTTGAAATACAAAGCTGCTTCTCTTCTTTTCAGCTGAGCTTCTGTCTGCACCTTTGGGGCCTTTCCCTTGTACAAAATCTTATGATACTTCAACCAAAGAGACCTATACTTGTACTTGTCTATGAACATCTGATCGAGCTCCATCATCTCGATGACTTCCATGGCTCGAAGGAAAAAGCCACCCCTGACAAAACAATACAGTAATGAATCTAATAACTCCTGGTCAAATTTCATCGACTTTGAATTTGCAAGAACTTTCATTTCTCCCCACAAATCTGTTACTTCATTATATTTCCCACCTATTGCAGCATACGCAGTAACCAGAGAATGGTAAGTCTGAGCATTTGGCGCGTGGCCTAAAGCTTTCATCTTGTTCAGAGCTTTTTGAGCATCACCCATCAGTCTTTTCTTGCAGAAAAAATGAATCACG
>JBBPFQ010000050.1:5662178-5693389 GCA_037974815.1 Kaempferia elegans
CAGAATTAAAATTCAATTCCACCATTTGGAACAAATTTTCAGCCAATAATTAACAAGCAATTAGAATTCAATTTTATTTAAATCCTTCAAAATAAATTAGACATCTTTAAGTCTGAATTGTAAAGAAAATTCATCTGGAAAAGTTACAATTACTAATTAGTCCCCTATATAGTTGTTAGTATTATATTAAATTTTATTGATAAAGGATAAAATAATAAAAATAACACTAAAATCATAGCGAGTGGCACAAAAAGCCAAGAGAAAACCATAACACCAAAATCAGAAACATAAAACTCCCTCCGTGTAACATAGCACACCAAAGAAATCCATTCCAACCGAAGTCCACAAAGCGAAGAAGCTCAAAGGCATTTATAAATCCAATTTTATGACTAACTGCTTTAAAGACATAAAAGAGCTGGGTTGCATTGGATCATCCACAATGCACTCTTCAGGCCTACGAAATCTCCTTCTTAACATTTATATGAACCTGCAAATCTATTAGGACTCTTTCTGTGCCTCTGCAATTCTTGTTTTCAATAATCTCACGAGTGCCTGACTTGTTAGATAGTGTTTAAATCACAAAACATATGGGTATATTGATCTTACACCTTACACCTTTAAGTGACCTTTGGTATTGTCGTATTGAAGAGGTAAAAACTATAGGGCACAACTGTAACAAAATAGAGCCAGATTACAGGATGTATGACATACCTCCTTGTCATTCTGATACTTCGCAATGCTAAGGGGATTCTGAGAACACTGTTTGATATGTCAAGATATTGAATATAAAGTTACAAACAGATACTTAAAGAAAGTGAAATCTGTTTAAGCATACATCTAATATGGCAGCTTGCACTTTAGGATTTTGAAAAGCCATGGCAACATCAGTGATCCGAGTGTTAATAGCTGGTCAATGAAAGGGTCAGGTCATCATAAAAATCTCAGTTAAGTTAGATGGGATGCCAGGTCATCACGGTCAACAGAAGTGCCAAGTGGAATCCGACTAAGCCGATTAGGCGAGCGGCACTCCACCCGATCGGACAGAATGTCCGATTGGACGAATTATTATTAAGTTGTTCCATTAAACTCCCCAGAGGTCGGAGGATCATCTCCTACAAGGAGCATTAGGCCGGTCGGTGACCCGAATCGCCAAGGCCACTGTCTGATCAGCACATAATGACAGAATAAGCGGGAAACAGCAGTCCGATCGGAGCAATACGACAAAAGTCTTTTGTCGCCTAGCCCAACGAAATGTCAGAGAATATTCCTTGCCAGCTAGCGCACCTATCAGAAAAGGACACGTAACGAGCGCAATCACGAGCAGTCCATATATGGACAGCCCAACATGGAAGGAAATTATCACGTGTCCATAGCTGGCAGGAATTTTTCCCTCTTATAAATAGGCCTGTGAAGAAATGCCTCAGGTACGCTCTTTCGACGCGCACACATATACAAAAATCCTCTTCGTTTTCTTCTTCCAGCACACTTTTCTTGATCGTCGTTGGGCTAACTTGAGCATCGGAGGACCAAACAAGGAGCGGGGGCTCCTATTTGGTTGCTAAAGTTGTGTGCTTGTCTACTGTGGGCAGCGTCTGAGTGTTTCCGAGTATCTCCACCTTAGCAGTCATTCAATCTGAGTGACGCCGAGTGCTCTAGCTTCTTCTACTTACATAGCCGAGTGCAGCCGAGTGCCACATCATCAGCATCCTTCTTGTCTGACTGTGCAGAGTTCTCCCCGATGTCCAACTGACCGTATGACAGACAGGATGAATCAGGATTGGCCATTATCTTACATATGACTTCTTCGGGTGTCAGTCCTATCTGTTCTACAGTAACAAAGGTCATATAGCACAATTGTAACAAAAGAATCATGACAGTTCATATTCAATCTTTAAATAACCAAAATGATGATGGAACTCAGAAAACCACTTTGTTGCAAGAAGCAAAGGTCAGAAGGAAACAACAAAAAAGAAATGCAGTAAAAAAGAAAAATGATGTGAATAATATTATTGAGTTAAAAAGCTACTTGATTAGAAAGATTATGACAATTGACATAAAAAATACAGCCGACTTAAAACACTAAATGACTAGAAAGATGCAGTCCATGTTGTGCTTTTTAATCAATGCCTATTGCATGATAGATAATTCTGTGGTACTGGTTTCCTCTAGGGTGGTGCAGGGACTAGGGGCTCTTGTTGCCTATACTCGATCACTTAAACCAAATACCAGGGAAAAAAAATGAAACAGGGAATCAAGACAACAATTCATTGAATCAATACTTGTATTTCAACAGTCAAATGAGCATCTAAGACAAATTAGTATAAGCCAGACTCCAAGCTCAATTTTTTTTATGGTGTATAAGATGTAATAGTATAAACAAAGAGATAACCTTTGACTTACCAAATTGCTGCTTGACCTCTGGACTGTTGAGGTTAAAGTTTTTCAAGGAATCTGTGAAGTGATTGTCCCATTCATTATTTCCACTCATGTTGTTCCTATGCAATGAAAAATTCATAAATCCAAAAGCAGTAGCCGTATTAACTATACGATAGTTTGGGGCCCCCAAATAGTTCTGAGTTAGAAAGATTGACATTTAATCCAGTGTGATCTATACAGGTAGCAGTCCCTTCTGGCAGAAACCCATGGCCAAGAACCAACAAAGAAGAGTGTGTTGCATATTTGCATGGTGCTTAATTTTTGTGGAAGTTGAGCCCATGGCATGCAGGTAAATGTAAAATAAAACCAAGAAAGCTATCAATAATCATAATGTTACCTAAGGGTGATAAGAAATCCTTAGGTATTCCGAAACTGCTTTTAACAGTTGGTATGCTAGAGCAGACACATATTCGTTGATAATGATACGACAATAGTAAGGGACCATCTTCAATGTAAAAAACTAATGCAACTCTTACTAAAGAGAATGTATAGGAGGACTATATTATCAATGATAAGCTAATTCCACAAAATTAAGTTCCAGTTTACAGCTTCAAAACATAAAATAAAATTAACTCATCCAGAAGGTCAATGATGAAATTTTGGCTAACGTTGCACCAACAAAATGAGTTTAGTTATCTATTTGGTCATGAGAATTATCAGGTTAATCTAACCGGAACAATAAGCAGATTAATAGTACATGGTCAAAGTTATAGTCACTGATATTAAAATAAACACAATGCCTTGAATATAAGGTTTCATACCAAATTTCTTTGATTGTGATACTTTGTTCTGAGTTTCATCCTGAACCTCAGATGGCAAGGTTGATTCAGCCTTAGTTGGTGCAACATCTACTGTAACTTGTTGCCGGGGAGAAACCTGCTTAGGTGGGCTTGATCCAACAAAAGGACTATTAAATTGTCCACCTCGAGGGGCTGCTTGATTCATCATTGTCTCGAAAGCTTGCTGAAGTGCATATGTCTGTGACAATGATTCACAGATTCTACCATTAAGTTTATTGACATGTTTTAATTATAAAGTCAATACATGGAAGCTTGAATACTTGCTGAGAATAAGAAATAGGTGCATTCTATGCTTTCCTGGGTCCAAATAACTGTTTGTACCAAACATGTACTGCAATGCTATGCAAGGGCTACAAATGCATGTCAAAATATCAGGATAAGGCAAGATAAGATACTATACTGTTCCCAGTGCCCACACAAATGACACGGAGAGAAGCAATTGAAAATATTGCTACTGCAGATAAAATGATTCAGAAGACAAACTGAAAATTGTAAAGAAATAAAATCAAGTTTTTCAGTGATGGCATTAGTTATTTACGGGTTTGCAAGTTCAATAATCACATTCCTGAAGATAAATTATTTCTTCATTAGTTTTTTACTGGTTTGCAAGTTCAATAATTGTAGGCAATAATCTGGAGATTCAAACATTATGCCCCAAAGCTAGTACAGAGGAAATAAACAGTTAGTTAACAGCAAAAAACCTGTAACGTTGTCTCTTTTCTTCAGTGAAAAGAAGATAAAAAGGTTAACAAAGACATTTAAAAAAAAATCATAGGACTTCTTATGAATCTTACCCATTCATTGAGCTCTATGTCAGAATATATTATTAGTAATATACTAATCGATCAACATTGTCTATATTTGATTATTACATTGACTAATGTTTTTCAGTCAGTCTCTACCCTTTACATTTTCATTCTAATTGATAGAACTCTTCTAACTATAGAGTCTACTGGTCACCTTTGAAGATGAAAATATCCTCCGAACCTATTTCAAACCACACCTAATTGTTTTTTTATATGAGTATTTTCTTGTTCAATTAAAAATGGTTAAAAAAATGTGTAAAACCTTTCTGAGGATAGGATGATCAACTGGTTCTTACCATAAGAACCTCCAATAGAGTAGTTTCACAGACTAATGACAACATGTTAATCTAATTTCCAAAGCAATTTATGCAATCTAGAAATAAAATTTCAAACATCAAGTACTTCCAATCGAGAATAATTAAGACTCTTAAGGATGGAAATAATCTTACAAAACGAGTACAAAACCAGGGAAGCAACTCACCTTCAATATATTTGCAACCTGTGATGCCATCAACATCCATTTCAGTAAGATATAAAAAAAATTATAAACTAAAAGGAAAACTTATCCAAGAAGTATGAGATGCTCACCACTTGAAATATTAGTGACAATCCGACTCCAATTCCAACCCAAAACAGCGGTGAACCTCTACAGTTTCCAAGGGAGATTAAGGAGGGATGATGAGTCACACAAGTATCACAGACATTTATGCAAACAGAAACAAGTCGAACCATGTCAATGAGAATGAAGAAGAAGTTTTTAATTCAAACCATGGGCAAATGAGTAATAGGAGCTCAATTTCAAACATAAGGAAAAAAATCCTACAGGACGTACATGGATGACGATGATAAAGGCACTGCAACTGGGGCAACTGCGCTACCAGTTGTCATCTGGTTGTTGCCTGAAGACGAAACACTAGCAAAAAGATGTTTAGTGACTACCTCTTTCCCTATGTACACACAGACAATAAGTAACTATATATATATGTTCGTAAACCACATCTACTAAGCGAAAAGGATCTTAAAGAGAGGCAGATGCAGCAAAAGAATGAAAAGGTAATCAACAATTGCAATTCAAAAAATTCATATAAATATAAATACTGATCCGGTCGGTAAAAACAGGTTGAACTGGAGGTCAGATCAGCACAAAGAGTCATGATCAAGTCAAAGAGTAAGCCGAGTCACTAGTTTCTAGAAACGCCTAGTCAGTAGCTGGCCTGTCAAAAGGTAGCAAATCCGGCTGATCCCATCAGCCGAGCGGATCAACAACCGATCGAACATATCCTATTCCAAATAAAGCCAATGCCCCCACTCAGCAGATATAAGAAGTCTTCTCAGAACCTATAGATCGGTCGGCGGAAGTTCACCCGCCAAGGTCAATAGTTGATCGGACAGCATGACTGAGCAATCATGACGGTGCAATCCGATCGACCGAAGAAAACAAAGGTCCTTTGTCGTTTAATGTAACAGCATGTCAGGGAATATTCTATGCCAGCTGACAAGCCTATTAGGTGAAGACGCGTGACGATTACAATCATGTAGCCCAATTAATGAAAAACCCAAAGATGAAAATAATTAAGGTACGCATGACACCTGTCCTCAAAAACCCTAGTCTCTTCAGGTATAAATAGGCCTCTCGCATAGGCCAAAGGTACGCAATATTCATCTTCTACACTGTTACGTTGCCGGATTCTTTCCTCTTCGATATCGTTGGCTAACTTAAGCGTCGGAGGACCAAACAATGAGCGCCGATCCCTGTTTGATTTGCTAACATTTGTTTGTTCGTCTTCGTGTGCGCAGTTCCACATTGACATACTCCATGAGTGCACAAGGTGATTCTCAGTGTCCGCTGACTCACCTAACAGACATAATCAAATACGTTGGAAATTAAACCGTAAATATTTAAATGATAATTAAACCGCACGTACCAAAACTCCATACATTCTTTCTAGTGAGGAGAGAGAGGAGAGAGGCTATCAGTAATATACTAGGTAAAAATTAAAATTATATTTTTAATTATTATTTTTACTAACAAATATTTTTAAATAGAGTGGCATTTATTATATTTTTATCAGTTGAAGTACCATAATTAAAAGAAACTACAAATTTATCAAAAAAATCTTATTTTTAACTTTCTAAAAAAAATAATATAGTACGGAACTTATGCATGATCGATTTGGTTCTATCAAAGTTTCCTATCAATTATAATGATAAATTAGAAATTACTCACCATTAACGATCGAGGAGCCTAACATCCCGTAATTTCAACGTTCTAACTGCTATAACATATAACAGTGATGTTGTAATATAACAAATTAATTACTTTTAATAAAAATTATTTTACATTCATATTATTAAAAATATCATTTTTCAGTTTGATAACTTTATCAAAATTAATTTTAAGTCCATCAAAATCATTTGAAAATAATGGTAGAAACCACTAAGTACGTATTACATTGTTATAGCTAAATCTTAATACTATCATATCAAATAACTTGTTACCAACTTATCAATAATATTTAAACTTTATTACAATTATTTTAAAAATAGTTGCAGAAACAATTATTACATGGTTCTAAAAGCTACTAAATAATTTTCTCTAAATGGAACAAGCTAACTAAAAGATATTGGGTTTATAGACCGTCTACCATGAGTATTTTCTGATTTACCTAACTAACCGATGAAAAACTTCGGCATATCAAATCAGTCACCCCATACTCAACGTCACCCCTCTAATTAATCATTAAAAGCTACTAAATAATTGATGTGTGATTATAGATAAATCCAAAATCTTTAAATCTCAAACCTAATTTGTAAATACTATCATATAAAAAATGTTATTAATTTAATTTAAATAATTTAAACTTTAAATCACTTTAAGACAGTAATAGTAGGAATTATTAAGTAATTACTACGTAATTGAAAAAGATCATCGTGGGATGATTTAATAAATCCGGGGTGTCTTTTGATTTTTACTCAAACTATTTTATTTCAATATTATTTTCATAACTACAGTTGTTATAATGTATATTATTTATTGTTAAAATAATTTTTAAATTCAATTTGGTCAAGTATTATATATATATTTTATTAATTTAAAATTATTAAAATTTAAAATTACTTTAAAATTATTACAATAATTGTTTAATAGCTAACAAAATATATTATTATACCAAATATTAAACAAATATTAAAATGACTTGTGATCAAATTTAAATATTTTATTTAATAAAATTATTCTATATAAAAATTTATAGAAGTTATGAAGTAGTTAGAATAAAGATATTTATAGAATGAGAAATATAATGAAATTTTATTTTAATTTTTTTTTTATAAAGGGCATCCTTTTAACGTTCGACGAAAAGGATAATTAATAAAATGATGTTTTTCTTCTTATAATTGTCTTAATATGTATTATGATTACATCACCAGCGTTTAGCATTTTTTTTGTTATAATATCATAATATCTTAATAATTACTACTGATCACAAAGATTAATAATTATATTCGACTAATTAACCAGTATAACTGCTAAATCATCAGCTTAAATAAATGAAATTGTGATGAAATAAACTAAGCCCACGCTAATTGAGCGGTCTAATATAAAACCCTAATCAAGGTCGTCTACCTCTCAATCACCCGTAAACCTTTCAGGCCTTACGTGGCGAGGGCCCTACCTACTCTCTCCTGAGACATATTTCACCAGAGGAAAATATCCGGCTGAGTCAGCCCATACAGTGTGGAGCCCGAATGCGGCAGCTTATTAACCCCTTCCCGTGATAAAAAAGAGTGATGGCCCCTTTTCGACGTCTGTAACTCGTACAGTACCCGCAGCTTAATTGGAGAAAAGGTGGGATCGACTCGGGTCCACTGTGGATCCCGGAATTGGTTTCAATAAATTGAAGGGTAGGTTTAGTGGGTTGAGCAGTACGGTTAATATGTTTCTGCACGCGAGAGGCTTGGAGGTTAAATTCCGGAGGAGCCCCTGCTTCCCCACTCCAAAGCCAGAGGACGGCCTTCAATCGTCATCTCGACCTACCGCCGCCTCCAAAACCCTTCCCTCTTCTCTCTTCCAGTCGCCGTGATCTTCGCCTCTCTGATTCTCCGTCTCTCACCGGTGATTCTCTGCTGTTCCGGCTCCTTTCTGTCCGTGTTGCTTGCTTGGTGCAGTAAGAGTCCTTTTGATTTGTTACGATGATTTGGGGGTTCGCATTTGGAGATGCTGCTGCCTTCTTAGTAGGGAGATCAGTGGATTCCTAACTTTGATCAAGTTTGACTATTGCCTTCGGTTTTCGATGAATTTTGCTAGAAAGTTGTGTTGAGGAAGAACGTCTTTGGTTTCTTCTATATTTGATGCAGAATTTTTATAGCAGTATCGTTTTTTCCCCCTGATTGATGCACTATCTTCTGTTTTCCTTCTCGTGCGATTGCTCACTAAGCGGTGTTCGCTGATTCTTTAAGAACGCTGAAATTTAGTGATGAATGAATTCGATGTCTTTATTTTATTCGTTTGAGACTTTTTTTTTTCCTTTTTCTTTTTGCTGGCTATCCTCAATTTTCATGCGAGCATTAGAGGACAAAGGGTTTGGTTCTGGTGCGTTCGTATGAGTTCATATATATATTTTTTTTCATTTTGATTTTTCTACTGTGGCTTGCCTTTTCAACTCCCGTATTTTATTTCATATGTTTAGCAGCACTTTGAATTGGTTGAACATCACATTCACTCTTAAAATACTGGTCTCCTATTTCTTGTACTAAAATAAATCACATTCTTTTGTTGGATTGGCAGATGGCTGGAAAGTCCAACAAGGGTAAGAACAAGGGCCGAGCACTGAATTCTAATTCTGTTAAGTCATCAGAAACACAACTAAAACCAAATGAGTCCTTAGCACCCTCTAACGATGTTTCTGATTCGGCGAGAGCTTCTCATGATGATGGGCACGTGGTAGAAGAGTTAGTTACTAAATCTATTGCAGTACCTGATAGTGGAGGCAATGGGGAAAGCACAAATAGTCAGACAGCAGCAACAGCCAAACAGGCTGAAGGTATATTGTTAGCTTCTCATATGCTGTTTTGTTTCGTGCTTTTTGTTTTGTCATTCACGACCACAACTAAGGTGACATATTTGACACAATCTGGTACGCTGTTTATGCAACTAGTTTTGTGCTTTGTCTGGCCTTTCTGGTCGACACTGACCTTTGCTCAAATAAAGCTGTTGACCGGACTAACTAAGATGAATCATAATAATTGTGTGTAACTTCATGTTGCACTTCATGAAATCTCACATACAATAACATAGGTAGCTGACTAAGAAGAGTCCAATGCCATATTGTTTTCAAATTGCAAACACTTCATTGAGAGATTTTATATCCTCAATGAACATGTTTCTTAGATGGTGAGGTTTAACTCACAGGTTAGATGCATAGTTATTGCAACAGTTTACAGAAATTATTAATTTCTTGGATCTGTCATGAGGCTCTCTTGCAAACATTCTTTAGTGCCCTACTTTCTACAATCAATTTCTGTAAGTTTATGTTCCCTGTTGAGTTATTTTTTTTTTCCTTTTGAACTCACTGAACAAGCTGTAGCTTGTCATATGCTATTTTTTATTATGGGAAATAATTTTTTTAGGAAATATCTTTTTTATATACAATTGGAAATTACTACCCATAAGTATAGGAAAAACTACTATTTATACAGTGTTTCTCTAATTCAGTGCTTGGAAGTTGGAGTCGCCTCGATGATTAGTTTCTAGAATGATAATATGATTTGGTTGGTTGTGGTCCTAACTTTGGATCTTAGTAATTTTAGATTTGAGTTTCAGCTCCTACTACTTACAATGAAACCACCTAAAAATTTGAGCTGCAGCTATCAAATAAAAACTGGGGCTCGTACTACCTAGAATATTCTAGAAACATTTTTCCCTTTTCACATATAATTGTAAAGTAGATCCCAAAAAGAAGTAGGCAAAACCATTATTTATATAGTGATTCGCTATTTCAGTGCTTGAAACCAGCTTCGATGGGTGGTTCTAAAGTTCGAGCATGATTGGGTTTGTAATGGTCCTAAACTTTGAACTTGGTAACTTTAAATTTTGGTTTCAGTGTCTAATATTACATTAAAGCCATGTAGAACATGAACCCGAATCTTTAATTAGAACTGCGGTTTGTGAAACATGCTTGAATGATTATTTCAGAGCATCATTTTCTTGATTTATTAGTAACATATAAATATGTTCAGAACATAAGGCCCACCATTTAAATCTAATAGGTTCTTACAATGTACCAGTAACTACCCTATACAGTATACACCATTCCAGAACTATACTTATTGGGTAGGTTTCTACATCAAAATTCAGGAACAATTTTGGCTTCAATTTTAATAGCGTAACAAGTATCAGTCAGTATATGCTCACCCTTAGATAACAGAAATCTTAAAGTGGGCCTAAGAAATCACACTCCAACTACAACAACAATAACCAAGCCTTTATCCCACCGAATGAGGTTGGCTATATGTATCCTCTAATGCCACTGGGCACGATCCCCTAGACCCCTACTATATCCTCATCTATATTTAAATGATTTCTTCTCCATATCACATTCCAGTTACATTTGTGTACAAATTACCAAAATGTCTTTCGTGTAAAAAAAGTTACCAAAATGCCATTACTCTATGTTTTTAGCAAGCATTTACCTTAGCATGAATGTTTGATCCATGATGATTCCTATCTTTGTTGCACGACTAAATTCATGGGGCATTGGCAATTTTTTCCTACATTGACTCAAGTTTCTGAGTTCATTAAGGAATTGTTAATGTTCTCAAAAGTGCCATCAAGAGTGGAACTTCTTCATCCTTTTAGTGCCCGAGGCCATGCTACCTATGAAATTGCATACAAATTAGTGGAGGGATATGGTACATATAGTTGACTCCAAATAGTTATGAAATAATCTGATCATATTGTTTCTGTGGGTTCAACGGTTTATTTTCATTAGAACTGAGATTCACTGTTTTCTTTTTCTTAACATGCTGCGAAGAATTGAGATATCATTGAGCTTGTGTAGCCTTAGAGGTTCCTTCTTCCTGATAAATTTGAAACTGAAGCCTTCTCATTTGAATATGGTAGGCTCATTTTGTGAATATTGACAAAGATCCATAGGATCCTTTGGATATGTTCAAACTATCTTTCATTTTAGTAATAATTTCCTCGTAGGTTCTTTCCTTTCCTCAAAAGGCTCCTTGAAGGATGTGGATTTCTTTGAACCTTCTAAGATTATTCAGGGTAAATTGTAGAACAATCTCTCTGACAAGTGTGACACTTCAATCATGCACCTTAATTAGATCCGCATTAGTGGTGTTCTCTTAGACAGTGTAATAAATGTATTTAGCGGCTGCATTGCATTCTTAAAACTTTTCTATATCTCATTGAAGTTTCTCTTCCCAAACTAACATATAGGATTGTATCATCCACATGAATGACAATATGGAAAGCTTGAATATTCTTTTTGATTCATGTGCACAAACTGTGACAAATTATGGGCAGGAAGGAATCTAATGCATGATTCATGGATTGTGATTGTTTTGAATATAGTGTTGTTTAAGTTTGTAATGCCAATTTGCAAGCAAACCACTAATATTTCATTTGCTTCACTTGTTCTGCTAAGCAGGCGATATTCATCTCTATCCTGTCCAGGTCAAAGCACTTTCAGGTGAAAAACTGGAGTTACAGGTTAGTTCCTTTAGCAAAACTTCTCTTGGCTAGTGTTGCCTTTGCAATTACAAATAATTATTAGAGGAATCTCTCAATGCTTTATCCTAATTCTCTTCTTTCTTATGTGACTGTTGGATTACTATGTATAATTTGCCCAGGACAATGTAGTTTCACTTCTAGATACTAGAGATGCACCAGCATCTCCTGTATTTTATGTGATGTAATGAGTACAGTTAGATTTGACAGCTTCTTTCATAGTGGAATGTATAGTTTATGGTAAAGAGTTTTTAGAGGGTCTATTGTTGTCATCACTAAGAAGATGTTATGTTAGCTACTGTCTGCTATCAGTTCTACGGAATTAACATATTGTAAAATTAGAAGTTGTAAATTTCTCTTTTTGGTTGCTTATATCAACTCAAAGTTAGGGATATAAATGGGTTCATGATTCCCAAAGCAACTCTGCATTGTAGAATCTCAGGAACTCGGAAGGTATATAGCCCTAGCAATGACAGGTTTCTGAGCAATTCAACTTAAGAAATTTGTCAATCACAGGATAAGTGGATATGAGTTTCTATTCTCCATTATTCTCAAATGATCTAATAGGAAGCTGTAGCCCAACTATTTGGAGTTAGTTATGCATAATTTTTTTTGTCATTTACTTATTCAAGGTCATATATCTAACAGTTCAGGTTATTTAGATTCTGCCATGATAGATATAGTCTCTTTCAACTCCTTTTACCCATCAACACTTATTGATTACTCAAAGGACCTTATGTGGTGGACTAGCTTACTTAGACACCATGCATGGGACTCAGAAGAACATGAATACTTAACCTGCTAAATAGAAATTTTAGCATTTAAAGTTCAAGTCCTTTTTCCTTATAATGCTTCTAGACTTGTGTTTGTCTGCAGCAAAATGAGCCAGGCTGAGCTCATGCTTTTGATAATTCATGCTGTTTGCGTGGATATTACTCAACTTATTGATATGCTTGACTTTAAGCATACAGAACCTACTCATTTCTTTGTTATTCAGCACTTCACATGTCAGTTTTGGTATTGGATTTCAGCTAAGCCCTGGTGATTCTGTGATGGATGTCAGACAATTTCTTCTTGATGCTCCTGAAACTTGTTTCTTTACTTGCTATGATTTGATTCTGCATACTAGAGATGGGACATCTCATTATTTGGAAGATTACAATGAAATTTCTGAAGTTGCAGACATTACTTCTGGTGGTTGCTCCATAGAGATGGTTGCTGGTATGCAAACTTAATTAGATCACTCGTCTCTGCTTTGCATTTGAGATGTAACTAATGCAAGTGGAAAAATTCATGTTTTTTTTTGCAGCATTATATGATGATAGATCCATTAGATCTCATGTGGGCCGGGCCAGAGAATTGCTCTCTCTTTCTAGTTTGCAAACCTCTTTGTCGACACATCTGGCTTTGCAGCATGAAAGCACTCAACAAAAAACTGCAGGTATCTCTATGTGATTATACTTTTATGCACAATGGCCATATAAATGTCATTGTTAGTTCTTGTGCATTCTGATACAATTTAACCAAACATCCTTATTGGGTTTGATACAATTTACCTTCTATATTTGCCATAACATGTTTATGTTTCATCTTTCATTATTTCTTGTGCATTCTGATTAGGAATATTTTATTACACAGATGCTGCGAAAATGGAATCTGCAGAGCAGGATGGATTGGGATTTATGGAGGATAACGATGATGCTCTTTCTGATTTGGCCTTTTCAGTGCCTTCTAAGGAGATCAAATGCGTCGAGAGCATTGTGTTTTCTACTTTTAATCCACCACCATGTTACAGGAGGTAAATTGCCTTATCTGCTTAACAACATAGATTATATATGATTTTTTTGGAGCTCCACAGCTTGATTTTTCATGCTAGCTATAATTTGTTTTCAAAAATCAATACCATGACAGATCCTGGGGTTTTATTTGAATTCCTTCTACTCACCACTCATTTTCTTGTCAATCATGGTTGTTGTACTAACCTATATGTTTCTGGAATCTTTTGTGTCTTATCTATACTACGTGTCAGAAAAGAACTAAAAATGATGGATGAAAATGACGTGGCTTTTGAATGTCTTTTATAGTTTATAACCTTTTCTAAAAAACTGATGAACCACATGCAATGGCAAGGGGTTTGGATTTATCAAATACTACTGGTTTGTAGTGTTCTTTGAAACCTACATGACTAGTTCCTACCTTTTGTAGATTAGTTGGAGATCTGATCTATATGGATGTAGTGTCACTAGAAGGAAACAAATATTGTATCACAGGAACCACTAGAGGTTTCTATGTGAATTCTAGCACAAATATTTTGGACCCCAAAGCATCTAAACCTGCTTATGAGGCAAACACTCTAGTTGGTTTGCTGCAAAAGATCAGTTCCAAGTTCAAGAAAGGTAATCTATAATGTTATAGGTCTTCAATATCATATTTTGGCATCATTATTGATTATGATTTAAACAATAATGTTATAGGTCTTCGTGAAATTTTGGACCAGAAAGCATCTGCTCATCCTTTTGAAGGTGTTCAATCACTTTTGCCCCCAAATACATGGCTAGGGTCCTTTCCTATTCCAGGTACTATTAATGAGCAATAGTAACAGCTTCTTATCGGATGTATTTTTCCCCCCTAATTTCTTAGGTCTCTTTCTGATATTCTAAATATATCTATAACTTAGCTTGTTTTAAATCTACAGTAGTTACTTATTTGGAGATTTATGAATTGTTTCCAGTCTTCTGGACTGCACAAGATATTAAACACAACTTTTTAATTCCATTATGTATCTTGATTTTTGAGTGAGACAAAACTATTTTGGTCTTATTTGCGTTTTCTTATCAATTGAACTTGCCTGTGAATCCTATTACGTCTCATATTGGTTGAATGGAAATCTGGACTACGAAATGATTTTCACATTACCTGTCTCAAATTTATCTTAATTATTGGGTTCTTGAATTCTAGTCATCTTACTATAGGAGAAACTGTGTTGAAGATATCCTTCTGCAAAGGCAGTAGGGCATTCCACAATGTTCTTATTTTTGTTTTAACAGTTTCAGCTAATCCAGTAAATCTTGTGTATCTGCATGTCAGTGCATTTTGTAATTCATCATTGGATTATAAATGTCTTATCAATCAAATGTTTGGTTTTAACTTTTAAGTCGTGGTTTATGTACCGATCTTGCTCCCAGCATGAATTGATACCATAATAGTGCCTACTTGTTGATACATACAATATGGGTTCACTACAATCTGAACATTTTACTACATTTTTGTTTGATTATATACATTCATTTCTGACAATTTCTTGAATCTAAAAACACTTTCAACAACAACAACCCAGCCTTATCCCATTAGGTGGGGTCGGCTATATGGATCATTTTATGTCATTGGACTCTTATTTTCTATTATATCATCATTTATATTTAAATAAATTTTATCCTTCTAAAACCACTCTCAACTATATTAGTAAAAAGAAGATAATTATTCTGTATAATTTGCTTCAGTAAGGTTGTGAAATTAAATTTTCATATTATAAATTGTCACAATCTTCTAGCAACTTATAATGTAGCAAATTTCACCCTATTTTTCATAAATGATCTAAAGATCTTGAAGATTTCAAAATTGATACTGTTTACGTTATTTAGATATTGTGAATAATAGACAATAGTATCTTAATTTTTTAATTGATCTCACTAAATTTGTGTTCTCTTATCCTTTGTAGCTTGATGATATGACCATATTTTCCTTGAATATTTTTTTTAATATTTGGAAATTCTCATTGTTATGCTACAACACTAGGGGGGATAGTATAGCTAGAATGCAATTTATAAATCTAATCATTTTTGTAAAAGCATCGAACCATTGGTGCTCTAAATCACATAATCTCTCCAAATCCACATCATCTTCATCATCATCCCCTCTGGTGGACTTCCACCAGCCCGTTGGACCTCCTTATCTCCTATGTTTGAGAATTCACTGCCCAGACCTACTTGCTGAACCCTTGTTGGTTCTATCTAAGATCTCCACTCAGGTAAATCTCGCAGGAATGATCACTGATCAAGCTTGTTATTTCCTTGCCCTCCCTAACTTCTCCCAACTATAGCAGTTGCTGCTCATCTGAGCCACTGCTGGACATCTACAGCACCATCGCAGCCACCTACAAATCCTGCATACCAAGGCCTCAACCCTCCAAGATTGGTTTTACTTTGTTTTTCTAGATTTTCATAGTTTATTTTGGCCTTCATAAAGTATAAAATTCATTGTTCTGTTGGAACAATAAAGTTTTGGCCCATGGTTCTTCTTGCTGAACTGTCATCTTCTGCAGAGCATAAGAGAGATCCAGCAAGAGCAGAGGAGGCTCTTACCCTTTCATTTGGGAGTGAGCTTATTGGTATGCAGAGAGATTGGAATGAAGAGTTGCAGTCGTGTCGGGAGTTTCCCCATAAAACACTGCAAGAAAGGTTTGTTCGCATAGTCATATTACTGTTCGACAGGTTTTGTTATATAGGTTTTACTGCTTTTTGAGTGCATATTTTCTTTATTTTCTGTTATGAACCTTCTGGTTTTGATCTTCCTACAACAAGTTATTTTAATGGGCTAGTATAATTTTCTGATTTGAAGGTTGTGATTTTCTCTCAGGATACTTCGGGGAAGAGCACTTTATAAGGTAACTTGTGATTTTGTTGATGCAGCAGTTAAAGGTGCAATGGGAGTCATCAACAGATGTATTCCGCCTATTAACCCAACAGATCGTGAGTGTTTCCATATGTAAGTTGGTCCATTTAAAAGATCTCTCATGTACATATATACAAAGAGGATTGTGTGCTCAAACATCCATCGGAGCCCAACAAATATGCCTGCATACTTTTAGTACATTTTTCTTCTAATTCATTGTGGTTTTTCTATTTTACTAGTTAGTTCCATCAACTTATTTATGAACTTCAAGATTGATTTTTTGCAGTTTTGTAGGTGGGAATGCCAGCTTGTCCTAAGCAAGAGCGCTATTTATTTCCCATTTAAAATTTATTTTTGTTAGTTAAATTTTAATAAAATGAAGTTGTATAGTATAACATTGCTAATAAAAAGTAATTGTGAAATGTTAATTGCTGCTCCGATTCAGGATTTGTTATTAGCAATTGTTAATCAATTGATTGAGTTATGCATTACATAGCTTCAATTGATTTGTTATTTGCATTGACTGCATTGTGAATTTTGTTTGTCTGTCTTGACATATGGGTAAATTTTTGAATAGTATTCTTCATCAATGGCATTGAAATTTAATTAGTTGGAAATGTTTCTGGGTGTACCAACAATGAAGCTATATTTCTCACATATAACCAATAGATGTTACTTGTTTTTTAATGTAAATATGTTTCATAGTTATACTTTTGTCAATTATTCAGTAGCATGGTTTTATCTACTGGTCCAATACTGTTAAGACAGTTAGACAGATACTACAGTGGGTTATCCATTATTGAGAGGTGTACTGACTCAGAATTATTGGTTGCTGTCATGTTCTGATACTCTAGTGGTTAAGCCATGCTGGGAACACCAGTGAGCAGCATTTTAACCGATTTTGTTATATAAGTTGGGACGCTAGATTCTGATTTATTTTGCTAATTGGGATATATTTTGAAAGATGTGACGGGGTCAGTGGTTTCACCATATCTGTGCTGAACATTTGTGTTTTTCAAGTAAAGCTACTATTAAAAATTTATATTCTTTGAGAGCGCTTTCCCCTATTTTCTGTGTCAACACTTCCTTAGGCCGCAACTATAAAAACAATTGCTTCAGCCAATTTTTTTGGTTCATTATCCGCATGAATTGATAGGTTAAACGTGTGATATACGGTTGTAGTACTTATGCATTTGTTAGTGCAAATTGCTATATTCCTTAAGGGTCTTGCTTTCACTATCTTCTGTGTGCAATCTATAACACATCATACCATAGTTTGAAATCTCGTAGCTCGCTGGATGATATGGTCGTAACATATCATTCCGATGAATTATTGAAACTTGATACTAATCGACAGAGACAATTCATTGCGTTAATCATGTTTGATAAATATCATGTCATGTTAAGACTCGACATTCCATGGCATGCTATGGGTCAAGATGATGAATTGAGATAATGTTGTATTTTTTTAGTTTGTGTTCATAAAAGATGGTGTTAACACTGCCATTTCAGATGAAACATTAAATCCTAACTTAAGTATATAATTGTCTTCTTTTTCTTCATCACTTTCCACTTTCAATTTGCCACCAGCACCATATATCGAAATGTTAGCACCAAAACAATATCTGAATACTCTGGCTTGGTTGGAGATTTTTAATCTTATATCATACTTTGTTAGGCTGCAGGTAACTATAAAAATAAATGTCACACCCAACTTTTTGGTTCATTACCTGCATAAGTTGTTGATAAGTTCAAGGAGTGATACACACTAGTATTTATGCATTCTTTAGTGCAAATTGCTATGTTCAGGATGAATTCATTCAATAAGGTCTCTGATCTTCTTTCCTGGTGCTTATTGTCTATTATCTAGTTTGAAATTACTTCACATGGGATATTGTATCGTGTATATTCATTTGAAACTTTCCTCTTAAAGTTTTTATATGGATTTTTAATGAACTTGTTCTATTTTTTTAGGTATGTGCATAACAACATCTTCTTTAGTTTCGCCGTGGATTCTGACCTTGGACATTTTACTAAAAGTCAAGATCCGATTCATAAGTTTAACTCTCAAAATGCTGCTGAGAACTCCATGGATAAAACTGCATGTAATTCTTTGTTGAGGGCCTCTGATGATAAGTTGATTGGAGCCACTACAAATTGCAATTTGGCCACGTCCAAGAGCTCAGATGTGGAACAAAACAAGGGTGCTTCAGATATTTCAACTGATGCATCTGCTGAGGCACAGATTAGTGATAGTGAGCAGGCCACACATGCTTCTGCAAATAACGATCTTAAAGGAACAAAAGCCTACCAAGAAGCAGATATTCCTGGACTTCATAATCTTGCAATGGCTATTGTTGATTACAGAGGCTATCGAGTGGTAGCACAGGTAAAGTTTAAGATCTTCTCATCAGCTATCTTCTCTTTGCATGGTTCTGTTAGATGTTTTGTTGGATGCTTTATATCACGTTTTTTATTTTGTTCTTCCTTTCTGCAAAACAGATTCTCATTGAATTCCATTTTCTTTTGAAAGATATTTGTGGATTTCCCAATTCATTGCCGATCAATTTTTTTGTCTTTTGGTTATTTGGAATCATTGAAATTGGATATAAAAGAATGGGAAATAGACATTTATAGAATAACTAACGTGAGAGAAAGGAAGACAAAAGATCTTATCCAAATAAAATGTATTAATGATGAAATAGTAAATGATGAAGAAAAGGTATTTTCATTAACTTTTTAATAAAAGTTTAGGTGACTAACTTAACTTA
Organism: Kaempferia elegans; assembly: GCA_037974815.1. NCBI lineage: Eukaryota > Viridiplantae > Streptophyta > Magnoliopsida > Zingiberales > Zingiberaceae > Kaempferia > Kaempferia elegans. Next base: position 5,681,404 of record JBBPFQ010000050.1, read on the forward strand.
AGTAATTTACATATGACAAATGAGTATAAAACTTTAAATTTTTATCGTAGAGTTCAAACTTTAGAAATAGAATTATTTAAATGGGATGCAAAATCCGTTGGACCTGATATTTTGATAGATGTATGAAAGTGCTAGGGAAACAAGGTATTTAACGATTTACAAAATTACTTAATATAATATTGAAAATGAAAAAAATGCTCGATGGTAAATACTCTAATTCCATTATATATAAACAAGGGAGATGTACAAAATTGTCCAAATTATAGGGGGTTTAAACTAATGAGTCATACTATGAAATTTTGGGAAAGATTAATAGAAAAAAGATTAAGGAAGGAAATCACAGTGCCCGAAAATCAATTTGAGTTCATGCCTAGAAGTTGATAATAAAAGCTATATATTTTCTCGGGCAAGTAATTGAAATGTATAAGAGAAAAAACATGATCTACAAATGATATTCATTGTCTTAGAAAAAATTTATGATAGAGTATTAAGATAAATTATATAGAAAATTCTAAAATAGAGTGTTGCTTTCGTAATATATATTGAACTAATTAAGGATATGTATTAGGATGCAATGATTTCAGGCCGATTAACCGAAGTATTTCCATTAAAGATAGGATTACATCAAGATTAACTCTAAGTCTTTTTCTTTTTATACTAATTATGGATGAACTTACATTCAAGGCATAGTACCGTTGTATATGTTATTTGCAGATGAAATTGTTTTGGTAGATGTGACACGTGAAAGAGTAAATGCTAAATTAGAATCTCGGTGCGAAACACTAGAATTGAAAGGGTTTAGGCTTAGTAGAGTAAAAATAGAACATATAAAATTTAAGTTTAACAATATTAGACGTAATGAGATAATTGTTAAGATAGGAAATGACAAGTTGTCTTGAATGGAGAACTCATTTAAGATCTTTTTTTGCAAAATGATGGAGGATTGATTGAGATATTTTATATTAAATATAAGCAGGATACTTGAAATGGACGAGAGTGTCGGGTGTTATCTGTGATCATAAATCACTTCTATAAAACGACGGTTAGACCTGCTATGTTATATAATGTTGGGTTATGACTTGAGCACATGAGAGCATTAGAGAGAAAGTCGGAGTTATATTTATTGAGTGAAAACTATGAGAGACACGTTAAGATGGTACAAACATGTACTTAGACGATCAATAAATGTTTCAGTTAGACAATGTGAAATTATGACAAATATGCACATTAAACGTGGAAGAGAAAGAAAAAAAAACTTACTTAGTAACAATAAAATAAAATAAAATATATTTAAATATAGATGATAATATAGTCGGGGATAGAGTCCAATGACGTAAAAGGATGTATATAGCCGATCCCACTTAGTGATATAAGACTTGTTGTTGTTATTGGTTATTTTGCATCGTTGCTGAATTATGTCAAGAAAAATGACTTGTAATTTTTTTTTGGTTGTTATACTTTAACCAGTTTTCTTAATTCATAGGTGAAATTTCGGTGGCTCTTATTTGTTTCAAGTTGTCTGGTCATTGAATTTTGCATTCCTTAGCCATTTCGCCCACTGTACATGAAAAAAATCAAGCAAAAAGGAAAGTAAGAAACAAAAGTCATAGATAATTGGTACCTGGAAAGACACTACACTGGCACATAATGTTGGATGTCCTGGAATATCTCGGGTGAAGGGATTTCATCATATCGTCCCTTTATTTTTTTCATGATTTACTGACAGCTTAGGTTCATAAGTAAATCTTGGTATATTGATATTTATACTTTTCCTCACATAGAATCAGACAATTATACAAACAACATTTAGATTCTTTTTTGCCAATGTTTTCAGTAAATTAATTGACTGCACTGTTGGTTACCTTTCTGGTTCCTCAATTATTGTCTTTTTATTTCTTTCGCTTTTAGTTGCATTGCTATTTGTTGATTTGTTTTAACTCTTTTATCTAGACTTCTTAGATTGTCTCTTTTATAAATAGAGCATAGTAAATTTTAATTGTTTCTCTGATTCCAGAGCATCATTCCTGGTATTCTTCAAGGTGACAAATCAAATTCCCTGGTATATGGTTCTGTTGACAATGGAAAGAAGATATCCTGGAATGACTCATTTCATGCCAAGGTGAATCCCTTATGATATTGGAAACAAATCTTCTTTGTAATTTGGCACATAACCTAAAACAAGTCCATACATCTAAGACCACGTTATGAGATGTTTGTCTGCTCATGCATGTGTTATCTTGGATTTCCAAGTTTGACCATGAGGTACTGACAGGCATAGTGATGTTGGTTTGACTGCACAAGGAATTCAAGAGTGACACTAGCATAGTGATGTTAGTTTGACAACACAATCAGTTCACTAGTCAAAACAAAATACCACACTTGTAAACATTATTTAAACAAGCGTGAATTAATATTTCCATTTTCACATCATCAGCCTACCATATTCTTTGCTCATGCTCTATTGGTCACTATGGGGCTGCCATTCCTTGTTCCACAAACCTCTGACGCATCCTGTATTTTGGTTTCTTATAGGTTGTTGAGGCAGCCAAGCGGCTCCACTTGAAAGAACACTCAGTTTTAGATGGATCTGGAAATGCCATCAAATTAGCCGCTCCAGTTGAATGCAAGGGTATCGTAGGTAGTGACGACAGGTAAGACGCATCCTGTACTGAACGGGGTATTCATAATGCTGCATTTCCTTTTTACTAGCTTTTCCTCTTATAATTTGCAGTTATTTTGATTGTTTCTATTACGACCATTGTTAATTAGGAAACTAGGTCTAGGTTCATTTATTATATAAAGATAAATAGGAAATGTACATTTTGTGTTGACAACAAATGTGCATATATTTGATTTACATTGTAGATGCATAATTTGTACAAATTCTCATGAGTTGTCCTTGGATGTAAAATAGTCTGAAGACCTCATAGTATGTGAATACTTTGGGTCTCTCAGTTCATTTTAAAGCTCATTGGCTCTACATATACATCAACAAGCCTCAAGTTCCTTTTTTTTAATCTGATAGATGGATCTTATCCTATTGTTAAAATGGGATTTACATACACAATCCTAAATAGTTTGCCTTTCTTGCGCTTTATGTCAGCTTCTAACCACAATTCTTTTTGAGTCGTGCAACACTCTCGCTAAGATAAGATAAGATACTTTTTATTATCAAGATATCCATTATATATTTATCTGTCACAAATGGGCTTGCTCTGTATCTTAGTTTATGGGAGAGTGTTGGAGATTGATTCGGTATTAGAGTGACTCTTTGCTAGTTTACCAAAATATTTGAATTGCTTGGCCTAGGAAGCCTTATGTTTGCATGACTTATGACCCATGAACTTTAAGAATGCAATTGCTACTATTTCATGCTTCTAGTTGTTAGGACCAAAGAAATTTAGATATCTTCATAATGGTATTATATTATCCATTTTGGGACTATGCCCTTATGATTTTGTTTTTGACTTTACCCAAAAGGTCTCGTACCAATATAGATATCTTTCTCTTATAAGCAATGTTCTTTCTCATGTGTTTTTAACGTGGAGCTTTGTTTGCAATTTTGCAACCCTAACAATCCCCCCTCAAGCGGAAAACTTATCCATATGATGTCCGATTCTCGATCCACCAGGTTTTCAGCCCCTCGGTCCAACCGACCTATTAGGTCTTCCTGTCCCTTGATCTAACCGACGTATTAGGTATTCCTGTCCCTCGGTTCACTTAACCTATTAGGACTTCCTTGCCCCTCTTCCTACCTGGTATCTCTTGATCCGGACACAGAACCCCCACTTCTATTATTCGAGGTCAATATTCTATTCAAATGGCTCGTTTAGACCATAATTTTTGTGCAGAGTCGGTGGTTAGACCTTTTGGTAGTCTAGGCTTTGATACTATTTATTAGGACTGAAGAAATGGAGATATTTCCCCAATGGTATAATATTCTCTACTTTAGCCTAAGCGTTTTTTTGGCTTTACCAATAGACCTCATACCAATAGAGCTATCTTTCCCTTGTAAGCCCATGACATTTTCTATGAATTTTCAACGTGGGACTTTGTTTGTAATCTTGCAATTCCAACACTAGTATGTGATAATTTTCACGGTTTTAAGTTTCAATTAGTATTGATTGACATGGTCAAAATGCTGTTATGGGCCTTATGGCTACCAACAATGTTGATAAGGTGTTGGCATGGGTAAATATCAATACGTCGTCATACTGACATATATTCGATTGTACCGACTAAGATAAAATTGGTCTTAGTTGATATTGTTTTGAATCAGTTGAGAGAAGAAGATTTTCTTCCCGTGACTCATTTATTGATTTTGCCTCCCAATTATCGGGGAAGATATCTAAGGATGAAATAGAAGAGGGAAAGGAAAGAGGGAAACACCTACTAGAATACCAATAGCAACAAAGAGGAGGGACATCAAACTCAGAGAAATAGACATGTTTCCATTTCGTATATCCATTACACTTCTAGTTTTAATTATGCAAGTATAATTCCAATTTCTAGTGGCTAATCAAGATAAAAAATATTTGTTTACAAATGGAGAAATTAGTTCCAATATGCGATATCCTCAAAGCATTTTTTAATCTAAGCCTTCAAAAAATGTAGAGTTGACCTCATTAGAATTCTACAAGAACTAATGTTTCCATTTAATGCATGTCCTTATTTCATTTTGGTGTTGGTCAAATTTAATCATTAGTCAAGATGGTAACTACATTTTTCTAACTTAATCTTAATTCATTCGTAGGCTTATATATGAAGATAAACAAGCTAGTGGAAGTTATAGTAGCGTCAATTGAAATCAGTTAGCAAAATTGTAACATATTGATTTGGTGCTTAACCAATGTTCATACTTGTGTCAGCACGGTGAAATGTTATTGTGTTACCCATGCTGACACAGTTTTTATAGTATCAACTGAGGAAAAGCTTGTCTCAACTGATTAGTGGCTCATCCTTCAATTTTGTTTGCTGGTTTATGGAATTATAAATGGAAAGCATGAAATGGAGCACCAACAAGAATAAAGAGGAGTAATGTCATAGTTGAAAAAATTGAGATATATTCATTTCTTGTATTCATTGCTGTTCTAGTTCCAATTATGGCGGCCAACTCATAGTTATTGACCAAGATATATTTAAATATATGCAGAGAAATCAAGTTCTATACAGCATTATATGATCCGGGTTTAAAAAATTATTGAATTAATCTCACTAGGATGTTAAAAAACAAGGCTCTCTCATCTGGTTCATGACAGTTATTTTAATAAGATAGGAATCATTAGTAGTTGAGATGTTTGATAATTGTTTGTAACTTGTTTTTTCTAAATTTTAATTCATTCAACTTTTTAATTTTTATAGGATTACATTTGGAGCCAAACTAACTAATTTAGGGTAAACAAAGTTGAAAAAGAGGATTATAAGACAAACTTATTTGAGTTGATCTGAATACTCTTTGAAGTGTACTGAACAGTGTTGAGTGTCAGGGTGTCTAGGTATCAAACTATACTATTTCGGTCAGACATCCAAATTCTAACTTGGAATGATAAAGTGTTGGCATGATGCTGAAACCATATGATCTGGTTGGAAATTTAAATTCTAATATGGAACAATATGCTTGGTCTTGATAATTCTATAGTTTCCATTTATGAAAAGCTTATGTATTTCTGTGTTTTGAATTCTTAAGAAAGGATATTGTTGCAAAATATATTACCTGGTTCATTGTTTTTTTATGTTACATGTCTGTTTAGTGTTTTTTTTTGTATATTTTGTTAGGCGCTATCTTTTGGATTTAATGAGAGTTACTCCTCGTGATGCAAATTACATTGGCACTGAGTACCGTTTTTGTGTCTTGAGGCCTGAACTCGTTGCATCATTTTGTCAGGTAAAATATTCTTTGAAAAAAAATGCATATTGTGATGAATTAAGTGTCTCAAGTTTATCATCATTAACTGGTACAGGTTGAAGCTGCAGAGAGGTCAAGTTCTAGTTCTGAAAATACAGCACAAGTTGCAGAAGCACCAAATCACCCGGATTCAATCCGTACTGATATCACAGTTCAGTTTACATGAGATGTTAAAATATTTATTTGGTCTTTTTTCTTTTTGTAATTAAAAAAAAAAATAATTAGATATATGGGCATCTGTTTCTTCTTGAGACTTGGGATAACATAGAAAGGAAACTATTGGTGAAGAAAATTGTTTTTATTGACATAGTGTGAAGACAATGAGAATTAGCCATTTCACTAAGATTGAAAAGGATACTTATGTAGGTTGGCACGGGAGATCACTTAAAAGAGCAGGAATGTGCCCTTGCACCTGCTAGTCATAGTATTTCACCTGATGAAATACTTCTGAATCCAAACGTGTTTACTGAATTTAAACTGGCAGGCAACCAAGAGGTAATTGTGTTTCACATTGCTATTTTTCCTGTGGTATATCGTTTTGACATTATGATTTCCTCTGCTACTATTAGGAAATTGTTGCAGATGAAGCATTGGTCAGGAAAGCTAGTACTTATCTTGTTGATATAGTTCTTCCAAAGATCGTTGAAGATCTTTGCTCACTTGATGTCTCACCAATGGATGGTCAAGCATTAGCTGACACACTCCATGCTCATGGGATTAATATACGTTATCTTGGAAAAGTATGCATAGTTATCTAAATCTGTTGTTCATTGCAATCTGTGTACTAAAGATTGGTATATGTATGATCATCAGGTTGCTAATATGGTTAAGCATTTGCCACATCTATTGGATATATGCTCCCTTGAGATTATCGTTAGGTCCACAAAGCACTTTCTAAAGGTATTTTTTAATACTGTGTTGGATACTTTTCTTTCTCTGAGGAGGAAGTGTTTTCTTGATGAGTATGTATTCATTATGAGCTAGGAGTATAATCTAAAATTTCTAGTGTGAGTTTGTGAGAAGTTTATATCTCCTTTTTGTTTTGATTTCTTACCAAAACCTGAATAATAACATATTTTTTGAAATTTCATCTGGGAAGTGGACAAACACCTGAACTTTTTTCATCTTGTTCCTAGTTCTATGCTTCAAACCAAGAATACCCCTACTCAGACCTTGTGATGGTTTTTGTGGTAATTGTTAATCAATATCTTATTTGAAGAAATAATAGAACAGTGGCTGTAGACCGTGGATCTGTTATCTAGTAATTATTTTTGTCTCTAAAGAGATCTTTTATGTTTTTGTTAACGTGTTTGAGTTCCACTAGAGATAGTAGATGTTGTTTACCTGTTATTTATTTTAACTGATCGCCCATTTATTTTTTATGCATTTGTATGCCTGTGTGAATATTGCTCTTAATATAGAATCCGATATGTTATGCTTTCTGTTTTTTTGCTGATTTATGTTTTCTTTATAATACTTGTTCAGGCAAAAAATAGTTCATCTCGACTAATTATTTGATGCTAATTCTTTTTGTGTGTTCCACAATTAAAATTTGCTACTTTATTCATGTAACTGATGGGCTTGTTATTTTTTCTGTTCTATGGCAGGATTTGCTAAGGGAATCTGAAGATCATGACCTTGCTCTGGCTATTTCTCATTTCTTTAATTGTTTCATTGGGAATGTTTTACCTGTTGGTTCAAAGGGGAATTCTGACAATATGCAATTAAAAGTTCAAAAGAAAGTATGAAGATTTTCCTTATCACATTTTCCTTTGTTTCTTGCTTTAACAAAAAAGTGTTGTTATTGTTGTAAACAAAATGATCGAAAATGGATTTCCGGTGTTATTGAAACTTGTTGGATAGGGACATGAGCTATATGTTTGTGAGTTGAACTGATATTCCATGTAAGAAAAACAAGGTTATTCAATGTTTCAGCCATTAGTCTGTTGTGAACTACTATTGATTCTTGTTAGTGGTAATTTTATAATGAGATACCCTTAGGAATTAAAATAGGGGTGAAAAAAGAATGGAAGAAGCAAAAGTAAAGCAGTGAGGTGATCTTTCAATTGATCGTTTGAAAACTAGCCCTTCTAAAGCTGCTATAATTTATCTTGTTATGCCTTAAGATTCTGAAAATTGCTTTTTGACGATAGGATGCTTACCTAATGGTTTAACATCATTGGATTCTTGCAAACCCTGGCAGGGACTGGATCATCACTCGAAGCACAGGTATATGAAGGGACAAATGAGGTGGAACCATGGAGATTTTTCTAGGAAAAACCAGCTGGCACATGCACTTTTAACTTCTGAAGGACTATGGTCTCAAATTAAAGAGTTTGCACAATTTAAATATCAGGTAACTTAACTTAATTTACAATCTCTCTACAGGCATAAAGATTACCCATCTAATAATGTTACTTGTTTTTGAAGTTTGAATTACCAGAAGATGCAAGGAATCGAGTGAAAAAGATTGCAGTTATTCGTAATCTGTGCCAAAAGGTTATGCATCTTTCCTCCTCTCATTAATTGATTTTTTTATATTCTTTTCTGTAATGTTTATTTTTTCTTTCTTGAACAAGCCATGTACTCTTTTCTTGCTTCTCTGAAAATTATGAATTATAAACAAAAACTCTTTGTAGTTGCTATTCTACAGTCATTTTTTCTCTCGTAGATTTGTATTTTTGTGTTTTAAACATCACTTTCTCTCACAAAGAATTTTGTCCAATTCCGTTACTTTTTGATTGTAATGATTACCAGGTAAACTTATTTAAAGCTTCTCTTTATTGTTTTAAACACAATATCTGCATATGGTTTGTTGACTGTTGCCAGACTAGCATATCATAGTCTTATAATTATTGGTTTCTATTTCAGGTAGGGATAACAATTGCTGCGAGAAGGTGTGATTTTGATGCTTCAGCACCCTTTCAAGCCTCAGATATTTTGAATCTCCAAACAGTGGTAAAGCATTCTGTTCCATCATGTTCAGAAGCAAAGGATCTAATGGAATCTGGGAAAGCAAAGTTAGCTGAGGTAACATGCAAAATTTTTTTTTTGTTTGGTTTGTCATAACACACAATGGTAATTCCTTATAATATTTTCTCTTGTTTAGAATGTATTGATGGCAATATTATCTACCTCTTTTGTTTCAGGGACTCCTCAATGAAGCTTATACGCTTTTTTCAGAAGCCTTCTCTATACTTCAACAAGTAGGCCCTATTTTTTTCTTGCCGAGTCCTGTAAATGTTTTATTTTGAAGTTTCTGCACCTTATCTATTGCAGGTGACTGGCCCTTTGCACCGAGATGTCGCTAGCTGCTGTCGGTATAAATCTTAATGCTTCCATATTGCTATAATGTTGCGTATAACCAATATATTTGACTAATTTAAAGGAACACCGAATATGTAAGAGTAATTAAACCTTTAAACTTTATGGTTCTTTAAGGATGAAAAATTTAGGGGGCGTTTGGCTTGAATATTTTCCATTTTCATTTTCTGAAAAACGCGCATTTTCTAGAAAATAACGTTTGGTTTGCATTTTCCATCTCTGTTTTCTAAAAAAATATATAGCATTTTCTGAAAAAATAGAGAATGTCAAAAAGTCATTTTCTATTTTTTTAGAAAATGCACGATTTTTAGAAAATAAAAATAGAAAATATGCAAACCAAACGCCCCCTTAAAGTTTTCCCCTTTTCAAAAAATGCTTAGTTTTAAAAAGGAAGTATTTGGTTTGAGTCATTTTTATTTTCCAGAAAACTGTATTTTCTAGTTTTTTTAAAAATGAGTTTTTCATATTTTATATTTTCTTAAAAAAAAAATGTTCTCTATGTTTCTAGAAAATAGATGTGGAAATTGTAAACCAAATATTATTTTTAAAAAATCACATTTTCTAATAAAATAAAAATAGAAAACAAACGAATCAAACGCTCCCTTAGCTTGATTTTGATAAAGCTTAATTAAAAAAACTTTTAAAACAGAAAAAAGTTTAATTTGAGAAAAAATTAATTTGATAAAAAACTTAATTTGATAAAAAAAAAACTTAACTTTTAATTCTCATTTACCCCCTTTGGTATATATCAAAAATAATTTTAGAAAAATGTAAAGAACTCCCCCTTAATTCATGTCGTTTTTAAAAATATTTGAAAAACTCTCTCAACATTGTATATTTTGTATATTTCGCATACTCCCCCTTTGGCATCATGTGCATTTTTATATTTCATTTTTTCAAGGTATAACATAGGAGTTTGGATAAGAAATTAAGACTATGCATGCAAATTAACAGCCATTGAATTGCTTCTATTTCTACACTAGCAGGTAATTTTGTTGTGCTCCTATGTCAGACTCTCTCAACATTGTAAGAAGAATGTTGCTTCTCTAGTAGAGGCAAGTCTTTTTAATCATATTGGATTAAAGACTGATTAACTGTATACTTTAAATCTATTTCATATTTTATCTATGGTCTAATTCGACTAGGTTTATTAGAAATTGTTGTATCTCCGCAAGTGTATGAAAATGTCACAAGTAACTTATAAGATTATCGTATCCACATGGACTATTGATTAAACACTTATTGACTTTGCACGGTGAATTATCTAGACAATTGAGAAGTTGATTGTGTTTAAAGGAGAAAGAGTGCAAGAGAGAAGAGAGAGAAGGAAAAGGAAGTTGATCTTTGGTGAGGAGAATGATTCTAGCGTTTCGGTTTCTTGTAATGGTAGTTGACATACTATGGGTAACTAACCTCCTAATCTCAATACTATATCTTGTATGTAATCTAACTAGGTATCCAATACTACCCCCGTGAGGGTGTATCAATTTATCCTCATTATTTGTATCCGATGCTAGTAAGAAAGGTTGGTAACCTAAAGAGTCCGGTTTACGGACCGCTTTGTCACTAGACTCCTCGGTCATACGTCTTTAGATTAACTAAACTCCTCTTAGCATAAAATTAAGGAAAATTCATTAATTATATAAATCAAACATGTATAGAGTTGTCTTCCCCTAAGATGGTATACCCTATATGAGAGGAGAGATACCCTCTATCACCAAGGCCTTGCCACTTCAATCTAGAGCACCCCCATCTTAGGAGATGACCAATCTACACACATATTCAATCAAATGAAACATTCAAGCACACAACCTTCACTCAAACATTTCATCAGACAGGAACATGAGATAAACATGTCATTGAACAAAGAATGTAACAAATTCATAGAATTTACATCAACAACACAATCACAAATATTTCATACACCCTAATAATCAAAGATCTAATCTATTACACTGAGTTTACAACCAAGAGACAATAGATTTAAGCAATCCACAAACAAATACAAGAAGATGTAGGGAAAGAGATGCTTATCAATGTAGTGTCGGTCTTCTCGGTTGATCTCTATGCACCGGAGGTGGATGGATTGTCCGAGACGCTTTCTTGGTGTAGATCTAGGATTCTTCCAAGGGGGAGGACCCTTCTCCAAGCCTAGGGGCGGAGCCCCAAGCCAAAGATGGAAGAAAAGAGGAGAAAACCTCTTTTTTATAGGTTGCACTCTGCCTTGGATGGGCGGTCACATGGTCGTACAGATCTGCACGACCATGTGGGGGTAGCAACGGCCAAATATTGCACGTCGTGCAAGGTTTTTTCCTGGAAAGTTGTGCATGGCCGTGCAAAATCTGCACGCCCATGTGGGGGTAGCGACGGCCAAATACTGCAAGGTCGTGCAAGGCTTTTTCCTTGAAAGTTGTGCATGGCCGTGCAAAATCTGCACGGTCGTGCATGAATAGTGCACACGGTTGTGCACTCTTGCACGACTATGTGAGGCTTCCCTCTGGAACTCTTCTGCCGGAAGTTGTATACGTTGGTGCAGTTTGTGTTGAAGCAATCGGTTTTTGATGTGTGTGTCAAACATGAGTTAAGTTAGGTTTCATATATGTTTGACTTGGTTGATCAAGTTGTGCAGGATTGATAGACCTCATCCAAGGGCTCCGTTCTTGAGTCGGTGAAGGATGGTGCATCCGAGGGACCGCCGAACGTGGAGCAACGGAGTAGAGCCAAAGGAAGCAGACTTCGAGGGCAAGTGAAGGATGG